>CM056605.1:36489705-36812836 GCA_029721355.1 Tegillarca granosa
AGTATATTGGAACGAAGTTGAATACAAAACAAAAGATTTGACAGAAACAAAGGTTAGTACTTAACCGAATACGCACGGCCTATAAAGTAAACAAACTTGTCGAACACTGGCATGTTTTATAACATCTTGGCGCCAAAAGGCGTTGATTTCAACATTTATTAATTTAAATTTTGGCGTTTTAATTGGGTTCATGAAAATATGAAGAAAAAAATTAAGACTTCAAAATGCAATGGTCATACGACAGGTGAAAAAATATGTAGGGACATCAAAACGAGGCTTCACTGTATTTTGTTAATTTTTTTCTCCATGGTAACAAATCATGTCCCAGTTTCACAATCATTCCCTCAAATTGACTGTACACTTAACTCAAATTAAGGAATATTTCAATGTCAATTTTTAAGACATTAAACAGTTAAAATTTAATATCTTATGTTATATCTTAGTTATTAAGTGTAGTTTTGTTGAACAAAACATTGTCTCATAAAACTTAAAAAATTTTAAATATTGATTAGAAAAATTGTTAATTTTTGAGTTACGTGTACACTCAATTAATTGAATGATTGTGAAAATAGGGCCTAGTCTCTAGTTGTCTTCACGGATTCCTGATTTTGTGATCATTACGTGTCCGGTTCTCTCTTTTTATCGTTTGACTGATGGTTTTTTTATGTGAACATTACTAAGTATATGTTTTTACTCAAATTAAATTTTAAGTTGTTACATTGATGAATCGTTTAAAAGGAGAGAGGTTCTGTCATTAGAAACGCCTCATTTAACTAAAATACATATATGTAGAGTTATATTATATATTTTGATATAGAATATAGATAAATAAATCTAAGGTATGATTTGTATGTTTAATTTAAAACATGTATGGAAGCCCGATATTGCCGTTTTAGTCGATACACACGTACATTTTTTATGAAGTCAAAAAAGAAATATGATGAGATGTAACTAATAAAGATTTAGAATCTTTTGGCAAATTCATTTGTGTAAAAAAAATTATTGTTAGCCACTAGCCTAAACTTCATCATAAAGTGTTATTGACGCACAAAGAAAATGTCTATATACCGGGGTACCGAAGCCTGTAGTGAGCATAAACGTTGAAATAAGATTTTTCCTTTTAAGTTAACAAAGATTTTTTACTTTAAAAACATACTTAAATGAAACCATAATGATATAAAACAAATAAACAAATAAATTTATAAATAAATAAATTTATGGATAAATAAATTTATTTATTCATTTATATATTATTGATTTAACCGATCAATCATTTTATCAATCAATAAATCAATCAAACATTACATATAATCAAATATGCTTATTGTATGGATTTCGGATTTTATAGCTAAATTAAGACGTACAAGCTAAAAAAAAAAAAAAACTTTAATGTACTAAATCAACGAATTGTAAATTGTCTTATTAGCACGTTTTAAATATTATTAGCTTGTTTTAAATATTTCACTTTGTACTTGTTATAAACTTATTAAAGATTCAACCATATAAATTGTAATGACGGTCAATGCCATGTTTCCGACGTAAGAATAACTGTACTTCCGTTTTACATTTTATTATCGTGAATAGCAAAATGTTTTCCATACATCTCTGAATTGTGAATGCGAATTTGCCGCCGCAAGTAATTTTAAACAACACACCCACGCCCATCACCCAACCCCCAACACACATATATATATATAATATATATATATATATATATATATATATATATATATATATATATATATATATATATATATATATATATATATATATATATATATATATAAACCGAGGCAAATAAAAGTTCAATCTCTACCTATGTAATTAAAAGAAAACATTACATTAAGATATTAAGACAACCGATACGTCGAGTTGATGTTCTGTCTTTTGGTTTGACACTAATAGGCTTCCGTAGAAACAGCATTTGCAAAAATCATTCTTTCTTCATAGAAATGTGTTAAAATTTAGTAAGTGATGTTGAACTAATGTATATGCCTGTAGGCATTTTTATTTTATTTTGGTGGACATATCTTTATTCCATCTTGTTAATTACAAATCGAAGAAAAATGTACTATATTATGATTTATCACCCATTCAAGAGAAAAAGTTTCGTTTTTCTTTCGGGACGGTTTACAAAACGTACAGTTTATGACCTAGTTATCGGGTTAAAATGTAATAATTAGGACACGTTTTAACCTCAGTTATCTAATGAAGCTTGAGTGACAGTGATAACAACTAGATTGTTTTTGTAAGTACATGTATATTTATCATTATAAACCATAAACTCAAATAGCTATTTATCCAATTAATAGTTAGGTATTATAACATGAAAGAATAGATCTTTCTTATTACATTAAATAAGAGAGAAACAGAGAATTGGGCTTCTGACCCGCCCACTTGAGTTTGAATCTTCAATGACAAATTTTTATGCATTTCGATCACAACTTACTTAATCGCATGATTTTAACATTTCCCATCGGACACTTTCTTCGGCTTATAAGAGATGACCATTGATAAGTTAACTTATACTCTTCAATGAGCATTTTTGTTTTCCAACATACAATCGATACACTAATGGGCACATCCTGTGCACCATTGCTTTATTATTATCTGTTGAGTTGTTTATATGAAGCAGAATTTATGCAGAATCTTGTTAAATTTGGATTTAAAACTTTGTCAAATCATTCACCTCCATATACAGAATTATAGATGAAAATATATGTCATCTATTCTAGTAAGTTTTGAAAAAAGATACGACTGATTCTTCACGTTCTGCTTTATATTTGTATATTCCACTAAAGGCCTCATTTAATCCTCTGGGACAAATTTGATGACTTCAATTTTTCTGTTGTAAAATGTTTATAAAGCAATAGACTTGCTTTTACTGCTTATGGTGTATTTTTACGATAAAAAATTGACACAAACGAAACCAGCTATATTGACTTGGTGATATTGCAAGTTTAGGCTTATCAAGGCCCTTAAAAAGTTTTATGACCGGCTACACTATTTTCTTAAGTATTATGTCGCTGTATTCATAAAATTTTGGATATATTTGGCGTTCCATGTTCCATTCATTCACAATCTTTATTTAACAAATGGTGAATGAAGCTTGTTAGAAAGCACTTACCCTTCCGAAGCACTTGTTGTCATTTTCCAAGTTTTGGGAAGTGATTTGAATGTGGACCTTTTTTGTTATTGTTTGCTTCACTAATACTGGTTTTATTGTAAATTATGCTAGACATATGGTTTTGAATCAATGAGTTTTTTAAATAGCCATTTTAATAAAAAAAAATGTTTGACGGTGAAAGTGAATTCGAAGTATAGACTTTAAGCACAGCACAATGACTTAAACAATGCTTACAACTTGATGCTTAGGTGTGTCACAATGGTCAAATTTTAATCAAATGGTCAGCGTAGGCTTAGGTCTGACATAAACAAAATGTTTACAATTTGGTGCTTATAGGTGTATCACAATTGTAAAATGGTCAATTTATAACAAAATCGTAAGGGTCAACTCATTAAGTTTAGGTCTATTAAAAACTGACCATCCCTGATTAAACTTAATGAACTTTTTGTTTCCACGATGCTTATACACTCTTTATTGATTTTAATTGTAATAATCTACTCAGGAGTGTACTTTATATCACACCTACTGCAAACGAACTCATGAATCGAAGTACAAAAAATTAATACCAATCAGATTAACGTTTTAAATCGTTATAATGATTATGTTCATTTGTAAAATCAATATTTAATAATAAACGTGTGATCGGTAACTATTCACAGCTACCGTATAATTCAAACGTTCCTACTGTTTTAAATTCATGTAAAGTGACTTAATTAAAGGAAGATAACTACAAAGAACAAGTACAAAATTACCCTATATTGATTGAATTACTCGGATTTTTCTACCATTACCCCAGTTCATTTAATTAAAAGCGGAAATGATGTCGACATTAATTACAGGACCGGACGTAATAGAAATCAATAAATCTATTGGACAGTAATGTAACACATCACGTTTTTATTGACTAAACAAGCAGAAATTGTTGCTCTTTATTTCTGTCAGGTTTACACTAACAATATTCTATCTATTTGATGTTGTCAGAGGAAAAATAAGGATGAAAATTACTGTTTCAAATCACGTGATGACGTAATTAAGGATGATGACAAGGTTTTCATTTTAAATTTGCTCCGATAATTTCGTTGATATAACACATTCACACATCTTTCATCCTGTGACTTAGCATAGACATTGTACATTGCGAATAGAAACAGTGTCTACATGCATTCTCTGATGTAACAGGTTGTACCCAAACTTCGCTTTAGGGGCTAAACTTTTTACCTGAATTAGAAATCTTTAAATTGATATTCTAAAAAGAAAATACTAAAGTTTGATTTTTTAAACATATATCTCGAAATTTTCTCATATTAGATTCATTAGGGAGGAAAAGATATTGTCTTTGTTTTACATAATTTAAAGGGTACTTTTTGCATTTAAATAATATCTCAGTAATTCCACCATAACACCAGGTCCTAATCATTTCTTATAGTTATGTACTTATAAAATTCATCTGAACCAAAGCCGAGTGGTCGGATAAATGCACGTTTATGGCAAATTATGATATGTCTTTGTTGTTGTTGTTGTTGTTGTTGTTGTTGTTGTTGTTGTTGTTGTTGTTGATGATGATGATGATGATGATGATGATGATGATGATTTTTTCAATTTCTTTTTGCATAACCCTTGCTAGTATATTAAAAATAACACTTTTTCTTTTTGCTTTGATTTGGTATGTAGAACTGTTAACTCACCTATATGCACCAAGTTTGTTAAATTATACAAGGATAAAGTAATATCTTGTAAGAATGTATGTTGAAAACGCTTTAGTAATCAAGTAGGCTAACATCTGTAGTCAAACAAGGGCGGTCACATTTTTTATAATTGTCTAAAACCTTTTATCAAACATTTTTCTAAACGAACATTTTTATTTCGACATTTGTATATTCAATATGTTGTATGTCTAAACAATTGTTAAAACAATAAATTATGAAATATTTTACACGTTAAGAAAGCATTTTTCTGATGTTATTGTATTTCAAATATATTCGCGACTTACATTTTCAAAATTTAATTTAATTTTTAGTTTTGAGACTAAAGTAAATTTTGTTACAACATGCGGTTTTAAAAGGGGCACACAAAGGTCAGTTTAATGTTAAAACTATTAATAATATTGATTTCATCTAGATTAAAGTATAATTTTTTAAAATAAAAAACGTTATAAGTTTAAGCGATATGGAAATTGTTAAGTATTAAAGGGTCTTTATGATAATATTGTCATTTTCCTCTATGTTTTCTTAATGAAGTAGAAAATATGTTTTATTTGACGTTAAAATACCTGTACTTAGTTGATCATGATAAACCTGTCATAAAATGTCAACATATAGGTGACCTTTTTGTGCTGAAATAATAACTTATTTTAAACATGCAAATGCATTCTTCACTCCTTTTTCTTCTTCTTCTTCTTCTTCTTCTTCTTATTATTATTATTATTATTATTATTATTATTATTATTATTATTATTATTATTATTGTTGTTGTTGTTGTTGTTGTTATTATTATTATTATTATTATTATTATTATTATTATTATTATTATTATTATTATTTAAGTAGTGGTAGTAGTAATTGTTGTTGTTGTTGCTGCTGTTGTTGTTGTTATTATTAGTATTATGATTGTAATTAATATTAATTTGTTATTGTTTCGTGTAGTGTTTTTCTGTTGCTTAGGATGAACGGATTCTAAATGTTTATTTTGATGATTGTCAGGCCTTTTGGCTACATCTTTTTTAAATGTTTGTTTTGGTGTATATCCTGGTGCTATCGCTATACGTTTTATAAATTTCGTCACGTGACCGGATATGGGGTACAAGAACAACCGAAGTTATTATAAAACGCTTTAAATGACGTCATACGTCCTTAAAATTAAACATTTCATGGAAACGACATCTGCATTTGTACTTGTATTTGCATCACCGTTAGTATTATGCTAAAAATGACATTTTGTATTGCCTTTCCTTGATATGTAGGACATGAATTGTTTATGAAACGCTTTTTTGTACCAAACAACTGTTAAATTGCGTTTTGGTGTTTGTGTCCATTTCTTGTGTTTGGTTTGTTTGTTGTTATATAGCCTTTACTGCTTTCGTTATTTTCAAGAATGTGGGTTTTTTTTTTTTTTTTTTTTTTTTTTTTTTTTTCTTCTTCCATTTTCACCCTACACATCCGGTTATATTTTCACCTTACACCTTCAGTTAGGAGTAATTTCAGAATATGTGTGGTTTTTTCGGAAACATTTTCACCCCTACACCTTCCGTTTAGGAGTGATTTCAGAATGTGTTTTTCCGGGGACATTTTCACTCTATACCTCCCGTGTTAAAGGAGTGTTTTTTACTTTAAATCTGTTTATTCACATTAATCCTAACTAAGATTTGGCACAGGTACTTATAAAAAAGTCTCCGTTTTTCACACCTGCTTTAGGACAAACTTAATCAGAAATAAAGATATATTTATGGACTACAGACTAAATCTACTTTACAATTTAATAAACGTTGTTTATAAAAAGGCGGAGTTGAACTGTAGTTGGTGGTATATATGTGGGCTGTTTGTGTATTCGGTAGACCCTAAGTGTTTAAACTTGATATTTTCAATAAATATATGATATACCCAGATATAATCCTTATGTAAAAAGCTAGGAATGAATGTCGTTATTAATATAAGTATATTTAAAATTTACTAAAGAGTTTCCTCTTCAAAGAGTCAGGATAAATTAAGCGTGAGAAATGTATATAACTGACGAGGCGCAATGAATGTGGCTTAGTTGACCTTGTGTAGGGTACTGCTTACACCGAAGTATGGCAGACCAGTACACTTACTTTCACCCTGGTATTATTCATATTTATATTTTGTGGGTAAAGGAAACTCTGCGCATTTTGCATAAGAATTGCACAAAACCTCTAAGCACCTGTCATAGTATGGATGAACAAGTATGAATGGGTTTCCGACATTTCTGTGTGTTAGGTATAACCAAATACCAGACAGGGGACTTGAGTTTTCAGTGCAAAAAACCTTCCTGATAAAAAAAACTATTCAGAAAAGCTATTTCCGTGGGGTTTTTTTTTTCTATTAGGTTTTTTGGCACTAAACTATGATATTCCAATCCGTAAATGAATCATGTCTTCCTACCAAAACGAAACCGAGTTTTCAGTGTTAAAAACCCTTCCTAATAAGACTTTTTGAATAAGTTATTCTCAAAAGCTATTTCCTTGTTTTTATTAATATTATTATTTTTTGTTATTTATTTATTTATTTATTTATTTATTTATTTATTTATTTATTTTTATTTTTTTTTTATCTATTAGCTTTATAAAATTAGGTTTTTTGGTACTCAACTATGATATCCCATGCCGTGAAAGGGCCATATCTTCCTTACCGAGTTTTCAATTCAAAAACTTTCCTGAAAAATTTATATTGAAATTTTAAAAATTGTTTTGAAAATCTATTCCGTGCTTTTTTCTTTTTTGTGTTTATAAGATTAGTTTTTTTTTTGTTGGTACAAAACCATGATATTCCATGCCGTATTCGAACCACGTCTCCCTTACCAAAAACTAAACAAATAATAAAGACGTTGTTTTTGTTACAGTGGCAATATTTTTGTTAAATCAGAGCTTGTGCAAGGAGTAGTTTCAAAGACTTTTTTTAGACAAAAAAAAAACGTTGTATAATACAATATTACTGCACTAAAGCACGTCATGCCTGTCTATGTCCAAATTAAAATTCCAAAAACAAAGTAAAAACTGACAAAAAACTGGCTTATGTAGTAAAACTCGTAAATTTTATCAAAGATGCGAAGCCGGGTGCTCCTTTTTTCAAGCTAGTTCCACCCGTCATTTGCAAAATTAAATTTGAGAATGAAAGGAACATGTAACTATGGAACGTTAAATATATCCAGTATATTAACAATACTGTAATGACGCCCATAAAACAAATAAAATAGTTGAATATATCGAAAGTTTCAACACTATATGAATCCAAATCCAGCTAGGAATGCTTTGCACGAGGGAACAGACCTTACTTTTTAATGAATTTAAAAAATTAAGTCGGTTGAAAATTTCGGTAAATGCTATATTTTCTGACATCACCAAAGTACTGCCTACTGAGTTATGGGAGATTTACTCCACCAGCAGCGGTACCCGCTCAGGGGCAATAAATGTATAACACAAATACCTATTGAATTTGAATGTTCCATACGTGAACATTTCGGAAAATCATTCATCATCAGTGACACTATCCTATTTTCTCTTATTCCATCTGCCCACATTCCAACTATCCTATCTTGCCTTCGTTAGAAGGTGGCCTATGTCAAATAATGGGATAGTCATAACAAATCATCTCGGTCAGACATCTTCAGATGATTCTTTCACCTATTATATATTGTCAGTTAGGGCACTAACCCATCCCGATCTAACAAACAAACAATATTTTTCTCCTCATTAGCGCTAACCAACCCTCCTCGAAAATAATACGAAGCGTAAGGATTTCATCTTAAAATGATAAATATCTATCCCGGATGCATTCATGGAGAAATGTTAATAAAAGCTTTATTTTTTTTAAAAATGTCATTACCTTGATATTTTAAGTTGGCACCTGTAGGTAAAGATAACATATTCCTGATCCACAAAATGTGCTTTAATATAAATAAAACACAAACATACCAGTCCATGTCTAAATCGAAATTCCCCCGCCCTCTAAAAAGAAAACAAAACAAACAAACAACTTATCTATACAGTAGATAAAAAGACATTTATGTTTTTTTCAATAAAAATCAAAATTTAAAAAACGTTATATAATACAAAATTACGGCAATAAAACAAACATTCCAGTCCATGTCCAAGTTACAATCCAAAAAGGCAAACGGTTAAAACTTTGAAGCTGGCTAATTCACTTACACACGTGAAATTTCATCAAGGAAGTGAGAGCGGAAGCGCCGGAAGGGTGAACACCCCTGTCTAGCTAACACATGAGCAAAAATTTAATTTTTTATAGAAAAATGTGCAAAATTTTGAATATTTCTTTTTCTACACCCGCCATGTGCAAGTTTGAGAAAAAGGATAAATGAAAAAATGAGACGTCAAATATATATCCAATATAACACATTATAAATACAAAGAAATTTCGGATACGTGTTCCGGGAAGGAATCAGTTGTATTTGTATGTGTTTCTTGATTTTCGTCTAGGTATTTTTATTCTTTATTGGAAAACCTGTCCATGTTTTTTAGTTGTAATATGTATCAGTCTGATACAATGCATTCTCTACTTTTCTAATAAATATTTTTGGTATTACATACACAGGGTACATTTCACTTAAACGGATCTTTAAATATCCGTCTCCTGATATTCAGAACATGAGAACATGTGATGAGATTCTAATTAAAAATCTTCGATTAAAAACTGAACTTTGAATAAACTATTAGGTCCCAATTTTTACAACATATAAACAATTGCAGCTACACAAATCTAAAATTTATATGCGCGTTGATTTAAACGAATTTTGTATTCAAAATTCGAGTTGAATTTGGTTATTTAGGGAAACTATGGTATATAAATGCGTCGATGCGCCGGTATGACGTATTTTGGAAGAAAACCTGCGTTATTTGGCTCGCTTTTTCTTGAGAATTATTACACATGTTCTTTAATAATGTTGTGCAATCTCCTCTCTCTCGATTTTGATGAGACATTGGTGTCTTCCTTCATATCCCTGAAGACTACGGTGGCTCAGTTGGAAGAATGCTCGCTCCGTAAGTGGAAGGTGTGAGTTCGAACCCCGGCCGGGTCTGACCCAAGACTTGAAAGTGGGTAGTGACTGTTCTTTCGCCAATGACTTGGCATTTCGAAATAAAAGTCACGGTTCTTTCGGATGGGAACTTAAAATAAACGAGGTCCCGTGTTATGGCAGGCATGGCATGATAAAAAACCCTGCTGTATAATGCCATCAGCGCAACGCACAGGCAAAGTTTCTGCACTTTCGCCTATAGCTGGCGACGTCTCGATATAAGTGAAATATTCTTGACTGGGACGTTAAGCACCATTACTTAGCTCAACTCATATCCCGGAAAACCTTACAATTCTGTGAAATTACGATGTTTTTCATTACACCGCTTATGTGAACTGACTCTCATGTTTTCACTAACTTTTGACCATTTCTCTCTAACTGTTGCTTGGAATGTCTGAGTTAAAAAAAAAACAAATCTAGGTCTTTGCCATTCTGTTTAATTACCATCTCACATCCTGAATTCCTTCTTACATTCAAGGTATCAAATTCAAATGCGGATAACTAAAATTAAAAAAGCGATTTCCAAACGAGAGAGAACTCAAATAACAAGATTATCAAGATTGTACATCTGCTTCGTTTAGAGCTGACCGTGGGTCTCAGTCTAAGTGTTCAAAACCTATATTTTTGTAAATTCAAATAAATCAAATATAAATTTGAATATACATTCCCTAATAATGCTTTAAATGGCATTTATTTTACTTAAAATAAACATGAATAAATAAATAAATGATAAACTTATTTATTGCAAAAATTAATAAAATTAATTGATTATAGATAAATAAATTAATTAATAAATAATAATATTAATCATAAAATAATAATAAAAATAATGTATTTATTGAATTGAATGCCTCCCAAATTTTTTAAATATTTTTCAATTACGTATTAAATAAAAATAGCATAAAGCAGCTTGCTAATTTATTTTTAAGATCTAAAATTTACTCAATTGAAATTTAATTTAAATTTTAAATTTTGTTTCCCAAATCACCTATACAGAAATAACCACTTCTAACAATTTAGTCACCGATTTCCCTAACCTTTAAAAAGACATATCTAGGTCCATATAAGTTGATTAATTCCATCTCACGTCATTAAATGAGAATGAATACTTTCACAGATTTTTTTTGGACTGTCCCTTGAACCATGTCATGTAATAAAGCATTTTTTGAATGTATTTAACGGTAAAATTTTTTTTAAAAAAATGCTTTATGACATCCATATTTAGATGTACTTCATTTATTTTGAATTTGCCGCTTGAAGTTTTGAGCTATGACGATTGTATTTATCATAACAATAGATAGAGTACAGTTGAATCTTTTTACTATACCTAATTTAAACATTACAGATTATTTATTAAGACTTCATAAATGTCTCTCTCTCTCTACTTCTGGGTTTCAAATAATCGAATTACATTGACAATTTAGACATCAAAAGGACATTAAATTGAATATTTTTTTTTACAGTTTAAGAGTCTCACTTGACATGATATAGAAGTAATATATATTTTAATTACTAAAACCAGCCTACATTTTTAAACCGTATTTTCGAATACAAAGAAAAAATAATAAAGTATTTAGATCCATATCTATACCATGACTTAAAAACAGCCTTCTTTAAGTGAAGTTTCCGTTAAAGACTAAATTAAATCAAAATTTAAATATTGAAAATTTTTTTCTCTCTCTTTTTATATTTTGATAATATTCTTATTTCCCTAATAATCTCACATATGAGGAATATTTCGTTTATATAAAATATATACACCTAATTGAACACCATTACTTTTTCCATAAATTCTTGGTTTTATTTTCCATCAAATCACATCGATGTCTATCAGTCCAAATGATTTATTGAATTTCAATTAGGAACGACTAATTAACCAATCTATTCATAAATCTAGTTCATTAAGCAGTGATTAATTACTTTAACTGTTAAAGGGTAATGTTCAATTAAGTTATCACATAGAAGTTGAACATTTACGATTAAAATACAAAAAAATGTAACTAAAAAACAACCAACAACCAAAATCACGAAACGATAAAAATGAAAAATACCAAATGAGAAAAGACAAATGCAATAATCGTAAAAAAGAGACAAAGCAACCAAGAACACAACACAATACAAGTCAAAAGATAAAAAGCCAACGCAACTGGAAACACAACACAATACAAGTCAAAGCCAACGCAACCAAGAACACGACACAATGCAAGTCAATAATAAAAAAGCCATCGCAACCAAGAACACAACACAAGTCAATAATGATACAGACAATGCAACCAAGAACATGGTCAATGATAAAACAGGCAACGATCACGACACCACACAAGTCAATGATAAAACAGGCAACGATCACGACACCACACAAGTCAATGATAAAACAGGAACGATCACGACACCACACAAGTCAATGATAAAACAGGCAACGATCACGACACCACACAAGTCAATGATAAAACAGGCAACGATCACGACACCACGCAAGTCAATGATAAAACAGGAACGATCACGACACCACACAAGTCAATGATAAAACAGGCAACGATCATGACACCACACAAGTCAATGATAAAACAGGCAACGATCACAACACCAAACAAGTCAATTATAAAACAGGCAACGATCACGACACGACACAAGTCAATGATAAAACAGGCAACGATCACGACACCACACAAGTCAATGATAAAACAGGCAACGATCACGACACCACACAAGTCAATGATAAAACAGGCAACGATCACGACACGACACAAGTCAATGATAAAACAGGCAACGATCACGACACGACACAAGTCAATGATAAAACAGGCAACGATCACGACACCACACAAGTCAATGATAAAACAGGCAACGATCACGACACGACACAAGTCAGTGATGAAACAGGCAACGAAACCAAAAACACGACACATTACAAATCAGTGATAAAACTACCGAACGTCACTTTGGACAGTCGCTAAAGTAAATGCCCTGTTGGTGTGGTTATAGTACTATTGTGGGGCCCACTACCATCCAACATATTTTACAACCAATGGTAAAAAAACCCTCAGATTTTAAAACATCAAATATAAGCCGTATTTTTCTAAATAATAAACTTACAACCCATCAAAGTAGTTCAAACAATATTTTATTAGAAACAAAAAAATGCTAACTTGATTTAAAAAAAAAGTGCATTTGTATATAAACCGTAGAACATCTGTACAACATCCGTACACCAACTTTCTCTTACGGACAATTTAATCCTCCAAATTGTTGTATATTAAAAAAAATAATGAAACATGCATTTTTAAAAATAATAAATTTTTAAAACGAAAATATTTTAATCTGAATAGTATACATACTATATATATATATATATATATATATATATATATATATATATATATATTTATATATTAAGATGATTAAGTTTAACCTTGTCGCTCTATTTGGCGTTTTCTGTATTTCTGGATTATTCTGGCTATTTAAAATGCCATTTAGCCCAAGCGTTTAAAACCTACATATGTTTAATGTTGGGGTAGATCGCGTTCAATGATAACTATAAAATACCAGATATTAAATAACTGTCGGTAAGTATATATTGACCTCAGCCAAGGTCAAGGTCACCTATTTTGCATCTTTTGTAAGAGTGCTTGTAGTTTCTATCATTACAAATGAATATGTTAATCTTTAAATAGCTTAGGCGCGTGACACTTGTAGATTTGTAACATGTTGTTTGACGTCGCATCAGCAGTTTGTTTTATCTTTTTGACAATATAACTTCTTCTAATTTTGCTAAAAGATTATTTTTAACACAATATCAGGGGTTTTGTGGGGTTTTGCAAAAGTATTTCTTATTCAGGACACACACACACACACACACACACACACACACACACACACACTATATATATATATATATATATATATATATATATATATATATATATATATATATATATATATATATATATATATATATATATATATATATATATTCACTCATGGATAGATCTACAAATGTTGGTGTTTCTAACTGGCTTCTGTAGTACTATATGCTTTTATTTTTAGTAGTCAAATTAACTCGTCGAGAGATCTATAAATATGGTTGTCACCAACCGGGCTCCCGTAGTACCAAATGCTTTGGTCTATAGTCGAATTCACTCGTTGAGAGATCTACAAATATTAGTGCAACCAACCAGCTCCCGTATGACCCTTAGTAACAATTTATTCGTTTAGATATCTATTAACATTGGTGTCTCTAACCGGCTTTCGTAGTGCCAAATGCTTTGATCTTTAGTCACAGTAACTAACCGGCTCCATTAGTACATAATGCTTTGATTTTTAGTGAAACTCATCTTTTGAGACATCAACAAATATTGACGCCACCAATCGGCCACCGTAGTTTCTAAAGTAACATTGATAATTCCTAATACAAACACTTATTGTAACCTCAAAAAACATCCGGGTTATTTATGCAGATAGTTATCACAATTCAGTAGTAAGAGAGCTGTAATTTTACTTTTCACCCGTGTTCAGTAGTAAAGAGGATACCTAAGTCTTGTCACTGACCTTAAGTAGATATTTAACCACAGGGCACAAGAACACAAACTTAAGGACTGTATGAATGGATCTTCGTCGTTTAACCATGGATAAATGAACGTTTTCTATATAGCATAAAGTTTTGTATTAAAATCTTAATTATGATAATGTTTAAATGTATCATCTGTGTGATATTATATATATATATATATATATATATATATATATATATATATATATATATATATATATATATATATATATATATATATATATATATATATACGAGTTTTGTCGTTTTGTCGTTTGACGTTTGAAGTAAGGCTGGGTGTACGTTTGAACACAACATCACATAAGTTAATTTATTTGTTTTAAGTTTATTTTTGTGATAACTACACGACGCATAGACAAATGTACGGGAGATAGTATGGTATATATGTAAAATACTGTTTAATACGACGAGTGAAGCGAGCAAAGAGGGCTATGATTTAGTATATACACACAGATGTTTGTCATCTAAAAAATCTGTCCATCTATAATATTGTTTTAATTCACAAAATGGCTGTACTGTGACTTGCTACTGCTGTTGCTAACATCATATGTTAAAGCAGTTATATTCTTATTGCACTATCGTTCACGGCTTTATATAAGATAGGCGGATATGTTCGTTTTATTGAAACAGAAGCCCTTAGCTGGTATTTTAGTTGGTTTGACGTTGGGAGTTATTAGAAATTTTATATTTATTAGCTGATCTGTGTTTGGGTATATTTTAAAAATGTTTTGTATAAAGTATAATAAGAACATATTTGAATAACCATGTTTCACGGAGACCGGTATAAAAGTAAGTATATATTATATAGTTTTGTATATATGACAGTTGGTGATGGCGGGTGATGTATTAAGTAGTACTTATTTTATAAAGGTGTTAAAGGGTCCTCAGATGTTATTGTAATATTTAGTTGTATTTCTACATCATTTATATCAAGATGAATATATGAGGGTTTTTTTTTTTAAAGAATCGAGAGTAGTGTGGATTCAAATATTTCACTATTATATCTCACTTAACGTGAGTCCTGTGGAAAAAACGATAGTGTAACAAGAGGGGGACCTGAATCAATCCACTTCCCTCCGAGTGACCCGGACAAGGATTAAACCCGACGGTCCATTTGTATGATAAATGAGCATTCTACCGCAAGGCTTAAAAGACTAGTAATTAGTCACTCCATTGCATCTACTATGCACACCGCGACTTATTCATTAGTCTTTATTAAAGAAGTTACAACTTGTTTGTTAC
This sequence comes from Tegillarca granosa, assembly GCA_029721355.1. Classification (NCBI taxonomy): domain Eukaryota; kingdom Metazoa; phylum Mollusca; class Bivalvia; order Arcoida; family Arcidae; genus Tegillarca; species Tegillarca granosa. The sequence goes on from CM056605.1 coordinate 36,505,407, forward strand.
GGCACACATATGAAGGTGTGAAGATAGTGAGGACCTTTTTAGATCTTAGAAAAGAATGAAAATCGTCTTATTAAAATCGTGTATATGAATTGATTTACTTTTCCCATACACAAAAAGATCACAGACCGGTCTATTCAAGTTCTCGCTCTTTTCAACTCTATTCAATGGTCTACGTACGATATGCATATATACAAATATATATACATGTGTAAATATATATATAGTTCATCTTAAAAAGTCATATACATTTACATGTGATTGTCGATTTTTACAGTAAAATGTACTTCAGAGACAATTACTTCACGGTAGTTCCTGAAATCCTTCCAAACAAAACCTGTTACCATTGACCATTCACATGTAACCATTTACATGAAACAATACCTGGCCGTTGAGACATAAGTCACATAATTAATTTATGTCATTGTTATGAACAAACTTATTCGTAACTATATAAATTGTCCTTTGTAGTAGTGTAGTAACGGTTAACGCGCGTTTTGCTATCCTATAACTTACCAAACGCATTATAACTTTCAGAAATTTATTTATTTATTTATTTATTTATTTATTTATTTATTTATTTATTTATTTATTTTTAACTTTTTTTTGGAATATACAGTTTTTTGGAATCAATTTATTTATTTATTTATTTATTTGTTTGTTTTTGTTTGTTTGTTTGTTTATTTATTTAATATATATTTTTTCATGAATTTTCTTATTAAATTAGTCAATTTTTTATTCATTTATTTATTTATTTACTTCAATAAATTTACACCTCATTACACGGTGTTTTAAACTGTTTAAAGAAAGCCATGTTTTAAAATGCATATATGTTTATGACCTAGCGATTTTTTACATGATCACGTATAATCGATCATTAATAAATTTAAATATAAATATTTTTATAACCTTTAATTCAATTTTTATGGAATTTCTATTTTCGCTGTTCACAAATGGTCAAGCGATTGTCCTGTGGTCAATTATATTTATATAAGTATTATATATAGGTTTAATTCAGACTACCAACTCCGTGTTATATTTAGATGTCGTTATTACGACAATGGTAACATAAAACGGTTCTTGACATATAAAGATTGTGTTACCGTTTAATTTATATATATATTTTATTTCTGTATGAAACAATGATATCAGAATATCAAAGGAAGAACTATTCAAAACCGTAACTGATAAATCATTATTTGGATAGATTAACACATAACGCTGTAGATTGGAATAAGCAGACGGACCACAAGTTCTCGTTTCAAAGTGGGATCTTAAAATTTATAAATTGGAAATTTTTAAATTTAAATTATACAGTAGTTAAACATCAAAAATAACATGTAAGTATGCAAATAAGTATCTAAATTTAGAAATATGTCATATTTTTTTGGATTTAATTAAGAAGAAATAGAACATGTCAGACGTAGCTTAGTTTACACGTGAGACGTGTAACTGGACCGTGGTCAAATTTTGAACCGGACTTTGACCTTTTACACGTGGGATTTCGCACATCAATTTCAGTCCGAACCATTTGGACTGTTGCATGTTGGTGAGGTGAGGTCGTCTTAGATACACGGTTTTCGTTACTGATTCAGCAGACGACAATGATGTTATATACCCGCTAAATAATAAATGACCATAACATGTCGGTTAATTGTTAGGCTTGGGATTGAGGGAATGTGTCGATTACATTGACCGTAATACTCACGTAATTAATATACAGTAAAACATCCATTCATTGTTTCTATTTGTTCAGGGTTTTTTTTTTTTTTTTTTTTTTTTTTTTATAATGGCTTTTTGCGATTAATCAAGAGAGTCTTCCGAAGGTAAGCTCTAGAAAATTGGACTGTAAAAACTTCAAACTACCTTTGCAATAAGCAAGATGGCAAAGATTCTGTGTTTTGATTACATTTGAGAAAGTTTTTCTTTCTAAATTTGTGGGCTACAAAAGGGTGTTGTCTAAAAAGGGAACACAATTAAATGTTTTGTTACTAATGCTACATGCTGGATACAAACCTTTCATATGACATCGCTTTTAACCTGTTCTCGGCGTAAGATCAATTTACACTGGTTGTATATATCGTCACGTGCCAAATGATATAATCAATGAAAGTCTTCGAGATCTTGGTTGCTCTGGCTATTGCAAATTGCAAATCAAACGTGAATGATTCGTTGTTAAACTCTTTCATGCTTTATGTAGTTACTAAGGAAATAAAACGTTGCTTGTAAAAATAAATTGAAGAATAATATTGTATCCCAAGCCTTAACTCCAACTATAAAACTGTGTCATAATGACGTCTTACAAAATAAGAGTAAAAATTTCCATTTATTATTATTATTTTTTTTTATTTATAATTTATTTATTTTATTTTATTTTATTTTTTAATGAAAAAAAATGTAGTTTTAATTCAATTTCTACTTCAAATTTGTACTTAATTTTATTTAAATTGCAAAAATCCGTCAAAAATAAGGGTTTTAAGCAATAACAATGAGTCGTATTTTCGGCTTCAAATAAAGCGCACGAATGATCTTGACAATCATAACAAACAAACAAATCAGAGATTGATATATAGACTAAGTTGTATTTTATGAATTATAGATTAAGTGTTAACGCCCAGTAACGTCTTAACGAGATTTAACGAGACCATCTGCTGCAATAAGATATAGTAACAAGTGTTAAAAGATGATTACTAGGTCTCTAATCGAGTTACAATATATATATATTAGTTTGTGTTTATATTGTAAAAAGAGCAAGTTTCCAACTGAATCATGATTTCTGAAAACATACAAAGAATGACCAGAGACATCGATATTTAGAAATTTTGACAATTCCATAGAGTGGAACAAAATTGTTTGACACAACGAAACATGTAGCTATATAAATCTGCATATAAAATTTGTACCTGACAGAGCATCTACGAAACTGAACGACACAATAAACAGTTAAACTGTAATAAGCTAACGGCACCACTTACAATAAACCTTCCGGATATAGACGGGCACCAGGTGTTATGACACAAAAGGTTCCATTGGGGAAACCTACTGTTATTAACTTACAATCACAGTTATTTCGCCATCATTTGTCCCTTGACTACAAAATAGCGTTATCTTGTCACATTTTTATGAACCAAAAGCAGATATTAAACGAAGTTATTTTGCGATATGGTATTGTCTATAACCGACGTAAAAGGGCATGTAAAAAGTAAATTTCATCTCCTTCTAAAAATTCTGGGCAAAAACCGAGTAAACATTCATCATATTGAGTGTTCGAATCATGGATCACATGACCGACATGATAATACAATATACATGTATATATATATGTATTTCGAGAACCAATCATGTAACACTTGATCAGCAAATTCAAATCTAAATGCGATATATTACAAAAACCAGTGCATGTTATATTCGTTACATTTTTGCTACACTTTTTCCAAGGTCATATGTCATTTGCTACTCTTTTTACCCAGGTCAGGTCAAGTCATTTGCTACACTTTTTACCTAGGCCATGTCGTGTCATTTGCTACACTTTTTACCTAGGTCATGTCGTGTCATTTTCTACACCTTTTATCCTTGTCATGTCGTGTCATGTTTTACACATTTTACCTAGATCATGACGTGTCATTTGCTACACTTTTTACCTAGGTCATTTCGTGTCATTTGCTTCACTGTTTTACCTAGGTCATGCCGTGTCACTTACTACACTTTTTATCTATGTCATGTCGTGTCATTTGTTACACGTTTTTCTTACGTCATGTAATGTCAGTTGCTACACTTTTTATCTAGGTCATGTCGTGTCATTCGTTACACTTTTTTACCTAGGTCATGTAATGTCAATTGCTTTATACTGAAGCTTCGTATTTTTAAATCTTATCATCCCCTATATTATTACATTTACAAGAATTCTTAATTAAATCTGTTAACCGCTTTTTTTTTTACATAAGTAGACGGTGTATCTGTTACGTAAATATGACGTCATCAATTTAAACTTTTTCTGTAAATATTTGAATCAAATCCACGTGTCGTTTTTCTGTGTTTTTGAACACCGCTTTATTTCAGCTGACTGACTGACAATCTGAACACTGAAAACTTTCTCTTTAATACTTATTGATTATTTGACATATGTCTCTGATCGTCAGCATTTGGCTGATATAACAAACGGGCGAATCCTGGAATTGAATGCCAAGCATAAACAAGCTCAAATAAGGTACGATTCGTCAGTACTGCTGGTAATTCTGCTGTTTGTGTAGATTTGATTTCGACTTATGTGATATTTATACTTAATACATGCTTTATTAAATAAATGGATTAATTATACATAAAGATGCTGCTTATTAATATTGCTTGTACCTTTGATAACATTCGTTAAAGGAAAGTTTACCATATATATATGTATTTGTAAAGTGATATAACGATATTGAAGAAGAATAAATCATGAAGATTTTAATATTTCGTGATTGTATTTCCATGGTTACTGCTAAAAAATCACTTTCTGATAAAACTAAATTTTTATTTAGAAGATATTATTTTGGGAAGTCCATGCGAAAGAACATCATGTATATTTCCGGATACTTTTAAGGATGTTTTAGGATTGTTTTCGTTTTGTGTTTTATGTCATCAAATAGTTCGGATTCCTTCTCCTCAGTTTCATGTAACAGGGTGTAAGAGGAACAGCGGAAGTTTTTAACAACCAATTATATTTAATAACGATTAAAACACCTATCTTCATATCCGGTGATAAGTGTGCCGGGAAATGAGGAAATTTATTATTTTTTTATTTTTAAAAAAAGGTCAAAAGTTGTAATACAGGCGTTAAAAGTACAATGAATAGCAGTAAGCATATGGTTTTTTTTTAGTATTTAAAATCAGATACAATTTAAATTCAATCTTTTTGAATTGGTTGGATAACAAAGGTATTAGCATTCTTACAAAGTACTTCATTCGGGAGGTATTCACATAATATTTATTGTTGTGTAATGCATTGGATCTTACATTTGTCTTCAATAGGTGTACATAATATCAAATCTTTGATTTAAAATAGCTTCTTTAAAATTTAATTCAAGTCGTTCATTAGTGATTATATATTGTGCTATAAATAGAAACAGTTTATTGAAGACTTAAAATATACATTCTGATTGTAATGCGTTTGTTTTTTGTATCAGTCTTCTTATTTTGTTGTTCGTTTCAATAATTTTAGTTGACGGTAAGTTAGTTTTTATGCTGCAAAAATGTCTGTCTAGCTTTACAGAATGCTCCAGTTTTTATCGTGTGTGTGTGTGTGTGTGTGTGTGTGTGTGTGTGTGTGTGTGTGTGATATATATATATATATATATATATATATATATATATATATATATATATATATATATATATATATATATATATATATATATATATATATATATATATATATAATTAAGTGTGTGTGCGTGTGTGTATTTTTTAAACCATGAACTTGACTTTCATTAATATAAAATATCAATATTTCTCTGTTTTCTTTTTTACAGGACTTTACATGTGTATGAATATCTGATGAAGTTAAAGAATGAGAATATATCTTTTTACATTGGATTTCAAATGGACAAAAAGACTTGTATAGAGAAGTTATAAATGTTTAAAAAGTCCGTTGATGGAATATTAAACATTTGTAACAAATAAACGTAGATTACGTTCATATAGATAAATTTATGCTTGAATGTGACTTTATTATATCTAAGTTATAATACAACCAGCTGAAATCTACTTGTTAACTTGTATATGGTGTATACGACCTGTGATAAACCAATGATTCTTTGAGCGGAACGAAGCTTACCGACCGACCGATCGACGGAGAAATATATCATTATATTTAAAAGATTAAATATTATATACCACACCAGTAAAAAAGAGATTTAGAATTATTGGCCATTTCTTACTAAATGTCGCTCAATAACAAACAAGGATTAAAAATTATAAGCAGTTTAAAAATATAATTTTCTACCAGTCAGCCAACTAGCCAACATTACTGTTATGAAAGCTAACAACTAAATCTTCTAAATGCAGAATTCTAGAAGAAATTTGATAAATTTGCGGTGTGAAGTTCGTTAATTATTTGAGATTTAAATGGTGTTTAATATTTGAAGTCAAGTGATTTGTTTTGTGATAAATGAAACACATGGACTACTTGTGGTGATAGTGCAGTAATAATTCAATTTTTCTATAAATGACATTTTGTGGAAGTGTTGAAATATTTTTTAATTTTCCAGTAATAATCGTCATTGGAAGTAATTAAATTAACTGTGATTAGTAATGTTTAATTATTCATTGGAAAAAGGAGAAAGTACTTAATTTTGTGTAGTAGACGTTGCGGGATGTTATACACATTCACATAAGGAATTTCCATTGAAATTACTTATTCTATAGTGCTTTGTGTGCGGGCATACACAAGAAGCGTCTGATTAAATTTGTCTCAATACGGATCAATATTAAGAAACCCGTGCTCTCCCGCCGCCGTACCGTTGTGAATGAGGTAAGGAGATATCGACCCGGTAATAAACTATTTCCTCGGGGAATACTGAAATCTTGGGGATCAAGATGTAACATCTTCCACAAATTTGATTTTTTTATGATTTAATGAAATACAGTTCATTTTGGAGGAAAAACGCTGTCTCAATGCGGACACGATTTGCTTTAGTGAAAAATACCGATCAACCATTTATTATTTCATTACAGTTTTTCCATGGATTGCTCTGACCGTTAATTTTTTTTTAATAAAATTACAATCAGATTCAATTGTTTGACAGGCAGTAACATCACGGGATATAACTCAAACAATGTTTTATGCGTCAGTTGTCATACTGTTTAATTTTTAGAATTTCTTTCATGTAAACATTCAATGTTTCTCGTAAGTTTCTTTATAAAGACTGATTGTTTTTTTAAGGAATGGATGGGATAAGCACAAATGACACGCTAACGTATGACTCCAGCCCCGATAACACCTCGTATTTATCCGTAAGCAGTGACAACCCTTTATATAGTAACTTTTCCAACGACACGGAACCAAAGGGACACCCAGAAAGCCCCTATGAGGTCTGGCAACAAGTTTTGATAAGTTTTATATTAATTTTGATAATTATTGGAACTATCATCGGTAATTGTTTAGTCTGTATCGCGGTTGCTATCGTAAAGCGACTACAGTCACCTTCAAACCTACTCATATTGTCACTAGCAGTGTCTGATTTACTGGTGGCGGTATGTGTGTTACCGTTCGTAGCTATACAACAAGTGTTGGGATATTGGGCTCTCGGTGACGTCATATGTGACATGTTTACGTCATTAGATGTTATGTTGTGTACAGCTTCTATTCTTAACTTGTGCATGATCAGTGTGGATAGGTATTTTGTTATTACGAGACCGTTCAAGTATGCAATGAAACGAACACCAAAACGAATGGGAATCATGATCGCCGGTGTTTGGATTTCATCAGCACTGATATCTATCCCGCCATTACTAGGATGGAAGCCTGAACGGAATGACTGGGAATGTAATATAAGTCAAGACATTGGATATCAAATCTATGCAACTATTGGGGCCTTTTATCTTCCATTGACAGTAATGCTCGTTGTTTATTTCCGGATATGGAGGGTGTCTTCACGTCTGGCTAAAGGTGAAAATAAAAGTAAGTTAGGTAGTATTGACAAAGGTGAGAACCAAATCTACTTGCCTTCTAAGAAATCTTCGCGAAGTTCAGGTGCCAGTGACAATTATGTCCCAAATGGCTCATTACGAAACGGTCATACTGAGAAAGAGGATGATACTGCTTTAGAAACATTGGTTAATAATAAGACAAATAATAGACCAAGGAGATTTACCTTTAAGTCACTGCTTACAAGAAGTCACAAAGTTTCTTCAACTAAGGAAAGAAAAGCTACAAAAACACTAGGTGTGATCATGGGTGGATTTACTATCTGCTGGTTGCCATTTTTTATCTTGGCGGTAATTAGACCTTTTTGTGGCCAAAATGAGGAATATTGCAGCATACCGGTGTGGATAATAAGCGTCTTCAATTGGTTAGGTTATTTCAATTCATTTCTAAATCCGGTAATCTACGCACGGTTTAATAGAGATTTCAGAACTCCGTTTAAAGAAATCTTGTGTTTCCGATGTAGGGGTATTAATACCCGGATTCGTTCGGAAAGTTACGTTGAACAATATGGACCGGATCCAACATTCAAGGATAGTTTACGCCCTCCCACGGAAACAATAGTTCGTTATAACAGTCAAGGGCAAACAATCGTGCATCTAGGTAATGGATCTGCTCCGTCCGGAGAAACGAGAATATAAAAAACAGTTTTAGTGGGATATTTATTATAAAAACAAACATCATCAATTTAAGATTCTTGCCGTCTGTGTGGAATAATTGATCTCGAAACAGAACAAAATGTGAGAACTTAGGTACGTGTGTATAGTGTGTCTGAGGAGTGCTGTTCCTGAAACCGAATTTTGCTTACCGGAAGTACAATGGTCCCATGTACAAACATTTGTCATTTCAAGGTGGATGGGTAAAAAAATGCATAATACAGAAGGTACCTTGATATTATTTGATAATTAGCTGTGATATTTACATAATTATATAATTATTTATATGGCTATCTAATTTGGTCACTTAATTATTGAACATTAAAAATGGTAAGAAATTATACGAAATGTTGGCTATGACGATAAAAGCTCAGCTGAAAGGTTATTTAATTCTCTGTCACATAACAAGAAATTCGAAAATATGTTACAAATTTGATTTTCTTAAAGAAATAAACTGTTTCCATGGATATAAAGTAAAACCTTTTAATATATTTTAAACTAATAGAAGCCGAATATGGCAAGGGAAGAGATTACAGCATACATGTCATATATATATAGCTGTAACGATTTTATGGTGCATCTTTTCTTAAAACTTTTATGGGCACTTTGCTTTATCCAATAGACAAAACGGTCGTAAAACTAGAAAAACATGCATTGATTGAAAATGGTCAAATCGAAAACCGTCATATATCAAGAAAATTGTGCAATCAAGTTTTCCAATTTTATTTCACCATATATATATATATATATATATATATATATATATATATATATATATATATATATATATATATATATAACTTATTTAAATTCCGTGTTTTTATCTGCAATGCCCACTCAGATTAAAACATTAAGGGATTAAGTGTGTGTGTGTGTGTGTGTGTGTGTGTGTGTGTGTGTGTGTGTGTGTGTGTGTGTGTTATTGTAATTATGACGTTTATAATTTTTAACGATGATAACAGAATGGTAATTAAACGACAAATTTACATGATAGACAGAGCGAAAACATTTTTAACCCTTGTCCATGTGTTGTCGGGAAACATTAACGTCACGTGACTGACGAAATACAAAATATATTCATCTTTATATACGGTAAATGTAAAAGTAAATTATAAATGCAAAGTTTTATTGGAGTGAAGAAGTACACTTGATCTTTAAAACTTAAAAATAAGGTTGCTATTAAAAAGGATGACATGAAAGAACAAAAAATCTAGTTTCTTTGCAAAAATAAATTTAAAAAAATGTAATCTCGTATAAAAAAATTAAACTCTATTATTACATAAATAAAATTGTTATTATATTTATATATTTGCATTTTTAAGTTATCAAATGTTCGATTTGCTTTTTCGCTTCAAATAATGACACAGAAACAGTAGAAATATATCTGAAATTTATTTTTAATTATTTAATATTTAACCCAAATTTTAAAAAAAAATTCTTTAAAATATTATTTCTAAGAGACGTTGCCAACGGTTAAGTCAAATGATAAATTGTTCAGTGATGTCATTTGACTAGTTTCGTTATCACTCAAAAATGTCCTTATATCCGGAAATCACAAATTCACGCTGGCCACAGGACGAACCATTCAGACCTTACTCAGAAAATATTTTTAAAAAATTCTATTTCTAACAAAACACTGGCATACTGATACAAGTATACAACAATAATATACTTTGTTTCAGGAATAGTCATTCGGCTTTTTGCCAACAGATTGTTGGAATGTTTATGGTGATTTTATCCTTCTTTTGTTTTAGCCCCAAGTTAATTGTTCTGTTACCAGACTGAGAAAATCTCTAAGAATCTTGAATGAGATTATTAGCTAGCAGATTTGATCATTTCTCCATAACCAAACAGACAGTCTGTAACAGAAAAATACACATAATATGTTGAAACAAATCGTAAATAACTTGAATGTCAAGATTATACAATTAAGCATCGTCCAGGTTCTGAGGATCCAAAAAATCAGGACTTCAACAGGGTTAGGGCTACAAAAATTTTTCGAGGGAAATATTTTCCTAAAATTGGGACTTCAACAGGATGAGGGCGAAACGAAATATTTGGGGTTGTATTTTGCAAAAATATCCGAGTCTCATAGGGGAAGGGTTACAACAAAATACAAAATTTTCGATAAGCTCATTTTGCTGAAACATCGTAGCTTAACCGGATCAGGGCCACACAAAGTTTTCGAGAAGCACATTTTGCTAAAACATTGGGACTTCAATAGGGTAAGGGGCACATAAAATGTTTAAAGGGCAAATTTTGCAAAAACACCAGTGTTTTTACATGGTTAGGGACACACAGAATTTTTAAGGACAGATTTTGAAAAAAGTATAGGAGTAACAGCGTGAAAGCCACAATGAACCTATCAATTAATAATAACAAAATGTTCTGTTACACGTGTGATAAATAAAATTTAAAAAATTAAAAACAAACCCCCCTGGCTATGTTTTTTATTCTGGACTTAATCCCCTTTATGTCAGTGGAAATTAAAATACTAGAATTTTAGAATTTAAAAAAAAAATTATTGAATATTTCTTTTGAAAAAAATAAATTATTTAAGAATTGTTGAAAATAGAACTGAGAATTTTTCCCCTGAGGCAGTTAAATATTTTAAAAATACACAGATTTAAGACGGGTATATTTAGCGTTCCTAAGATCGGGTATAAGAGGAATGGTAAGGTTTTTTTTAAATTTTCGGATCATTTAAATTAAGTCGAAGATAAATCCTGTCGCCACTTAATCCACGTTTTACATGCATTATTGTCGGTTGTTATTGTATTAAACTTATACTTAAATAAAAACGGATATATTTTTAACACAGGTGCATTAGACCGGTCATCCTTGAACTCACAATACCCCCTATAAGACGTGGAGAGAGAGAGGGGGGGTATTTGTCCATTCTTCGCACTTTGCTTTTTTCCAATCTTCAAATTTCGGTAATGTTTAATACTAAATTATTACGAATGCTTCATTGGTTAACCCGTGCTTTTACGTAATAAATGGGTTTTATATGATATATATATATATATATATATATATATATATATATATATATATATATATATATATATATATATATATATATTTAAAAAAAACACCTTTAGGTGGCATATACGCTACATACATTTTCTATCTGAAAAGTTGTTAATAAATGTATAATGGAATCAATGCATCTGTATTTTCAACTGACCTTGTCCGATATTCAGCGATTTTAGTCACCACTGTGAAAGACAGAGAATTATGTAATCCCTCAGTTATAATTGTTTGTTAAGGATTTCGTGATATGAGTGATTTTATTTACCATTTTTGCAATAATATTACAACTTCAATATGACATAATGTAATGACGTCATCGGAAGTAGAACGATAAAAGTTGTGACATTGATATGAAATGCAATACTTGCCAGATTGATGGTTATATGTAACTTAGAGACCACATTACAAGAACATGACATACTATACAATAAACATTTATATATGATACTGCTGCTGTGGCATGGAAATGCTCAACGAACAAATTCTATATACAAAATATAAATAGTATCGCAGTGTTTAAACTTGGTATATTATTATAACTTGTTTGTAAGGACAATTCATTCATTCATTTATTTATTTATTTATTTATTTAGTTATTTATTTATTTATTTATTTATTTATTTATTTATTTATTTATTTATTTATCTTATGTCCCTATTGGACAAAACTTCAAGTCCCAAAGATGTCCTTTATAAACACGTTTTTACTCGGTGTAGTTATATACAATGTATATAATGGCGGGTAAATCTAACACGCTGATTGGATGATTCCGAAACGCACCGAATCACGGGAAACATAGAACGCAGTTATTCTGCTTATTTAGTAGTCATATTTAAAATTCTCGACTTTAATTAAACATTATGAAACTGATATTACTTATGTTAATCAATGCGGTACTTTTATATTTTTGGAAACATGCATAATAATGATATTTTAAAAGAGTCGCAATAAACGTGTTTGTAGCTGAACTGTTACGTTGTGTGTAAATAAATAAATATATATATATATATATATATATATATATATATATATATATATATATATACATACATAATTTTATATATATATATATATATATATATATATATATATATATATATATATATATATATATATATATATATATATATATCATATCATATCATTGCAACATCTGTTTATAAATTATTTAAGTGTTTAAGCATTTGTATGTAGATATTTGCTTGTAAAGCAGCTTTACTTTGAAGTGGGTAAAATTTCAGCGTTATTTGTATATATATGATTAAATAGTTTAGTATACTGTATATAAAATTTAATTTATGAAATCCATCCATTTTGTATATAAAATCATAGTAATTGCATTTTATAATGATGTGCAAGTCTGTGGTGCGTCCATCATGGCTTCAGTATGAATGAATGCATTTTTTTCATATAAAAACCTTCTTTTTTTCTTTTTTTTTTTCTTTTGTCAAAGAGACTTTTAATGTTTATTTCGTATATTTAAAATGAAAAACACAAAACAATATGCTCAAAATAATAATCAGCATGTACTCTCTCTCTCTCTCTCTCTCTCTCTCCTCTCTCTCTCTCTCTCTTCTCTCTCTCTAAAGAATATAAACCACAGGGGAATTACATGGAAAAAGTAATTCATGTAAAGTAAAGGTATATATATATATATATACTTGCATACTTGCAGATGTTTTCAAATAAACATTTTTTTTAAGTATTTATTAAATATCGAAAAGATGAAATGAAAGACTTATCTGATGACACACCTATATATGTCACGTGATTAAATTTTTTGTCGATCTGTTACAGTGATTTTATTATAAGTTAAACAGCTATTTTGTAAAGCATTTTAAAGTATGTTACAGTTAATGAATTTAAATGTCATTAAATTGCTGAGGCTGAGTTTTTTTTCTAGTTAGATTTTAGAAGGAATTTTCTGTTTTTAAGGCAAAGTTTTATGAGTCATGTTTAAAAACGTGTTATTATTTTCTTTTAAATTCTGCAAGTTTAATCCCTTACAGGTATTTTCTAGACTTTTTCCGATGAAATTTATAAAATTATAATTTCACACGTGACAAGAAAATTTAAATGTGCCATTCAATTTGATAACTGTGAAGGTTTTTTATACACGTCCTCGTGTGTGTGTGTGTGTGTGTGTGTGTGTGTGTGTGTATGTGTGTGTATGTGTGTGTGTGATATACTTTTCCTTCTTAAAATAAAATTTATTCACGTAATCCTTTGGACACAATGTTTTCATCTCCGGGTTTTCGGTGTATGCGGGCTGATGCCAGTTTAATTACTCTACTTCTTACAAATTATAATTGAACGTTATTTTTCTGTTATTTATCCAGGCTTTATAAGGTTTCCTGTTTCCTGAGACTGATCCTTCCCTGCTGATATAAACTCTCATGATACATAATATTTTTCCAGAATTAATTTTTTTTTATTGTTATTTCGTTACGTTAAAAAACTATGGCTCAGGGGAAGTAACTCTAACCAGTTTGAAGACTAAGCAAAGCTAGTTTAACATTAATACTTTTACAACCTTATTTAAAAAATAAGTCTTTAATTTTCTGCTTTTGAATTTTATTATTTCCATGAAAGCTTTAAATTCAAACGTATTATTTGACAAATTTATACTAAATTTTACCAACCGTCAATGTTATATTCAATAATTTTGAATGCTTATTTTAACAGAAAATTCTGAATTTTAACAAAATTTTCTGTCCTTTTTTTAATCTTCAAAAAGAAGTGCTAACGAGTCACGTGTAACACGTAGTAACACGTTTTTATGCCGTCATTTTAATACACGAATTTCTTTTAGAATATTAAAATATTGCATGGCAAAATCATTAACAACAATGACGATAACTTGTTTTAGTAGGGGATATCACCTCTCTCTCTCTCTCTCTCTCTCTCTCTCTCTCTCTCTCTCTCTCTCTCTCTCTCATTCTCTCTCAAAGTAAGTGAAGATTATTTAGTTTAGATACACGTGTTTTAAACTACTCTCTGGGTATTTAATAGATTACAAAGTTTATAAAAAGTGTTTAATTTAATGTTTCTATTGACATGCTGCTTTAATAAACCTTTCCCGGAAAATTGTGTTACCTTGGTGATGAAGAAAAACAGAAAAAATGAAATATACGAGATCATAAACTTTTTATTGAGATTGAAATGACATATGCTAATTTTAAATGCTTTATTCCATAAAAATTCAAAATATTAGCACATGGCAGAAACATGCAGTGGCCTTTAACGTTGAAAAGTAAACAGGTCATCGTTATTAAAATTGTACAGGTATTTTATATATTTCAAAGATTCAATTAAAATTAAATCTAAACAGCGTGCTGTCTAAATTTTTAAGTCTGTACCAAATATAGCAACTTGTTTACTTCCTTATACGGTAATGCAGAAGTAAGATCATGACTTATAAAAAAAATCAAGATACGGACATTTTTTTGGAGTTATATTTAGTAATAGTTGCACGTGTAGGTTATGTCTTCCGGAAGTTAATATGCACAGAATTATTTTGCTGTTTTTTTTTTTAAATTTAGATATAGTTTTTTCTCTAGATTTCAAATAGCAATAAGATTTTATTATTAATATATAGATGTTTGATGTTTACCTGAATTTTAACATCCCCTTTTTTGTACATTTCTTAAGAACCCGCATGTTATTTGGATTTCAATGTGAACACGTTTATATTGTTGTATCATGTTAACAACTATTATATTTTGTTTTTTTTTTTTTCGTTTTTTACCACACCATAATTGTTTTACCTACTGTTTCTTATGTATGTGATTAATGATTTTTATATTTCTTTCCCGTCTTAAGTTTTCATTTGTAATACATAAAAGATAAAAAAAAAACTCCAATGTGACTATCTAATTTAGCTGATGATTGTTCAGCTACAGTAGCCAATCGGACTCCTCATCAACTAATCTTTTCCAATTTGTGATTGGTCAACTACAATAGCCAATCAGACTCTGTTGTGGCTTTAGATAATGATAGGTCAGCTGTTGTTTAATAACAATTGAAATTTTGATTTTGTAATGTTTTTTTAAAAAAAAAAAAAAAAAAGAAAAGAAATTGTTTCTCTTGTCGTCAGAAAATAACTATATTTGAGATCTCAGCTCGTTTAATGAGACTAAATAAGTTCTCGAAAAACTGAAATTTTGTTATTACGTAATAACAGACACGAAAATGACAAGAAAAATAAGTATGCAGTAGTGATTTCAATGATTAATACTGGCTATAGCAATAATTCATTTCGTCAGCTGTCTCATCAGACAAATTGTCTTTGTCGTAAGCGACTGGATGGGTACAAACTGCTTTCAAAACAGTTGCATAACAACTAGAATGGTCAAGGAAAGGAAGAAACGTTTGTTCGATCAACCTTTATTTTATTTTATTATTTTTTAAAAAAAATATTAAATTGAAAATAGAATGAGATAAAGTAACCTTTCAAAAACAGCTATATTTTCATTACCTCTGACAATTTTAAAAGCATTTTTTCTTTATGACAACAACACACTTGCCTACATATGATAGCTTAAATTTCTGTTATTATTGCCTGCTCAGAAATGTTTTCGTTACGTTTGACAAAATATCATGTCATAAAGCGTTTTTTTTTTACCTTGCAGCAAAGCAGTAACTTTTAATTTTTTTTTTCAATGATAAACGGTTAGATTGAATTACAAAGAAAACAGATTCAGTACTTAAACATTATTCAAAGTTGTGTGTTTGATGTGAGGAAATTGCGCAGTAGTATCAGATTGGTTTTAACAGTAATATTACAATGATATGAAATGAATGATTATGAAGGGAATGGTTGATCAATTATATTTATTTTATTATGCGTTTTAATTTTAGCCAAATTTGTTAGAAATCTGTGATTTTGAGAATTTGTTATATTTATCTTTGTTACTATGGTTACAATTAACACTGTTAAATTTATGTAAAATATATATACATTGAAAATTTGTTTGAATATCTGCTGAACGATCGAGAAGTGTAGAATGCTTTTGTATGTTTGAATGATGAAGCCATATGACAAATGTTGCGCCAAAAATAAAAAAGTGAAATTAAAATTTGTTTTGATGTATATATATATAACAAAAATACCTTAAATTTTGATGTGCCATATGGGCACATTTCGGAAAATCATTCCTCATGAGTGGCACTAGGAACCGTTAAAAGGAAAAGTTAAATGGATAAAAACATAAGCCAAACAGTTGAAAATAACTGAAGTTTCAACATTATATAAATCCAAATCCAGCTAAGGAATGCTTTGCATGAGGGAACAGATCTTAGTTTTAAATAAATTTCAAAAATAAAACGGCTGAAAATTTTGCTAAATGGTATCTTTTCTAACAGCAAAAAGTACTGTCTACTGAGTTATGGATACCCTCGGGAGTTTTACTCCACCAACAGCGGTACCCTCTCAGGGGTACTAAACATATAACACAAATACCTGTTAAATTTTTATGTATCTTAAATCGCTTACCGCATATCAGGGCCTTTAACTCGAATATAATTTTAAAATGTTGATAGGGTTACGGTTTTAAACTCAAGGCTAACTGCTAATGCAATCAATAAATTTTATGTTCGAAAGTAATATAAAAAGAAAGAAAGAAACAAAGACAAGGCGAGAAGCGAAATGTACTTGTGGAGTTTTACAACGGGGTTAAGATTCTTTTCACTTACATTCAGATGACCAATTCAAGAATGGCAAAACAAAAATATGATATTAGAAAACCATCGACCTTCGGCAAGCGACCTGACAAATTTCAATAACCATGGATCTTATTCTGAATGGAATACGAAAAAGGTGATGTTGTAATCCATCTCTTTAATCCCCGCAGCCAATTAGAAACGAAAACAGCACACTGATACCACCGTTAATACAAACGTGCAGATTTTTACAGTTATTTATTATCCCTAATTTTATTATTATTAATTTTTGATATATAAAAAGTAATATTTGTTCCATTGTCAACATTTACAAATTGTATATGCTAATGTCGCCATATAAAATATGAACACGTACAAGGTAATGATACATCCACAGGAGGAACCAAGAATACAATAACAATATGCAATACAATACAGCCAATGATGAAACAGTCAATGCAACCATGGTAACCACTCAATACAAGGTAATGATACATCCACAGACGGAACCAAGAATACAATACAATATGCAATACAATACAGCCATAGACGGAACCAAGAATAAAATACAATATTGAATACAATGCAGCCAATGTGGAAACAGCCAATGCAACCATGGTTACAACTCAATACAAGTAATGATACAACCACAGACGGAACCAAGAATACAATACATTATTGAATACAATACAGCCAATGATGAAACAGCCAACGCAACCATGGTAACCACTCAATACAAGGTTATGATACTTCCACAGACGGAACCAAGAATACAATACAGCCAATTATGAAACAGCCAACGCAACCATGGTAACCACTCAATACAAGGTAATGATAAATCCGCAGACGGAACAAGGAATATTTTACAATTCAAGGCAATGATAAAACAGACAACGTCACCAAAGATAGGACACAATACAAGGTAATTACAATATTGAATACAATGCAGCCAATGTTGAAACAGCCAATGCAACCATGGTTACAACTCAATACAAGTAATGATACAACCACAACCACAGACGGAACCAAGAATCGATACAATATTGAATACAATACAGCCAATGATGAAACAGCCAACGCAACCATGGTAACCACTCAATACAAGGTTATGATACTTCCACAGACGGAACCAAGAATACAATACAATATGCAATACAATACAGCCAATGATGAAACAGCCAACGCAACCATGGTTACCACTCAATACAAGGTAATGATACATCCACAGACGGAACCAAGAATACAATACAGCCAATTATGAAACAGCCAACGCAACCATGGTAACCACTCAATACAAGGTAATGATAAATCCGCAGACGGAACAAGGAATATTTTACAATTCAAGGCAATGATAAAACAGACAACGTCACCAAAGATAGGACACAATACAAGGTAATTATGAAACAGCAAACGTCAGAAAGGATGCTACACAATACAAGGTAATGAATATACGACCAACATCACCAAGATAAGACATAATACAATGTAATGATGAAACGGCAAATGCCACCAAAGACACCACACAATACAAGGTAATGATAAAACAGTCAACGCCACCAAAGATACAACACAATACGAGGTAATGATGAAACAGCCAACGCCACCAAAGATACAACACAATACGAGGTAATGATGAAACAGCCAACGCTACCAAAGATACGACACAATACGAGGTAATGATGAAACAGCCAACGCTACCAAAGATACGACACAATACGAGGTAATGAAAAAGCAAATGTCACCAAAGATAACACACAATACAAGGAATTGATGGAACAGCCAACGTCACCAAAGATACGATACAATACGAGGTAATGATACAACAGTCAACGCCAAAAAAAGGATACGACACAATACGAGGTAATGATGAAACGGCCAAATGAATCAAGGATACGACACAATACAAGGAAATAAAGAATCAGCCAACTGAACCCAGGGTACAACACAATACGAGGTAATGATGAAACAGTCAACGCCAGAAACGATACGATACAAAACACTGTAATTACAAAACAGCCCATAACAAGAAGGATACGAAAGGTTAATACCTAGGTAGTTTTAAAGGAAGTGCAACCAGTAAAATTACAGTTATTATTATTATTATTATTATTATTATTATTATTATTATTGTTGTTGTTGTTGTTGTTTTTGTTGTTGTTGTTGTTGTCATCGTCGTCTTGTTGTTTTGAACAAAGTCACGATAAAACACTTAAACAGTAGCAAAAGAACATATTGGGACAACTTTTTATGACTTTTCATAAATTTCCAGACTTGGACGAGTACTGGTGTTAACATCAAGTTGGTCCGTTAAAATTTCAAACAATTTCACTTTTTTAAAACAAGAAGTCCATAAATATCCACATTTTAAAATTAAAAAAATAATAACTGGGAAATGAAGGAACAAGCCATGCATCAAAACTTATTAAAAAATTAAGATATAAATGATACGTACCATTAATGTTCATTGCTTCTCCACTGTGTGACAGTGAATTATGCAACTTTTCATAAAACCTACATATAGCTTAAAGTAAGGTCGGTATTTTTTACTGAGAAAATTATCTGCAAATCCGCCATTACCGTAGACTATTTTTTCGCACAGTTAAAAGTTGTCTATACGGGTATTTTTTTATTAAAAAACACTTGACAAATGATAGATTCCTCTGTACATATGCGTAATGCGTCACAAAAAGCATCATTTTTGGTGTAAACATCACCATTTTTAACGTGAAATCTCTGTAGAAGCATTATTTTTAATTTTACAAATATTCAATGGTGATTTCAGGTGCGCATAGCGATTTTCATAAACAATAGACTTAAGTGAAAAAAAATAACAGAATTAATTCAAGCTAAATGGATTTTTTATGAAAGTTCTTCATAATTCCTTGTCACAAAGACAGTGACTTCAACAGTAAGTATTATTTCGAAGGTGAAACAATCATTAAAATTTAAAAACAAAAAAGAAAAATTGAACAGAAAAAACATCTAGATAGCATTTGTTAACGCAGACAAAAATGATATAACACAGGTAAATGACAAAACAATCAAAACAAAATAACAAAAAAATTCAATGGGATAAACATAAAAATAAATTCAATAATAATAATATACCATACAAGTCCATGTCCTAATCACAAGCTCAATAAGCAAAGTAAATACTTTTAAAACTGGCCAATTCAGTGACACACGTGAACGTTAATAAAGGAAGTAAGGCTTGTTGCTCCGGAAGAATAAGCACCTTCTGTCTAGCTAGAAAATTGATCTAACTGGCTTTTGGAAATTGTTCATGGATTGATTGAGTATTTTTTTTTCAGTAAACTATTATTTTACAAAGCAGTAGTCCATTAGAACCCAAGAATGTAGATACTTCAAATTAAGTTTTAATAGTATTGTAAGCTGATGAAAATAGTAAAGTGTTGGTGTTACCTTATGGACTACCATGTACTAAAATAAGTCCATATTACAAATTATTAAAATTTTTCTTGGAACAAAAGAATAATTATACCGCCTCTATTTTGTAATTAATGATTACCATACGTCAATTAACTGATTATAATTCCCTGGTTTCCCATAAATTCTCCGTACGGTTATTCTCGTAAATCGGTGTGTGTGTGTGTGTGTGTGTGTGTGTGTGTGTGTGTGTATGTGTGTGTGTGTGTGTGTGTGCAAATTTCATTTATGTCACTCCAAAACAAGGCTTGTCAGGTGCAAGTACGTTTTGATTTTCCATTCCACGATAAGTCGATTCGAGCTCTTGTTGATGTCAGTTTTGCCAATCCCACACATGGTCTGTCATGTACCATTAACATAATTTTATTAATCCAAGCCAAGTCTTTCCGACCGAATCTGATCAGGATGTAGCACTGTTTTTTTTTTTTAATGTTTTAGAAGAGAGATAAAAAGCTTGTATATTGTCACATACCGTTATGATGTATGCATTTTGTCGTAATTTACTGACTACAAAAATACATGCCATCTCAACTTGAGTATAAAATGCAGAGCGTTTCAAAATCTTTCGGGGATTTAATATGGTAAAACACACAAATACTCGTTCCGTAAGTATATCGCTGTATTAATCATGTGGATCAGGGTAGAATAGTCCATTCAGCTGTAGGTAGGATTGCTGTTGTTAGAACCAGGCTATTCTGGCATTTTATACAGTATTATATGATATTACCTGGCGAGCGAGAATGAGAAACTCAGTCATTCAAAGTTCGATGTTCCTAATCCAAATGGTTTTTCGATGATATACTTCCGGATTATGTGTTTTTGTGTTTTACCATGTGTGTTATCGCTTCTAAACCTTGAGGAACTAGTGCTACGACAGACATGAATCAGATACTAAATGATTGCCACAATCAGTTAAAATTTGCAAATCGCTTCATCTGAGTTGATGTTTAATATTTTTGTTCCAAAACTTTTTGTCGATTCCATGGGGATATCCTTTTTGCCAATCACAGTCTTGGTTTGTGGCCAAATGACATCCGAGCTAAAATGCATTTACAATTACTACATGTATTTGTAAATTAGTCATTATTTACCAAAAATAGATTTTTGATTCTTTATCTTACCAGTATAATTTACATTTTAAAAGCAGAAGTGAGAAAAGATAATTTACGTAATCAAATTCTTAGCTTCAGCAAAATCAATTGACGCAGAAATCTATGTAACATAGCTATACATTACACCTCATCATGATCTCTTTGGGCTTTCGTTAAGATATATCTGCGAGTAGCTCAATTATCGTGTGATTTTCTCTATCTACATTTCTACTTGAATTACAAAAAAAAATTCAAAATCATTTCTATTCTATAAATGCACCAGGCTCTCTATAACAATTACAGATGATTGTACTTACAATATTGCCTCGAAGCTAGTCTTAAGTAAAGTTAATTCTACATATTTGTTCTCTTTCAAATCATTCTGTCATAATTATCTAGAAACCAAAACTATTATACCTCTGAATTCAGTATTATAAGTCTGAAACCGTTGATCATTATTTCTTTTCGAACATAACTGGAAACACAATTATTTGTCACAGGAAATATTAGTTCCCTACTTTTTTATAGAATATATGTTCTTTTTGGTACAAATATCTATGCTATATATTGCGAGCACTGTAGTTATAGGCGATATATTCACATTAGCATTAAAAATGTAGATTGCTAATTGTTCATTATCTGGCATGTCAATACCTATAATTTTCTAATATACTTGCCTATACAAAAAGTTAATAGTTTTCAAGATAATTAGCAATTTAAGTCTTCTTTTGCAGCTGTGACCTTGACCTTTCAATATATGACCTTGAACTAAATAACAAAATGATCGTTGTTGCAATACCTACAATTCTCTAATATACATGCCTATACAAAAAGTTAATAGTTTTCAAGATAATTAGCAATTTAAGTCTTTTTTTGCAGATGTGACCTTGACATTTCAACATTTGACCTTGATCCATATATCAAAATGATCGTCATGTCAATATTTACAATATTCTAATATACATGCCTAAACAAAAAGTTAATAGTTTTCAAGATAATTAGCAATTTAAGTCTTTTTTTGCAGCTGTGACCTTGACCTTTCAACATATGACCTTGATCCATATATCAAAATGATCGTCATGTCAATATCTACAATATTCTAATATACATGCCTATACGAAAAGTTAATAGTTTTTCAAGATAATTAGCAATTGAAGACTTTTTTGCAGCTGTGACCTTGACCTTTCAACATATGACCTTGATCCATATATCAAAATGATCGTCATGTCAATATCTACAATATTCTGATATATATGCCTATACAAAAAGTTAATAGTTTTCAAGATATTGTGACAAATATATAATTTTTAGCAATTTCCCGACTCAGTGACTTCAGTTTCCCCATTTTGAACCCCATGGCTACCATTTGTGCAAATCTGAAAAAAGATGACCTAAGGATGTTATTAATGAAATAACCAAGGTATATCTCTTGCAGATTCAGAGGAGAAAATTTTCAAAGTTTTTCACTCTTTCCCCCTTATGGGGACCCAAGGGGACATAAATATATAATACAAATACTAGTTAAATTTTGATGTGCCAGATGTGCACATTTCGGAAATTCATTTCTCATCAGTGACACTAAGACCGAAAAGTTTGATACATAAAAAATATAAGCCAAACATTTGAAAATAATGAATCTAAAGTTTCAAAATTATATAAATCCAAATCCAGCTAAGGAATGCTTTGCATGAAGAACAAATCTTATTTCCTTTATTTGTGCAAATCTGAAAGGGCTTCATCCAGGCATGATGGTTACCAAGTTTCATTAAATTTGGCCCAGTGGTTTTGGAGGAGAAGATTAAAATGTAAAAAGTTTCCGGACAACGGACGACGCATGACGCACGACGGACGACGGACGACGCATGACGCACGACGGACGAAGATGGAAGCAATAGCTCATCTAAGCTTTCAGATTAGGATAGCTAAAAATTATATCTCCTCTTAGGGACTATATATATAACAAATACCTGCTAAATTTTGATGTGCCAGATGTGCACATTTCGGAAAATCATTTCTCATCAGTGACACTAGGGGCCGAAAAAGTTGATAGATTAAAAAACATACGCCAAACAGTTGCAAATTAATTAATCTAAAGTTCCAAAAGTATGTGAATTCAAATCCAGCTAACTTTTATCATCTCCCCCGCTAACAAGTGCAAAAATATTTAAAAAGATTTACAAAAAAAATAAAAACAAAAACTATTTTAATGATGAAACATTTAAAAAAAAACATGTACTTGACAACAGCTAAAGCACCAAAGACAGGACACAGTATAAACTAATGGCGAAAGTAGTCAGCACAGCAAGAAAAATCTTAAACTAGCTAATAAAAGACACAGTGCATGCACTAACAACATATATAACACCAACTAATGACAGAAATAGTCAACGCACAAAGAACATCGCACAATGCCAGCCAATAACAGGAATAGCTAACGCACCACAAACGCGACAAATTACAAGCTAATGGCAGAAACATAAACACATCCAGAATGAGATTTAAAACCAGCTAATGGAAGACAAAGGGAATCAAGAACATGATGATTTAGAAGCAAAAGACAGGACATCAACGCACCAACAACAAAATATTTACTATTGGCAGAAGCAGTAAACGCATAAACAATATCTCGCAATTTCAGCTGATGACAAAAACAGCGCACAAAAAACACAACAGATTATAAGATAATAACAAAAAACAGAAACTTTAACAAAACACGAACAATCCCAGCTAATGAAAGAAATAGTAAATATACCAAGAACACGACGAAATATAAGGTGATAAAGGAAACAGTCAATTCACCAAAAACACAAAGTTCGGTAGTGTGGTCATGGAACCGATGAAGGCTGAAACGCCACATTGAAACTATTTAATTAATACTTAATTTTTGAAATTTATTAAAACTAAGGTTTTATCCCTCATGCAAAGCATTCCTTAGCTTGATTTGGATTCATGTAATTTTGGAACTTTAGATTCAAAAAATTTTCAACTGTTTGGCTTATATTTTTTTCTATTAAACTTTTCGGCCCCTAGTGTCACGTGTCACTGATGAGGAATGATTTTCCAAATGTGAAAATATGGCACAATAAAATTTAACGGGCATTTGTGTTATATTATTTTCTAAAAAAAAATAATACGCCTTTTTTATCTTACAATGAACCAACCACACGTACATCTACATGTTATCCATAAATATAACAAACATTATGAACATTTTTTATTTTTAAGTTACTATTACTATTTTTAGAAAAATGAATGAAATATTGAAGGCGCTTTAGTACAAACGCATTATTTCTAGGATGTCTTTTATAGAACTTTATATAACTTTCATCATAGCTTCATTTCAATTGCCGATAAGATATTTTGAAGCTCCATTTAGATGTTATCAAGGGAAGTTTAACAATGAGGTTTGAAAAAGACTATGTGACTGTTTTATAATCAAATCTCATAAACTTCGCATTAGGTTCTTTAAAGCATGTCAAGTTACAGTAAAGAATGAGGAAACAGACAAAAAAGATAAAACAAAATTAGACAAATTATGCATTTGTCAAAGGATCTTGGATATTGTACTACCAAAAACAAAATTAGCATTGGCAGATTGTATTGTGTGTTAGTCGAAGAATCATTGATGTAAATATACGCCTAAGAACAAAATTAGCTTCACCCAGTTCTTCAATGCAAATATTTATGTAATAAAATTGAACTTTACGTATCATTGTAAAGGATTGATTGATTGTGATAATAATAATAATAATAAAACAAACATACAAGTCCATGTCCAAATCACAATCGCTGAATCAAAAATTGGCAAATTTAGTTAAACACATCAATTTGATAAGGTAAGTGAGACCGGGTGCACCTAAAGGGTCAGCACCATATGTCTATCTAGCTACACCTGTTACGTGCAAAATCAAATTTAAGAATAAAAGAAACATGGAACTATGAGACTTCAGTTAGATCCAGTATAAGTTTGGATATAGCAATTTTATACTTATCAAGAATATTGTGTTGACGTCCATAAAACTCTTAAAGACCTTGCTATATTACTAAGTCGACAATTTAGTTACAAGAAGCTTGCTTTGTTGTAGAAAATCCAAGTAGTTTTACGAATTCGTTTTTAGAGCGACCTGGAACTTTTGGCATACTTAAAATCAAATTAAACATCCTAATTATTTCATTATGTTTTAATATGTTTTATGTTTCACATTATTTAATGTGAAAAATATATTTTTACAGATGCTGCTTCCTTCAAATTTGACCAAATTCTCACAATATTTACAAACTGTCCGAACCAGTGGAATCATAATTAACGTTAAATACCTGACAAAACAATTTCATAACAAGTTATGAAGTTTTGTTGTTTATTCCATACATTTTTTACGGCACATTATCATTTACAATCTCAATTATTTAAAAAAAATTCTGAGAAAATAATAACTTCAACAAAATAAAACAAGGTCGATTTTTAGAAAATAATTTCTGATATTAACCATATTTTAATAAGAAAAATTGATAAAAGTCCTGTTCAAATTTGTATGTCTTTACTTCCTTGCTGTAAATTTATGTGTTTAAATAAATAAGCTAGTTTTTGCCTTTCTTTTGTAACTGTGATTTGGAAATGGACCGGTATGTTTTTGTTTCATTAAAACATGCATTGAAATTGATTGATTGATTGATTGATTTAATGGGATTTTACGCCCCAGTCAAAATATTGCACTTATATTGAGACGTCACAAGCTATAGGTGAAGGAAGTGACAGAATTTTTTACCTCTGCAGTGCGCTTAGGGAAACGGGCAGGGGTGGTTCTTTAGCGTGCCAGGGCTTTTGCAACAATTGGCATCGATTTTTAAGGTCTCCCCGAAGGACCCAGAACATGTATTGCACAAATGAGTGATGTTAAGCTTTTTATATAAATTATTTGATAAAACAATTTGTAAATAAAATATTATCTTATTTGTAATAAATATTTTCGGTTATTGTTATTGTTGTGCTTGTTAACTACATTTTTGTATCTTATTCCACATAATTCATTCTTTGATTCTGTCGTTTTTTTTTATAAAATTTCAACAAATCTCTAAAATTTTGATTATTTGATTTCATACATCATGTCAGATACATTTGACAAAACACATGCATCTATAGTGTTCTCATGCGCGGGTCTACTGATGAATGTATATTTGAAACACGCTGGGGAGAACGGATATACGAATGTTTTAGTTCGTTTGGAAGATTTTGATGTTTATTTCAAGTTATATCATTTTCCATAGCCCCCAGAACAGATAACATAGACATTTGGAAACAATTGGACGTCGGTGTAACATCAATATGCTCCATTCATCATATGTATAATTGTTTTCTTGGTACAAAAAAAAGCCAACGAAATAATGTATACGATTTCGACATTGATAATTGTTATTATTTACGGTTATCATAATATCTATTTATCTATATCACAAATACGGAAGGCATAGTGCATGATTTACGGAAATGTATGGCATGTTACTGCGTAATCGTACTATTATCAGACAATTATTTCTATTTTTAGTATATAATTAGTATTTCCCACAAAAACCAAAATATCAAGATATCATTTAATGCTGTCTGACACAAACTAATTTTGAAATGTTCAATTCCAACCCATTCTATTTTAAATCAATTCACTGACATGCATCTATATATTTTAAATCCTAAAAGTAAACAACTTACTACGATCGTTTGCTGTCATGTTAAAAGACTACGTTGTCTCTTACTTATTATCAATTACAAGTTAAAGACAGCAAAAGTAAAATATGACAAAAAAAAATTTGGACCATTGTGAAATCAAAAAGGATAAGAGGCGCTGTGGACCACCGACGTATCCTTTATATTAATAACGCTATAAAATATAAGGTAACAATTCTTGGATAATCTTACGGGGTTTAAAGTCGTTATGTTGTCTGGATAATATCCAATAACACTCCCATTCGATTCATTTTTGGCGATAATCCAATTTGATTTAAATTCCTTACATAATCTAAGATAACCTATTGGGACTTCAATTCCTAGCTGTATCCGACAATCCAATTTGACTCGAATTCCTTACCTTTAGATAATTCAATGGTACTTAATTCATTTTATTATTACTTTTCTGAAAATGTATATCTTCGACAAATATATTGATATATATCTACATACACTATTAACACAAAATATACATTCAAGCAAACAATTGATTTGGTATCAAAAGCAAAATATATTAATTTATTGGCAATATTTGCTTATGTTATGAAATTGGCATCTTACTTAATGGAAAAGAGTTTTTAAACCAAAAACTTTACAAATCAATGGTTTTTATACATTGATATATCTCTTTTTTCTTGATGTTCTGGTTTGTTTCGTGTGTGTGTGTATGTGTGTGGTTCTTGTTCATATGTTTTTTTTCTGTTTTATTTTTCATCATTCAGGATGTTCAATTCTTTATTCACATTTTCATATTCTGTAACGTGTACTTTATTGTCCAAAGGATAAATCATATTTAAATAAACCTCAGGAAACAAAAATATTAATAAACAAAAAATATTTTTTGTACTGTAGTAACTTCATACTTAGAAGTTCATTCTCCTACAGTTTATGTGTAATTATTTTCTCAAGTAATCTTCAATCTACTCAACTCGCTTGATATTACACGTTACTAGATCAATCTGCCTCTTGTTGTCTTAATTCAGAATAAAACCACATTGTTCTTGATTTGTCTTCAGTAAAAATGTTTTATAAAAGTACGACGTATAATTGGGGAAATTGTTATTGTGCTGTAAAGTAACTTCAAAAACTTACGTTCACATCTTCGTCTAAAGTCTAAATTTTAATGTCAGTGACCCTAAAATGTGTTTGTTTGTCTAGTCATGGCTTTTGCTTTACATTATTGCTTCGTGTTGTTGATTGCAGTAAAAATAATATTCTTTATGAACATTATCGAAATAATTTATTACAGCAAAAAACGAAACAAATACAATTTTAATAAACTTATTAGCTGTCTTAATTATGTTCATTCCGTAAGTTTTTGTTCAGATAATTTTTTTCGATATCATGCTATTGATGTTGTTTTAAAATTCATGACAAAGAAAAACATATCCGCCATTCCGGAACTAACCGCCTCGGTATTGGAATGAATCTCGACTATGGCGTCAACCATAAAATGTTTGGTTTTGACCTATCTGTGTTTATTCTTACATTTTTGTGTTATAAATGTAAGAATCCTATAAGTTATTTTTAAGTTATTTTTATATTCTCTTAACTTCTCCTTATCTTGACTCAGCTGTTTGTTTTTATATATGTATTTATAGTTTAGTTACTATTACGTTACATATTTGTCCCATCATGTTTAAATCCATCTTAACATTTGATACACATGATTAACATGATTATGGAATATAATAAGTACTGGTGGGACAATGTATACTTTACTTGTAACTTTACATATAATTTATATAAATATTATTGTAAGATACCAATGTCTATAAAATTGATAATACTTTTGTTGCTTATGGGCTGTGTTGAAATCAACCCTGGTCCACAACAGAGTCATTTGTCAAACGTTACTATAGTTCACAACAATGTTTGTAGTGTCTTCTCTAAACTTGAATTAGTTGCAGCTGAATTTAAAGAAGACGTTATCTGTATCACGGAATCACATTTAGATAATACCATAAGTAATTCAGACTTATTGTTAACGGGTTATCAAGAACCAATAAGACTTGACAGAAACAGATCAGGAGGTGGTATAATTGTTTATGTTTGTAATGATTTGCATTGTATTACACGTGCAGACTTAATGATGCCGAATATTGAACTTTTATGGGTAGAGCTAACAACAAATAATGAAAAGGTTTTAGTTGGAGTAGTATATAGACCACCTAGTTCCAAAGTTGAGTGGTTAGATGTGTTTTATGATTCTGTTACGAAAGCAAGTAATTGCAACTTGCCCATGTATATAACTGGAGATTTCAATATTAATATGTTGTCAACATGTAATGGTTTTAAACGTCTTTTAAATCGACTAAATCTGTACAATTTAGTTTGGGAACCTACAAACTTTGATGCTGTACCTGGTACTTGTATAGACCTTTTTCTAACAAATAGACAACAATCTGTGGACTATATAAATGTGTCAACTCCTTTTTGTAGTAATCATGCCCCTGTCACAGCAAGTCTGCATGTTAAATGTTATAAGCAAGCTGCTTATAAGCGTAAAGTCAGGAATTATAATCTAGCCGATTATGATGGTCTTAATCAAGAATTATCCAACATCGACTGGGATGATAAAGTTTTCACTTCTACTAATGTTAATGTTGTTTATTCTAATCTTCGTAATACTCTTAATGATTGCATTTCTCGCTTCATTCCGACCAAAACTATTACTGTGCGTCCCTCGGATAAGCCATTTATGAACAACTTAATCAGGAGGAAAATGCGGTCTAGGAATAGGGCGCACAAAAAAGCAAAAATGACAAACTCCCCTCAACACTGGCAGAAATATAGACAATTACGCAATGATGTCATTTATGAAATACGTCATGCAAAACAAAATTACAAAAATAAACTAACATCCCAGTTATTAGATAAAGACATACCTCCTGGAAAATGGTGGCGTATAACAAAATCTATGGCTAAACTCAACAAAACTTCTTCACTAGCCACACCTCTCGAATCTAATGGTAGAATTCTTTTACATCCTGTTGACAAAGCTGAGTTGCTCAATGACCATTTCTCTTCTGTTTCTAACATAAACCATCCGCCAGTGCCTCCAGTATCCAGGTCTCGGACGAATTCTTCTATGCCTCCAGTTTTTATAACAGATACTGACGTTTCTGATCAGCTTAAAATACTTAATCCTAATAAACCTCCAGGTCCAGATGACATTTCTCCAAGAATATTACGCCAAATATATCCATCTATCTCTTTGACATTAGCTAAGTTATTTAACTTATCTCTCTCAGAGAGGCAAGTTCCTCTTCTTTGGAAGCAATCACATATTACCCCTATTTATAAGGGAAAAGGGGATGCTAAATTAGCTAGTAACTATCGCCCTATTGCTCTTACTTCTGTTCTCTGCAAGGTGATGGAAAAGATATTGTTTAAGTCTCTTTTTAATTACATACGGCAAAACAGTTTGCTCACA
The DNA here is from genome assembly GCA_029721355.1 of Tegillarca granosa. Lineage (NCBI taxonomy): Eukaryota > Metazoa > Mollusca > Bivalvia > Arcoida > Arcidae > Tegillarca > Tegillarca granosa. Next base: position 36,536,131 of record CM056605.1, read on the forward strand.
CCTAATCAGTCCGGGTTCCAACCTAACGACTCAACTATCTATCAACTCTTAGATATCTACAACTCCATCATAAGTAACTTAGATAGTGGTAATGATGTCCGTTTTGTTTTTTGTGATATCTCAAAGGCTTTTGATCGTGTTTGGCACGAAGGGCTGCTGTGTAAGCTTAATGACTATGGGATCAACGATACCTTGTTACATTGGATATCTAGTTATCTTTTAGATAGGCAACAGAAAGTTGTACTTGATGGACATTCATCCTCCTTTCGATCAACCAGTGCAGGTGTTCCTCAAGGGTCTGTACTTGGTCCTTTCCTATTCTTGTTGTATATAAATGATATTGTGGATAATCTGAATTCCAATGTTCGTCTCTTTGCTGATGATACTTGTCTATTTGTTATTGTAAACAATGATCCTGGAAATGCTTCTTCTATCCTATCTGACGATCTATCTACTATTAACAGTTGGTCCATGCAATGGGCAGTAGATTTTAACCCCTCAAAGACTGAAAGCATTGTCTTTACAAGGAGGCACCTGTCTCATCCGCATATTTTCTTCGGCACAGAGCAGGTAGCAAGTTCTTCCTCTCATTGCCACCTTGGTCTTACTCTTCAATCAGATGCTACTTGGTCTAAACATATATCTAACATCTACAAAAAAGCTTGTAGTAGAATCACCCTTCTACGCATGTTAAAGTATCAACTTGATAGAAACTCTCTGTTAACAATCTATAAATCTTTTATTCGACCAATTCTTGAGTATGGTGATGTGATATGGGACAATTGCACTCAGCAGGATGCTGATCTCCTTGAAAGTGTTCAGGTTGAATGTGCTAGAATTATCACAGGTCTTAGACGAAATTGCTCTAGAACTGTTCTTTACTTCGAACTCGGACTGGAATCCCTAGAGGCCAGGCGCAGGCAACATAAACTGATCACTTTCTATAAAGCTATCAATGGTTATGCTCCTGCTTATTTGCAACATATCATTCACCCCTACTTTCCAGCTGATACTGGTTACAATTTAAGACACTCAGGTCAATTTTTTCAATTACCCCTTTGTCGAACCTCTTCTTATTTTAATAGCTTCCTACCATCTACAATAAAGCTATGGAATGAATTGCCGATTACAATAAAATCTGCAACTTCTATTGCATCATTCAAGTCTAAACTGAAATCATATTTTTACACAAGTGAAATAAATCCCTCTTTTAACTATGGTAGCAGAGTTGAGAATATACATCACTGTCAGTTGCGCAATTTTTCGAGCAATCTCAAGCGTCACCTTTTTGATCACTTTATTGAAAATGACCCATCATGCCCTAAGTGTGGATCCCCATCTGAAGATAATCAGCATTTCTTATTTGACTGTGTAGCTTTCTCTCAACACAGGCAGAAATTATTTGATGCTATTTATTCTATAACTGGCTTACCTTCTATAGACCTTCAAATTCTTCTCCATGGTTCTCCAGAATACTCATATGGTAAAAATACTCTATTATTTCAAGCAGTACATGCCTTCATTAAGGATTCTCAACGGTTTAAATCTAGTAATTCCAACTGAGTCACTCTTTTGTACATATTACTCTCTCTTTCTTAATCCTAATTATTCACATCTTTTGTTCTGTTATTTTCAACCTCTTTTGGTTGTTAAACTGATGGCTATTAGCTACTTTCTTTTGTATATACACGTATTTTTCTTTCACTTTTTCCTCGATTTGTTTTTGTTCAGTTTTCTTTGTTTTTTATTCTGTTCTTTTTTTTTCTTTCTCTTTTTTTTTCTTCTTTTTTTTTTAACATTTATTTTTTGTATTCTAACAATTATATTTTTCATTTTTTCAATAGTACAGTTATAATATCATAATTACGGGTACAGCACTGGTCATTATTATTATTATTATTATTGTTATTATTAATGTTATTTTGTTTTCTGGAATTATATATATACTAGCATTATCATATGTACTCTGACTAAGGAGAGGACTTATATAGGCAATGCCTGCTGTCCAATCCTATTCAAAACTAATGTTTGAATAAAATATTGTTTAAATTTAAACACTATTTTCCAATTCATTAACAATTAAATATGAGGGAAATTTGAAAACAAAAACATATACTTTGCAAAATTCGGCGCTACCAAGAACATAAAACAATAATTTCACATTAATGAAACATCCAAACAACACAATTCATATAAGGGACATAAATTTGTTCTAAGCGAAAGCAGACAAACCCCACAGCTTGTGTTCATGGGGTTCTCAAATTTGATTTAGCACGTGGTGGTTGTAGCTAGCAATACATTATTTAATTTTCCCGCCCGGGGCCCCCGGACTTACTTTGCTAATTGAAGTTGACATGTTTAACTAAATTAGCTAGTATTTAAAATTTTTACTTTGCATTTGGGATGTTGATTTGGATATGGACTAGTTTGCGTTTAGATACAAAGATCAAGTTGATTATAATATAAGAATTTAACCCTCATATAGAGAAGTTTGTATTTGAAGTCTTCTTGTCACAATGCTGGAACAGAAACACATCATGATCAGGTCATTGGTTTTACACGATCTTTTAAGTTATTTATGGTTTTTACAAAGAATTTTTACTCAACATAAACATTTTTATATAGGTGTAAGACAGATCGGCTATCAAAACTACTCATGGTAATTTTTAATAAATAACATTATCTGTTTTAATGAATTTCATTTTATTACTAACATTTGTTCTACCATTGCCGTCTTATTTAAGGTCAAATGAGATCAATACTATTTCATGTGTACTTTTGTCGTCAGAAGATTAGTTTCATTCTAATTTCTTCCTGATAAAATGTAACAAATAATAATTTCACTTGTACCCTGGTTTATACATAATAGTTTTTTTTTTCAATCTAATCTCGAATCAGTTCAGCTTGTTTGATATCATAGACGCCTCATAAAGTAACATAATATTTATACTTGTTTATTAACAGTGATCTTTCCTCACTTAGTTCGATACAGCTGTTATTAAGTGCCTAAATGTTAAAAAATTACAAAAAAAATCTCCTTGACGTCATCACTTTTATAATTTAAACAATATTATTTTTTCATACTTTCCCTTTTTCCCTTTGATTACTTTTCATAGGAATTCAAAACACAAAATTCATAAAGGAAATACACATAATTACTGAGTATCTTTCATTTTGAAAAAAAAAATTTGTTAATCTGATGAATTACAATAAATTAAGATTTGTTGTTTCTAATCCCATAGCAACGGAGAACATACAACAATAAAATTTACACCTGGGGAACTAAATTTTTCATATAAAATATTAAAAGGTTTTTTACAGAAAACAGCCGCTATTTATTCTAAAGCATCAAGAAGAAAACAAGTAAAATAAATTAAATAAATTGTTTTTTAAACTGTTATCAAAAATTACCAATCAACGAGAAACCAAATGCTACACTTAACAAAAACTAAATATTGCAGAATTAAAATATCAAAACACAAGTGTTATAAACTTTACAACCAACAAACCGACTTCAAAAAAGAATTTTTATTTAAATTGTTTACCATAACGAATAGTTTACAGTTTTATTGAAGCAATTATGTATTGTATTTTAAGGAGGCTGGTAAAAACTGCAAAGATATATCTTAGGGGGAAAATTACAGATTTATTTAGACCATAAAATTAAAACTTCAAACTTTCTTTAAATGTAAATTTGAACAAATAATGGTAACATTAACAAAATTATATCTACATAATTACATTAGTAAGGTGTGTGGGAATATTCCCTGATAATTTTATCACATATATCAGGAAATTTTCAAGTCATTAAAATGTAATTGTAGAAAATTGTAAAATTTCACTTTTTATAGTTCAACTGTATCGTGCTTGATTATTACCTTGCTTTCTGTCAGTGATAAAATTATTGTGATTTGTCTTGTGGTATTTGTATTGGAAATATTATATTTTATCGCTTTGTGCAGATACAAATAAGAGGATTTATCAGAAAAATAAGAAAACATTTTTATTACAAAGTCAAATATATAGTTTCAAAAACTATAAACGAAGTATCGTTTCGCGTAATTATGACCATACTACACTAAAGTTTGATTTGATTTTTTCTAACTAATATAGATTTAATTTATATTTTGCCCCGTTACACAATGTGCGTTTAGTGTTACTTTTTAAATCCAGACATCAACCATTAGAGATTTTATCATGATCTCTAATGTTATCTCCTTACAGGATGCCGTTTTCAGTAAATTTGTGAAAATCCTGGAACTATAATATGCGACACTATGTCTCTAAATGGTAATTACTGAAAACTTTTCAGTGTTATTTTCAGTGGTATCCATTGAAAATTAAATCGCATAACGTGACGTTAAATCGAACAATTGATTCACAGTGAATGATATAACAAAAGGTGACGTTTTTTTTCGTACAATTTTTTCAATAGAAAATAGAATCGCAAAAAGTGGCGTTTTCCCGAACAATTGTTTCCATTAAAAAAGAAATCGCATACAAAGAAGTTTTACCATACAAGTTATTTCTAATTATTTAACTCGACTTTAGATATCATTCGCACAATTGTTTGACGTAATGATAGCGTGACCCTTGGAAAGTTCATTTTTGGATAACGTCAAATATAAGATTTGGTGAAATTAACAACGACGATATAGAATTCAACATTTTAACTAATGTTTTACTCGTTGTATTTTTTTGGACGTGGAATGAAATTGAATTCTAAAAAGAAAAAAAGTTATTTATATCACATCACTTAGGTGTCTAAAATTTAAATGTTCAATGTTGTTTTTGTTAATAAATTTTCTGCGAAAATGTAAATGCTAACGCCAAACAATTATTTACGTCAAAGACAAAATATCAAATGATGAATATCATAGTCTTGCCAACCAAAATATTCCTTCAGACGTTTAAGGTGGATAATATACATTAGTTTTAATAATGCGGTCATAAAAAGGGGAACATATCGATGTCATCAATATATATATATATATATATATATATATATATATATATATATATATATATATATATATATATATATATATATATATATATATATATTTATAATTAAAATAAAACAAACATACCAGTCCTTGTCCATATCACAATCCCAAAAACAAAATATATATATATATGTAAATAAATCCCTCGTATATTATATAGTAGACAGTTATTTTTGGAGGGTTTGTGTGTTTTTACAAGACATGTTTTTTCTACAAATTAATGAGATTTGTACGAACATTTCGAAAAAAATCAATACATAATGTCAGAAGTATAAAGCATGTCGTATAAGTTAATATAATACATTTTTATTAAATACAATATTTCATAAAAGAATATTATTTCAAAAATACGAAAGGAAAAACATTTCAATCAAGAACTTAAAACAAGTTCAGAAAGAAACTGCCAAGGAAGACAACCTACGAAAATACCAACGTATATTAGCATCACATTTTACCATCCTCTTGACTTTGGAAAAACACATGATAGTTTGATTATAGTTCTATGTATCTCAAAAGCATACGTCTTTCCTAAAACAGCTTAATGACAAATCGACGACATATCAAAATATTATCTGCATTGATATAGTTCGCCTTTACGTAAACTAATGTTTGAAATTTTATGAAGTAAGGTTGAATGGAGTAATTGGTTTGATTCCAAGTCAAGACTCTTTTACTTAAATCGAGTCCGTCTGTTTGAAGATGAAGAAGAAAACTAAACTGCAAGGAGAACAACCTTTGGCAATCAAACTAAACAAAAATTAATCAGCGGGAATCGAATACGAACCAAGACGGTAAAAGGCACTGACATTGGTAACTTTAGACCATTCAGGCAACGAGATTTCGTTGTAGTTTATAAAAAGAAAAATACTATATATACCTTAATTTTATTAACAAGTTTATTGTTCATTCTGTCTTCTGTGTTCAATTAGACAACCTCAAGCCAGCATCATTTTTTACTCTTTCACAGTTTCACATTTCTTCATTACATTGTGTATATAATTTTAATTTTATAAACTTCCCGAGAAAACAAAAGATCAATGTATTGTTATAACGTGACCTTGTGGAGTTCAGTTTTACTCTTTAAAGGCAGAATTTTTCTAAGATAATCTCCTAACTACTCAATTCGTTTGATGTCGATGACAAATTACCAGATTTATTTGTATTACTTGGTTGATTGTCTGATTTATCTGGCATTTTATATCACAATATGGTTGTTTGTATTAATTATTTTGTAACCAATATTAAGGAAACGTTAAAACTATTCACGTATCCACCTAATGTTTAATTTCACATTGCTTGTGGTCAATTAGTTAAATATAATATTGTTATGGCTTAATTTTGACCTAAATTATTATTTTAAAACTATTAATTAAAACTATCTACACCTTTGGTTTTTTTAAAAAAATGAACATGAATTAATAAATTGTTAATTATATGGATGCAGATGTAGCGGGCAAGACCGAAGGTGCTTACATTTCCACAGCACCCAATCTCACTTCTCTTGTATAAGTTGGCGTGTATCACTTAATTTTGAAGTTTAAATAGTTTTTACTTTGTTTCAGATTGTAAGGTGAACATGGACCGGTATGTTTGTGTTGAATTAAGAAAACAAATACATGTAGTTTTTTATAATTTTTTAGGGCTATACTTTACAACTCTAAATTTTGGAACCAATCTTCTAATTTTAAACCATCTGTTTTGACTAAATTTTTAGTGGTTCTCAAACACGATGGTCCTTTCAAATTTTGTTTAGTTGGTTTAAAACTTTCTTATTTTTGCTGTGTTTGTTGTTATCAGAACTATTGGTAACGGAAAATAAAGTTTTTCTGTCTGGGTATTTTTATTTCTTAATTTATATATTTTTTAATTTATCCACCTCAATGATTTTATTTTTATTCTATTTATTATTATTATTTTATTATTATTATTATTATTCTTTGCAATGGATATTTATAAAAAATAATAGAACATTTTGATTTAATCTGGGAAAATGAATCAATATGTTTCACAACATATGTAATTTTGTGATATAAACTAAATACTTACTTTACAAAAAAAAAAAGCTGTAATAACTTCGTATAATAAAGTATATTCACCATTATAATTATTTGGGATAAATCATTTTTTAATTTTATCATTGATTTTGTCATCTAACTTGTCGCGTTATAAGATTAACATTTTAAAATATAACTTTTTATTTATTTTTCATTTTTTATTATTTAATTTTTTTATTATATTCATTAATCTGGTATACTTTGTAAGAAAAGATTTTTGTTTTTCTATGATAAACCATAAAAAAGTACACGTTTTTTATATTAAAAAACAGCATTTCCTTTTGTCTATATTATACCTGACAGAAAACGAATTGTAGTATTTTTGTTAAAACAAATCCTGTATCGTATTAAAAGTGTCTTTGGCCCCTACAACCCCTTATTTTGTCATTAAATGCACCTAAATGATATTCTAACGTTAGTTTTTAATTTAAAATTTTGCCCTTATTATTGGTTGTGATTGACAAAAATCATTTTTGTTTATAAATATTATTAATGTACAATTGTCTCCGTTTCAGTTATCAGTAGGTAGCACTCTGTGCTGTCAGAAAATATACCAATGAGTAAAATTTTCAGCCGTCTTAAGTTTTGAAATTTAATTAAATACTAAGGTTTGTTCCCTCGTTCAAGGCATTCATAAGCTGGATTTGGATTCATATAATTTAGGAACTTCAGATTCATTATTTTTAACTGTTTGGTCCATGTTTTTTATCTTTTAAACTTTTCGGCCCCTAGTGTCACTGATTAGGAATGTTTTTCCGAAATGTGCACATATGACACATCAAAATTGAAAAGGTATTTGTGTTATTTATTTACTACCCCTGAGCGGGTAATCTCCCCGAGGGTATCCATTACTCAGTAGGCAGTACTTTATACTGTCAGAAAATATAGCATTTAGGAAAATTTTCAAAAGCGACAAAACCAGATTTTTTTTTATGTTTTAACCCCCTTAGTAAAAAGACCATATCAATTAAAATTCCTGATAAAGAAGCCGAGTATTTATAATTACTTTAAATGTAAAACGTTGTCTCATAAAGTGACCTATAAATCAATAAAAATTCTTTACAAAAATACAATAATGTTTGAATTTCTTAATGAATTTTTCAATTTTTACATAAAGAAGAAGAGAGCAAGAAACTTTTTTTATATTTTTAAAATTCACTGATTGCGTCTAATATGCAAAATGACGGAAGATACTGACTTGAAATAATCAGATTTCACGCAACGAAGATATTGAATCAATTTTGGTCTAGTTTTTTTTTCAGATTGTTACGGATGTAGCTGGTTTGACAGGAGGTACTTAAACTTGCGGATCACCCGCCTCACTTCCTTGATGGAAGTTCACGTGCATATTTGAAATGGCAAGTTTTCATAGAGGTGGCAGGAAATGTGATATAGACATGGACTGGTTCTTTGTGATTTATTTATTACATATATGTTGCATAGCTGTATTTTTGAAAGTCTATCTTCAAATCGAATTCTGGTTTATTTTGTCAATGTGAAAAGCGTATCATCATATCACTGTATAAAGAGTAAATTCGGAATTAAACCTTGTCTGCCAATTATTGTATTAAATGATCGCGATATTTATTGAATCATTAAAACAAATTGCATCGTATTCTTTCAGAGAATTATTTCAAAATCCAATTTCTACTGCTGCCCTAATTAAGTAAATGCATTTCCTAATTACCGCTCGTTTTATGTTTAATAATTTATTATTTCTGCAATAGTAAACATTGTATATTATGTAATTAATTAATAATTGCTTGATGCAAAACTATTTGTGTGGAAATTTACCAATTAATTAAGATATATTTATTTAGTATACGCAATTATTTATTTCATTTATTCTCTTACTAAGAAAACGATCAATAACAAAATTAATAGTATCCGAAATGTGCACATAATGTATGTCAATATTAAACAGTTATTATTGTTTATATATATATATATATATATATATATATATATATATATATATATATATATATATATATATATATATATATATATATATATATATAATTGCCGCGTTCTTTGTTGATACTCACCCTTCCGGAGCACCCGGTCTCACCCCTGTTTGATTAGAAGTTCACGTGTATTATGTCAATATTAAACAGTTATTATTGTTTATATACATATATATATATATATATATATATATATATATATATATATATATATATATATATATATATATATATATATATAATTGCCGCGTTCTTTGTTGATACTCACCCTTCCGGAGCACCCGGTCTCACCCCTGTTTGATTAGAAGTTCACGTGTATAACTGAACTTTTTTTTTGATTAGGTTTTCACTTCTATCATAAAACCATTTTTACTTGTCAATTGTCATGTCTGTTTAGAATAATGCAAGTTTTCAAATAGTAGAATTTAGTAAAATAAAAAAAAGTACAGAACAAATTACATATCCTTTGTAAGGTATAAACTCTGTTAAATGTAGTGGCTATTGGTCAGAATTTTTTTTTAAAATGCTCTTAAGCTAACCTTCTAGCATCTCTTGAAGTTTTTCATATTTGCGGTTGCGATCATTAACTTTAAATTATTTATACTTAGTGCTGCTCTTGGTTGCATTCGCTATTTATGCAATTTATAAAGTCTTTGCTATTTTTGTATCAGTTATGGTGGATTTTCTATGATTTACTTGCGAATTTAATAAATATCATTGAAATTTTTTTTAGAAATTCCAAATCAAATATATAACACAAATACCTGTTAAATTTTAATGTGCCATATGTGCACATTTCGGAAAATCATTCCTCATCAGTGACACTAGGGACCGAAATCTTTTATAGATAAAAAACATAAATAAAAGAGTTGAAAATTCATGAATCCAGAGTTCCAAAATTATATGAATCCAAATTAAGCAGGAATGCTTTGCATAAGGTAACAAACGTTAGTTTCAAATAAATTACAAAAATAAAGACGGCTGAAAATTTTGCTAAATAGTACTGCCTACTCCACCATCAGTGGTACACAAATCAAGTATAAGAATTATTTTATAGTTTAATACAGCGGTAGGCGAAATTGTATCCCCGATGAAGTGACTTTAACAATCAGAGCTTTTACTTCATTTTATGCTGTTAGTAGTCAATGACCAATGACAATTAATATAATTTTATTACTATAATTCAGCGTCATTTTTACTACTAAAATTATAAATATCTATGAAAATAGCAATGATAACTAATTAATTTATCAATATCATAAATACGTCGAAATTTTGTGTGTATGTATAACTTTTATCAGTTCTGATAAAAGAAAAGTTTCACCAATAAAATATTTCCTTCGATCATTTTAATTAAACTGACTGACAATCAGTTTAATTTTCTTCGTTCATATTTCAGTTGATGTTTATTAATGGATTTACTACACAACATAAAAAGAACATAAAAATACTCGACAAAGCGTGGACAACTGTAAAAAAAGAATGAATATAAACACAGTTGAACCTTGTAAACTGATACAGCGTTGTACTAAATATCTGGTTTTTACCACCACTACGGTAGCTTAGTTGGTAGAGTGCTTGCTTCGTAATTTGGAGGTCGAGGGTTCGAACCTCGGCTGGGTCTGACTAAGACTTCAAAATTGGTAATGACTGATTTTTGTTTTGTTTTTGTTTTTTTTTTTTTCGCCAAGGAATTTAGGAATAAAAGTGTGAAACAATGAAAGAATAGGGTCCTTCGGAAGAGACTTTAAAAACCGATGTCTTGTGTCACAGAAGGCGTGGCATGTTCAAGAACCCTCCCAGCACATTGCCCTTAGCGCACTGCAAGGGTAACAATTTTTGGCACTTCACCTATAGCTGATGACGTCTCGATATAAGTGAAATATTCTTGACTGTGACGTAAATCTCTATTAAATCAATCTATTTATCTATACATTTTTTCTAATAGACAGAACTAGGTCAAAATCGGTGTCAGTATCTTACGAGTTACATCTGATACGGTTAAAACAAAATGGACTTTATAGATGTTTGGTATTTTATACAGTAAAATAAGGAATAATGTTTTTCACGCCACCGTTAAAATTATTTTAATAATATAGAGGCCTTCAGTTATGGGATGGTGGAGGAAACCGGAAAAAATATTAATCTTCGGCAAGCGAACTGACAATCATTTTAACAATAGGATCTGTTCGGTTGAGATTCGAAAGTAATATATAGACTATGCAGGGACTTAATATTTTGAATAAAAATGCTTTATATAGAATTCTCAAGAGCCTCAAGACGTCGTTCTGTGACCAGTCTGCCAGTTACTGAAGATATCAGGAAAACATAAGATGAATTTTTTGATAAATGAACTTATAGACCCATCGTGTCGGTAAATTTGAAACCGTTTGAAGTAGGAAGGGAATTATGCTACACTCTATCGAGAGCTTGATTTATTTCTCTCGAAATTTTTAAGAACACACGAGCTTTTTTTACTTGGTACAATACAAGTGGTGGAGAAATTGTGATTTGTAAGTCTGCGCATTATACCACTCGACCACCCCTTCTTTTAAATATGATTTTTTGGGCCTAAATATTAAGAAAAGAAGTGTTTAAACTGGTATTAAATGTAGCTGCTAATATACCACTCTGCCACTAAGGCCCCTTCTTTTTTATTAAGATTTTAGGACAAAAAAATAAGCAAAGACACGTTAAAACTGGTACACATGTACTAAATGTAGTTGCTAACATAAAATACGGTCACAGAGGTCCCTTCTATTAAATAAATTTTCCGGCAAAAATATTCCAATAAAAGACAAATTAAAACTGGTATTAATTGTATACGCGGTACTTGCTGAGGCAGGTTATATCAAGCAATTACCAGAACCGTCACTTAGTAAAACGATTTCCAAAACAGGATCTAAAGTCAAAGTTTAATACTCTGAAAGGTTTTAATTTTTAGAAGATTGATGAAAGCGAACAAAAAATCTGTATCACATTTTACCAGTGACGAAGTTTATAAATGTAATGCGTTTTTTTTTTTCTGCGTGTGTTCTTGTGAGTTAATGTTTCGTAAAATAAGTCTAAATCTGGTAAAAGTTTCCTTTTTTATATTTTATTACTTTACATGTAGTTTGTTTCATTATAGATTTTTACGTCACTTATATGTTACTTTATAATCACAAACACTTAAATTTACGAGTTAAAAACGCAATTTTTGTGTTAAAATTGCATGTCTGTTTTAATAAATAATCAAAGTCGACGTTATGATGAAACTTGTAATAAACGTTTATGTTACTCGGATGTTTCAGAAACCGGAAATAATTGAAATTAACTTGTGTGTGATACATTTTTTTACATGTCAGAGGAATACATCAAAAGATTTCTAATTAGACCGCTTTTTTAACTAATTTCTTAAAAGATTTTTAAAATTTTATTATCTCATTGATATGCTGTATTTTAAAAAATTTGAGTTGAAATATTTAAATTATTCTTATCCTTTGTCATATTTAAATTTTTGATTTTTAAATTTTCTAAATTGAATATCCAACGTGACATACTGAATTATCGTTCCTGTGTTCCGAACGACCTTGGCCCTCAACTGTCCAAACGACATGGACGAATAACGAAAGTGGGGGTAGGTTTTTCAAGCAACTTTCAAAGTTGGAATGAAAGAGTTGGAAATATTTTAAGTTTTATAACATTGTTTCGTTTTGTTCGTATAATAAACAATTTATCGCCCTGAAGTGAGAGAAATATGAAGACTTGTCCAAGCTCACTAGTCATATTTCCTCTCGGGCGTTGCCCTCGGGTAAATATGACTAGTGAGGGTGGACAATTCTTCATATCTCCCTCACTCCAGGGCAATAAATGTATATTGTTAAACGGTTGTTTTTGATACAGAAAAGAAATTCATAAATTAACAAAACTGATAAAAGAAAGAAAGAAAGGGCTCCTTCAGTTCAGTTTACTGATGTTTAATTTTGTATGATAAAATAACGTCACTTCAACCATTCTTTTTAAACAAAATTTTACCTGGATTTAAATCAAATTTATTTAAAGTTTAAAAACCTCACTTGCGGAAAAATTCAGGAGGACGATTCTCATTAAAATAAGTAGTAATACCTAATTTTGAATCGTTGTAACACTATCAATATTTTTAATTTTAAAGGTATATTCTATCAGAATGGGGAACCACTGCGGTAGGTCAGTTGGTAAAGTGCTTGATCCGTAATTGGGAGGTCGTGGGTTCGAACCCCGACCGGGTCTGACCCAACACTTGAAAAAGGATAGTAACAGTTCTTTTGCCAAGCACTCGGCATTACGAAATAAAAGTCACGGTTCTTTCGGATGGGAACTTAAAATAAACGAGGTCCCGTGCCACGGCAGGCGTGGCACAATAAAGATCCCTGCAGTATAGTGCCATCAGCGCAACGCGCAGGCAGAATTTCTGCACTTTCGCCTATAGCTGGTGACCTCTCGATATAAGTGAAATTTTCTTGACTGGGACGTTAAACACCATTACTCAACCGAACTACACAACTTGCAGAAAGGATATGTTAAGCTCCAACTAGCTACGTATACATTTGTCACAGTTCATATACACACGTTACATGTGGTTTTTTGTAGCTTTGCTATATCAACTTTTAAAGTATGAAATTTCAAAATTAAAACTTTTAAATTTTTTAAGAGTTTAATTTGAGTCATCAAATTTTAAATCTGTATGTATTCTATCAATGAACACTTCTAAAAATTATAAATTCAAAAAATAATCGATCATCCGAAAATTTGTCAGCTAAAACACCGGTATATGAACTTTTCATTTGATTCATATTCGGCGACTTAAACTAATCCTTTACAAAGCTTTAAGACTAAATATTATTTTTAGTTTCAAAACTTTTGTTTTTGTAAAGACGTACCTATATATAGCCATGCTTGATTAATTTTGTTTTAAAAGATTTCTATTTTTAGGAGGAATTAGTTAAATTTAGCGTTTTATTATATGTAGCTGCCATTAAAATCACCGAACTAAGGTCTGTATGTACGAATAAAAACTCGTGTAATCCCACATGTGTGAAAAATGCTGTAGACCCTACCAGAGTTCAAATAATTCAGTACATTTAAATCCATTACTCTTAAATTTTAATGTTAAAAAAAGTGCAGTGAAAACTGAGACTTTAAAAAGAAAAAAAATCTTTTGTTATTTATTTATTTATTTATTTATTTATTTATTTATTTATTTATTTATTTATCCTTTTTATCATTTATTTATTTATATCCTTTTTTTTGTTATTTAATTATTTATTTATATTCTTTTTTATTTATTTATTTATTTATTTATTTATTTATTTATTTATTTATTTATTTATTTATTTATCTGTTTTATCATTTATTTATTTATATCCTTTTTTATTATTTATTTATTTATTTATATTCTTTTTATTGTTTCATTAATTCATTTATTCATTCATTCATTCATTCATTTATTTTTTTACTGATTTATTTATCGATGTTTTTTTTTAAATTAATAAATTTTAATTTTTTATTTTTAAATATCTATTAAAACATGAACTTATCGAGTTAATTTTTTTACAGTAACATGCTTGGGTAAAGAAAAATAAAACAGAACAAAAAACTGAACCTCCCCACTGAGTCGCTTTGCTTTCTGAAATAAATGTTTATTTCTATCTTACAAAAAATTCAAGGCACTATAAAAGTTCTTGAACATCACTGGCTTTTTATTTTTCAATTATCCAGATTAAAATCTTTAAAACATAAAATTTAATCGGCCATAAGAACGTACTTGCTGCATCAGAGAAAACCATTGTCGTTAAATAGATGACATTCTCAGGATTTAGGCATTTTAACCTTAATACCACACACTTTTTTTACTTTTTTAAGTTGATAGCGAAACAACCAATGAAAATCAAGAAAACACGACATTTTTTGTATTTTTATAGTTAAGTCTGGTTAAGCTGATCCATAAACGCAAAGTGTACAAGACATTTAGAATATACATTAACGACTGTTATATCTGATAAAGCGCGTGTAGTTGCTTCAGTACAGGAGATCATTCTAATTGGTTTATGAGCCACGCATTATATTATTCGATAAATCGGTTTCGGTTCGCACTCTACGACACATCCTCTTGTAGAAACTTTTGTAAAAAGAAATAAATGAAATATATGTTTATATATATATTTTTTTCTTTTCTTAAGTAGGCGTTAATCATTTGATAAGTCTATCGGTAAATTTACATAAATCACTGTTGTAGCTTACAGTAGGTTATTGTCATTGGTCCACCATCAGTTCAGTTGAGCAATCGTGTTTTCACCCTGTAGTCAAGATTCTTTCATTTATATCGAGGCGGCCAGTGCTAGGATGGTTGAGGGAACCAGAGTTCCTGGAGAAAACCACCACCCTTCGGCAAACGAACAAACAATCTTTTTCGCCCCAGGATCTACCGTAGTGGATTCGAGCCTAGACAATGAGAGAAACCGTGATCTGTAAGCGTGCGTTCTAAACCGCTGGTCCAACGAGGCTCCTGAAACAAAAGCTTTCAATGAAAACACAGTACTGTTTTTCTATTAAGACCTCCCGGCATTTTTTTTTTAAAAAAAAAACGTGCAACAACTTGATCAAAACAAAAGCTAAATCCTTTACAAACATGACAACAAAACGTGTATCAGTTAACATTTAACAACAATTTAAATTTGAAAAAACTACAACAATATATTAAAAAACTCGATGATATCGTTAACAAATAAAACAACAAAAAGTTGCGGTGTCCACAGGAGACTTGTTCGCCGAGTGGTCTAAAAACGTGCATATTGGTTACACACCCCTGACAGCCTAGGTTGAATGAACGAGGGGCTCTAAAAATAGGTCTAATAATAACCACGCCATTCACCGACTACGTTCAATGGTCGAGTGGTTCTCAAAAACGTGTTTACCTATCACTGTGCCCCTCCCCCAAACCGCCAAGGTTCAATAGCCGAGTTTTTTTTTAAAAGGTTGCTTGCGGATTATCGGTAGCTTCAATGGCCGAGTGGTTCTTAACACGTGCCTTCCGATCACCAAGCCCTTCATTACCCAAGTTTAATGGCCAAATTGTTGTAAAAAACGTGCTTTACGATCACCGCGCACCTGACAGCCCATTTTCAATCGCTAGATTCACTCACTGTCTATATTTAATGCCGCTAAGATTCTACAGAGCGTATGTACAGATTACCGCGCCCCTCAGTGCCTTGGTTCAATGGTCGAGTGGTTCTAAAACAGCGAGCTGATAGATCCTGCGTCCCTCACACTGTTTAATGGCTAAGAGGTTCTAGAAAGTGTGTTTACAGATTACCGCGTCCCTAACCGTCTAGGTTGAATAGCCGAATTGTTCGAAAGCGAGCTTACGATCACCGAGTCCTTCACCACCTACATTCAATGGCTGACGGTGGTTCTAAAAGGCATAATTACAGATTACCGCGTCCCTTGTTCAATGACTGAGGAGGTTTAAAAGTTTATTTACGGATCACTGCACCAATACCCGCCTACGTTCAAAAGCCACTTAGAAAGATCTTGTGAAAAAAGATGTGTATTTGGAATGCCAAAGATTGCTAGTTTCACTGAGCACTCCGGTTTCACACAGCTTCTATCATAACTTATAAAACCCTTTAATACGTTATAAATTACCTGTGCTTGATAAACAGTGTCATATCTAAAAGCTATTTCAGCTTAGCATAACAAAATAAGTCTTGTATGAAGAATCAATTGTTTATTAGCAGTATTTATTGGTCGGTGTTTGATATAGAATTATTGACTTCAATCCGTTATCAGAGAAAACAGCTATGTTAAACAATAATGTTGTTCATATCACTTCTATGCCGTGTATCGTATTTGTTCACAAAGTCATAACTAAGTGATAAAAATAATCTTATTTATTACGATATCATCAATGTGGAAACTTTGCACTTCTTATCGTCATGAAATAATATCCTTATTAATAAATTGGCAAATGGTAGGGATATGAAATTAAGCCGATATCGTTAGTCTGACGTCATTGATTTTAGCATTCGTCACGCTATGATTTCTGGCTAATCACAGGTAGCTTTATTAGTTATTGATATTAGAAGGTTCCGAAAAAAATGTTCCACGAATTAAAACCGTCCAAAAGTAAATTGTTAAAAGATTAACTTTAGATTAACTTTTAACTTTAAAGGGCGTTAGGTTGTTTTGTCGCTTGCTGATAAAGGAAATTCACAAACATACTAGTCCATATCAAAATCACAACCCCCCCCCCCCAAAAAAAAAAAAAGAAAAAAAACAAACAAACAAACATACAAAAACCAAAGTAAAACACTTAAAAACTTAACAAATTCAGCTACACATGTGACTTTCTATCAATGAGGTGAGGCCGGGTTCCCCGGAAGGGTAAGCACCTTCTGTCTAGTTAGCTTTGTCTGTCACGTGCAAATTCAAATTTGAACATGAAAGGAACATGGAGCTATAGCACGTCAAATATTTTCAGTATAAGTTTGGATCATTGACTTCATTGACTTCATAGCTATCACATGATAAGATGTATTAAAGGTATATCGAAACGTCTGGATTAGGTAGAGTTTAGTTTGCACTATTAGCTATAGTTTTGGTTTATAATTTTGGTTCATTAAACTTTTGCAGAACGTGTCTTTACATATATTGCTTTATATGTAAACTATATACATTTGAAAGATCTCTTTACTAAAATATTATATTTAATTGTTTCAGGATAAAAGACGCATAAACCACAAGTCAATTTTGTATTCTAAACAGAAGACGACAAGACGAGTCGATTTTGTATTCAAAAGACAAGACCTCAAGATAAGTCCATGTTGTAATCTTAAAACAAGACGGTAAAACAAGTCAAATTTGTATTCTAAAGACAAGACAAGACAAGTCCATTTTGTATTCTAAAGACAAGACAAGTGCATTTTGTATTATAAAGACAAGACAAAATAAGTTCATTTTGTACTCTTTATACAAGACAAGACAAGTCCATTTTGTATTCTTAAGATAAGCAAAGACAAAGATTGAGATTCTTATCTTGAGACGGAATTTCTCTACTAGTCAGAATATATAATGTAACAAAGTTGTCAGATTTATTAATGTTAAAATCATCATTAAGTAAATCACTTAGAAGCATTCAATTACCACTAATAAAGTGTTCTTCTTGTACTTGCTATCGTCAACTAGTTGCTCTTAAACTAATAATTTCGATTCGTGATGGATATCTACATAAACCTTCATCTAATTTTTCCAACACTGGTTCTGACAAAAATTAATTCTTGAATTAAACAATCAATATTATTATACCTCACGGAAAATTCCTACACTATGATTGGTCAATTTCTAATCACGTGCTGTGAAATAATTCAGAGTGTTTGAAGCAGCGGTCAACATTGCCATGGGATATTGCAATGTTCACCGCTAGACACGGAAACTTACGTATGTTCATCACGGAAACTACCGAGTGATCCTACTTAAGATTACGTCATCTATAGATCAGTAACTTCTACGGTTCTTTATTATACGCATCTAAAACAGGCTTTGATGGAATAAAAGGTAAACGAAATAGCTTTTTGTTCGGTATGATAAAGTAAAAAGTGCCCTTGGTTGAGGGAAATATGGAAGAATTGTCTCCCCTTGGGAACTTTATCTCCCTCGTCTTTCGGCTCGGGAGATAATGTTCCCTCGAGGAGACAATCTTCCATATTTCCCTCAACCAAGGGCCCTATTTATATAATCTCTCTCTCTCTCTCTCTCTTTCTCTCTCTCTCTCTCTCTCTCTCTCTCTCTCTCTCTCTCTCCCCTAGTTGACTTAGTTGTTATGCGCCCGCTTCCAGAGCAATATGTCGTGGGCTCAGAACCTGACCCGAACATTTGCTTTCTTACATGATGCTCGGCATTAAAAGGACAAATCATACCGGTGTATGAATAATGTGACAGATTGGTATGCTTATTTGCGAATAGCTAAAACAATGATGATACGACGTTAAACAATTTACATCCAACCAAATTTCTTCTTCTCTCTCTCTCTCTCTCTCTCTCTCTCTCTCTCTCTCTCTCTCTCTCTCTCTCTCTCATTAGTCTAGTATCTATATAAACTATAGAATTTTGAAGCTTATACATCCTGGTGTAACTTAACTGCTTAATTTTAACGTAGACAGTTCAAAGACTGCATGTTAAACAAAGTCACTTCGGAACACACAAAATACAGAATTTATCGAGTATATGCAATTACGAACTTCATCAAGGCCAGGACAAAGCAGTTATATAAGCGACAGGTATGTAAGCCGCTTATATCATTCACGCACACTCTGAATTGCTTCATTAGTATCAGTACACTTTGTAATACTCTTGTTAAGCCGATGTTTATCTATGTCTGGTCGGGTACATTGTGTAACGGTCTCTAGGTCGTATTTTATTTTATTTATTTTCTTTGTTCAGCTAATGCAAATCTATGTCTGGATTGGTACATTTCCTATCGATGATGAAGGTCGTATTCAATTTATGTTAACAAGGTAATCCATTTGAACGTCTCTAATTTACAGAAAGGTTCAATAAACCGATATTATTAATACATGCTGCACTGCGAATAAAGTTCAACTAACAACAGTTTTTATATATGTTACAAATGCTACATATTTAATGATTGATCTGTTTTAAAATGTTGTTTATTGCCAATATGAATGCAAACATTTTGCAAGCAAACTGAATAACGCGTAAGCACATTACGATTAGTTTGCCTAGTAAAGGTTTTGCATATATATTGACAATGAACATCATATTAAAACAGTTCAATTGTTCAATTTTCGTTAAATATTAAAAACAATTCATGATGTCAAGACTCAAAATTTCCCATCTATAACATCAGCAGGAGGTAAGTAGACGCAAAAACCACGAAGAAGTCGCATTTTAGATCAAGAACGTGATTTTCGAACGAAATATAGGCCGCAAATAACTCACATTATTTTGTTGATATTCAAATAAAAATAATTATTTTTTCATTTTTATTTGAAGTTTTCTTTTTATAATTAAAATAATATTTTTTTATTTTTATTATCATTATAATTCTTATATATGAATTTTCTTGATAAACCGTTCTTGTAAAACATCGTAAATTTTAGCCTAGTCTCGAAGGTTGAGAAATGCAATGGTGAATCCGGATTGTGTTTTGCATGTTATATCTATTCATACACAATATCATGTGGTTTTTGTGATTTATGGTCCATGGGTATGCAAAAGTTCTCGAGCTGGAAACAATGCAAAATTCACGCGGGAAACGAAAATTAAAGAAAAACAATACTGATGATGATACAATTTTGAGCGAGGATTTTTATTGTAGAGGTGGTTAAGGAACTTTATCGCCCTTACTGTATCATCATGGAGTTTAAAACATTCAAATTGTACGAAAAGCCTTTTTTTGTATCCGCTTTCAAAAGTTTAATTTTTAACTGAAAAACCCAGAAATTGACAGAATTAAGCCAATTTTTGAGATATTTTTGCATAGATTATAATAAGTGGGGGAACAAATAAAAGTTTTCTTCTTAATTTATATATATGTAAGTGCTTTATCATTTTTTCATCAAGGGTTTGAAGCTTGATAGTTGAAAATAGGAGAAAACCCATAAAAGTAACCGCACTTGTTCAGCAATCAAACTCTTCTAGAAGGTACAACAGAGAATAAAAAATAACAAATCTTATTCACAAACAGAGGTTATACAAGTTTTAAACGTACAGACATATTACAACTTAACACTAAAATGTAGGAAAATGAAACCAAAAAAGTCTTTGGTTTTTTTTTTAAATATCTGTTTAAAATATTTCCAATGTTCTATATTTGGAGATAAAGTATCTGATTGGATAAATTTTTCAAATAAAATGTGTTTGTATTATATGTCCTTGTTTATTTTGTTTATTTACTAATGAAATCCAAATGTTTTGACATTTCTCTACGATTTAAATGGTTTTTATAATTTTTTTCATTTTTTTTTCACACAATTCGTTGAAATGCAGATGTAAACAAGACTGATAAGAAATATGTTGTATTTATTTAGGACGAAAATGGGAAATACATGTGCTTAAAAGAAACTAAAAAATACATATTTCATTTGCATCCTATCAATAAAAGAATAATGTATTTTCAGTATAGTAACAAAAACACTCAGGATGATTGGCAGACGATTAACACGTCACTACCGGCCATTTATCATTCCACATTTTGTATTATATTTGGATTTTCAAGAAATAGTTCCTCCATCCATCCATCATTCTAACTAAACAGTCTAAGTTCACTGATCAGCTTTTCTGTTTTTGTTTCCTTTTTGATCAAACTGATAAATTACTATTGTTTTCATTTTTTTTTTTTTTTTTTTTTTTTTTTATTATTTTTTTTTTTTTTTTTTTTTACATTAAGCGATAATGGTAACGTCCTATTCGGAATTTATCTTATTTGACAAATTTGCCAATGTATGCATTCGGAACATATCTTTTTTGACAATGGTTCTTAAAACTTCATCAGAAAACGTTGTATGATTAGATTTGTTCGTGTTATTTAGGAATCAGATATCAGTTTGAAATTAAATATTATAAAATTGATTGATGATTGATTTAATGTAGTTTTACGTCCCAAATAAGAATATTTCTCTTATACCGAGACATTACCAGCTTAAGCTAAAGTGGAAAAAAATGTTATGTTTGTAGTGCGCTAGGGGAAATCTGCAGAGAGCGATCTTTAAGATGCTTTGACTTTAGTAGCACCGAACTTCGGTTTTATTGTCTCCGAAGAAGAACCCCGTAAAAATCATTGTAAATACCGAGTGCTTGGCGAAAGAACAGTCACAACCAATTTTCAAGTCTTTGTCAGAACCGTCCGGGATTCGAACCCCGACCTTCCACATACGAAGCGAGCACTCTACAGACTGATCTACCGTAGTGGTAAATGAACTATTGAGAACAATTGTCCTCTACCTGCTATTGTTTTTCTAGGCCAACTGATAATCACGCGCTATAAAAAAAACAATAACCGTACCTCAATATTTCAATGCTCTTATATATATATATATATCTAAAATATATAATTTAATATATAAAATAAATTGGTCCTCCATCAGATGACCACGATTTAAGAAATTTTAAACTCAAGGCCCCCTAATAGTTTTCAAAAAGTACTTAACCTATATTCAGAAGTTGAACTGTGACGCCGCTAGATGTAAAATAATCGGACCACTTCATATTCTCCAAAATACTATTCACGTGTTGAACTGTGAAGCCGCTAGACGTAAAATAATCTGAAAAGCTACTGTTCTCCAAAAGTTCTTTAAGAACTAGTCAGGAGTTTTAACTGGTTTATAATATACAAACATTAAACATCGATCACGTCTTCCTTTCTTGCTTTGTCTTTTTTGTGATCTTGGATATATTGGCAGTTGGTAAAAAAAAAACACATTTTTCACCTACAGAATTTTTTTCGTAAAAATATTAAAAAACAGAAAAAATATTTTTAAAAAAAAAATCCTGTCATGGGGGAGGTTAATTGCTTGTTGAAATACAGTATAACATACTGTTCTTATTACATTCATTTATCAGAACTTTCCTTATATATTATTGATTACTTCACTGGTAGATGGTTGATGAAGAAATTATGGACCACAGGTTGTATAATGAAGAAGATGGTTGGGGAAGAAATTATGGACCACTCATTGTATAACGAAAAAGATGGTTGGGGAAGAAATTATGGACTACAGGTTGTATAATGAGTGGGATGGTTGAGGAAGATTGTATTAACTACTAGTCGAAAAAAAAATGACAATGCTGCGGGCGTATTTATTGAGATCTGGTTATGAAAGGGATGGTTAAGGGTATAGATACAAATCATTAGTTATTATAAAAATTAATGGTTTAGGGAGTATTCATAGGCCATATGTTGTAAGTTAAGTTTGATAAAGGTCATTTTAAAATAAAACACAAACATACCAGCCCATGTCATAAAACATCACCCAAAAAGTAAAATTTGTGAATTGGCCATTTCAGTTACACACGTGAACTTCCATCGAGGAAGTAAGGCCGAATGCTATTGAAGGGTGGCACATCATCTCTAGATAGCTACATACATCACGTGCCAAATAAAATTGAGAAGAAAAGTAACAAAGAACTATGGGACTTCAAATATGTCCGTTTTAACTTTGGATACAACGACTTCAAACATGCCAACAATTCCGTGATGAATCCATAGTGTTTGTAATAAGTTATTAGTCTTAAGATCAGTTGATCATATGTATATAACTTTTCTTGTCTTGTTTGACTGTTATCTACATGAAGTTTTATTCTGTTGACTTTTGAATAAACAAAAAGACATTTTAAAATTTAAGAATGTAGTCTTAAGCAGGTTGTCTAAAAGCATTATCATCAAGACAATTAAACAGTTGAAAATCTTAATTCTTCCTTTAAATATATTCTTACTTTTAAACTTTGTTCCCTTATGCAAAGCATTCCTTAGCAGTATTTGGATTTAGCAAAATTTTCAGTCGTCTAAAATTTGAAAATAATTTAAAACTAAGGTTTGTTCCCTCACGCACAGCATTCCTTAGCTGGATTTGGATTTATATAATTTTGAAACTTTAGATTCATTATTTTCAACTGTTTGGCTTATATTTTTATGTATCAAACTTTTCGGTCTTAGTGGCACTGATGAGGAATAAATTTCCGAAATGTGCACATCTGGCACATCAAAATTTAACTGGTATTTGTATTATATATTTTCACTATACCACTATACAAATTATTTTTAATTGCAACATTTAGATTTAAAAAAAGGTGTAAACGGGTATTCAACTCATTTGTCTTGACTTATAGTTTAGATTTCATGGTTATATTTCTAACTTCAATGTTATTAATATTTTACAATATTATCAACGTATCGAGGGGCACTGTTAAATTATTTGACTTGCGAAAGCCTATGCTTATCAATAATATTGACAAGATATATTTTTCGGTCCCATTCTAAAGTTGGATTCCGCATTTGACGGTTGAAGTTAGGCTTGACAGTAGACGCTTATCCTTCTTTCCTTATCTAAAGAAAGTTCACGTGTTTTACTGATATAAGCCAGTTTTCAAAATTTTTGCTTTGCTTTTTGGATCATATTCCGGGCATAAACCGATATGTTAGTGTTTGTTAAATTAAAGTGTGAAGACTTTTTCCGCTTGTTTTCCTATGATTTTTGTGTGTTTTGTAACACGTATCGCTTGTTCCTTTCTTCATTGTAAAGAGTGAGCGAGGTAGTTAATGTTTAAAGCCGCCTCAGAATAAGCCGCAAAAACGTTAATTTGGCTTTCAACAAATGTACAATCCCTTGCTCAAACTTTGTAATGAAGAAAAAGGTTGGCAATACATGTTACAAAATATGTGCTCGCAGGAATCCTTATAATTTGTATGTTGATCGTTTTGTCAAACAGGACAAAAACCTTGTCAAAAAGAAACGTTAAAATAACACAAAATCCATCTCAAGTCCAAGATTTGTAGTCTCAATAACAAATTTTTATAAATACATGTACAAAAAACCGCTAAAACTTGCAATTTCTCACTGCCGAAACATCTTTTTGGAAGTGCTTGCCATTCCAAACCACTCGTTCCCACTTCCAAAATAGATATTCACGAATGTAACTGAATTGGCCAGTTTTCAAAGATTTAAGTTTGCTTTTGGGGGTGGGTTGTGATTTGGACATTGAAAAGTGTTTTCTGTGTTTTATTTATTATTAAGACGTTATTTAATTATAGTCATTTTTGATTTGATAATATGGAAGACACTTTCAGGAGCTAATACTGACACACAACATGACCTAAGTATTTCTAAATGTCAACAGAAGAACAAATATTGCAAAACGTTTCATATTAACCAGTCCCTGGGCTTAAGAAATACGAATTTTGGCTTTTTTAGTTGTGGCTTTTGGTCTGAATTTTTAAAAGACAACGGTTTTAACGTTTTAAAAGTTTTCTTTTTTTTTTTTTTTTTTTTTTTTTTTTTTTTACACCAAGTTGTTTCAATAACATAATAAAGAAAGTTTTGGAGGTTTGTTCAAATTAAAAACGATATTTTATTGAATGAGATATATATTTAACAAAAATACCTGTTTAATTTCTATATGCCATATGTGAACATTTCCAAGATTCATTCATCATCAGTTACACTAGGGGCTGAAAAAAATTGATAATCCAAACGTTTGAAAATTAACCTATCCAAAATTAATTTTTTATACGAATACACATTTAGTGTTGTTTTTTCTGTTCTAGATCTTTTGTTTATTATGAGATTATTTTACAGTTTTTTTGATAAATTGTTGAATCAATGCTTCATTGTACATAGAATGATATTTGGTGAAAATTGTTCCAGTTAGTGTTTCTAGTGTGAATTAATATAATGTGTAAATAAATGAGGCCGACAAACCGACCGACGTAAGTTCAACAACCTCACTTAGGACGTACAGTTAAGACATTTAGATTGACATAGCAAAACTTCAACTTAACTGAAATCAATACAAGTATGATTATACAATCATCAAGAGCTCCGACACAAGTGTACTTCGCGGATTGAAATCTGATTTGTTGTGATTTAGGAGAAAGAAATAAAACTACGAATAACATCATTACTAACGTTGCTTTATATACACAAACGAGGCAAATATAACCTAATTGTGAGATTTATAAATAATCCGCAATTTCTGGGAATTGGCAAAAAAATGACAAAAAAATGTATTTGTACTGTTATACTGCCTAATTATTTAGATATCTGAAAAATTCTATCTCTTATCCTCCATGGTCGTTTTTTATAAATATGATTTAAATATCTTGGCCATAAGCTTTGATTTTTCGATAAGAACATTTTATAAATTAATGTTGTACCATTAGTTGTACCATTAGTAGACCTTTGTTATTTTAGGTAATTTATTACCAAGAACACGATGGTCTTCATTTATTTATTTATTTATTTATTTATTTATTTATTTGTTTGTTGTTGTTTGTTTATTTATTTATCTTATTTTTAATATCTATTTATTTATTTATTTATTTGTTATTTACTTACCTTATTTTTAAATAAGCGATTATCTTGTTTTTGAGAGAAATAATTTTTTATATTATTAATCAAGGCCCTTAAAAAATTTTATGGCCGTCATCACAATATTGTTAATAAGTATGTAGTCACTGTATTTAAACTTATACTGGATGTATTTGATTTACCATAGTTCTTTGTTCCTTTCATTCTCAAAAATTGACTTGCATGTGATGGGTGTAGCTTGCTAGACAGGAGGTGCTTACCCTTCCGGAGATTCCGGCCTCACTTCCTTGATGGATTAGTGTGTAGCTAATTTTGCCAGCTTTCAAAGTTTTTACTTTGTTGTTTGGATTGTTGTTTGGACAAGGACCGGTATGTTTGTTTTATTATTATTCAGCTATAAAAGTTTTTTTTTTTTGCCAAAATTCGATAAGCAACTTTTTTTCTTTATCAACAAAGAACTAACTTTGCTTGTCTGAATGAAAAAAAAAAGTCTCGAATAAACAATGTAATGAAATAAAAATATACATACCGTCTATATCCCCCCAAAACAAAGTAAAATAAAATTGGAAACCGACTAACTTAGTTACACACATTAACTTCCATCAAGAAAGTGAGGCCGAGTACTCCGGAAGGGTAGCCTGTTTCTGTCTACAAAACAGTAGCAACAACACAAGAAAAAGAGCGATTGATATAAAAACAAGCCGAGACAAAATATATAGAAACTACTGATTATAAAATAATTAACTCTGATCAGGTAACATATATATATTAATACGATATTAATTATTATGTTTCGAAAAATGGCGTCTGTTTTTTCCTCTTAAATAACAATCGAACTAAAATATAGTTTCTGCATCCCTCAAGGCATTTCAAAATTTAATCATAAATATTGCTCTCTCTCTCTCTCTCTCTCTCTCTCTCTCTCTCTCTCTCTCTCTCTCTCAATTTTTAAAATTTTATTTTGTATAAATTGATAAAATCATTTTTTTTTTAAATTTGTTCCATCATGCAAATCAATCCTTGGTGGAATTTGAATTCATATCATTTTGGAAATTTGATTTCTTAATTTTCAACTTTTTGGCTTATGTTTATCTATCAACCTTTTCGGATCCTAGTGTCACTGATGAGGGAATGATAACAGATATTTTTATTAAATATGTGATTAAGGTACTTTACAAATCTAGGGTTGTGGTACTTAGTTAACAAAATAACATATAGTTTTATATCATAATCATGTACAAAAGCTAGAACGGTGAAGAATATATAACATAAATTAAAAAAAAAAAAGATACAACTAATTAACAAATTCATGTCCTTCACAAAAGAGTTCGGTTGAGTAATGGTGTTTAACGTCCCAGTCAAGAACATTTTATTTATATCGAGATGTCGCCAGCTATAGGCTATGGCACTGATGGCATTATATAGCAGGTTTCTTTATCGTGCCACGCCTATTGTGACACGGGAACTCATTTATTTTAACTTCAAATCCGAAAGAACCATGACTTTCACTACGTTATGCAAAGTTCTTCGCGAAAGAACTTAATGCCAATTTTCAAGTCTTGGGTCAGACCCGGTCGGGGTTCGAACCTACGCCACCCACTTCTGGAACGAGAAGTGGTATATTTTACAAAAGAGAATATACTATAACAAAAACTCATATAAATACAAAAACATAACACAATGCATCGGCATATAATCTCGTTTGAACGATATATGTTGTGTTTTTTTTATGAACGCACATTCAAATGGTGTTTGCTAAAATAAGCGTGACACATTTCCGATAAACGTGTTGAAAAACACAAAAAAAAAATCCTTTTTTCACTCATTTTTTAAAACCCTAACTATACACATGACGATAAATACCAATTATCGTCCATGAAATCTCATTTTAATTCGTGTCATGAGGCACATATAATTTCAGGTTATCATTAAGGTTTCCGCTCACGTACATCTTTCGCGTGGAAGGAAATTGAATTACGTGAAAATGGTCTTCTAGATTTTAATGTCAAACACCAACAGTCATTTAAATTTACACATGAAGGACCAAGCAATAATTCTGAAATGTCATCCTAGAATTTAATGCTTTGACAGGAAAAGTCAATTATATCTAGAATTCAAAAAGATTATAGTATTAAAGTTATTTTTATCTCTAGCGTAGAAACAATCACAGATAAGGTTTTCATAACAAAAAGTTGACAAATTAGTTTAGAAAATGAATAGCCTGTTGCTTTACAATCATCAACGTTTGGAAACTTTGATGCACTAAAGATATTCTGCATTTGAGGCCCTGCCTGCAAGATACGTTGGAATTTACTCAAGAGTCCGTCAAATGTCTGGGAATTTTGAAGACTGTCGCAAATTGAGATTTACCTTGCCGCGCTTACGGAGCCACGCAATTGCTATTTCCGAAAGAAAAGTTATCTTGTAAAAATCAATTACTTGGTTCAGATTCCCAGATTTCTAGTAAGAGATTAGTTTTAGTTAAGACTCATCCCATAATAAGTACCACCATGTTTTATTGTATTATTAACAACCGTGTTCTCTTAAATGGCTGTGCCATGTGATATTGATGAATTTTTAAAACATATTCAAACACACACATACCGGTCAATGTCTAAATCACAATCCCAAAAGCAAAGTTAAAACTTTAAGAATGGCTAATTCAGTTAAACAAGTGGAATTCCCAAAGGGAAGTAAAACCAGGTTCTCCGGAAGGGTAAGCATAATCCAATTTAAGTACATGAAAACTTAATGCTTATGAATTGTATTATTTTATTAAATTAAATTAGCGCTTGAGGGTTGTTTGAATGCCGCAATTTAAAAATGAGACTTCTAGGAATTTTTATTGTTTCCTGTTGATACTAATAATTATTATTACTATTAATTTTTTATATTATTATTATTATTATTATTATTATTATTATGTTGTTGTTGTTGTTGTTGCTGTTGTCGTCGTCGTCGTCTTTGTTGTTGTTGTTGTTGTTGTTGTTGTTGCAAAGTCCCATGTATTTTCAAATATGCCAAAACGTTATAAACTGGATATATTTTAGTGCATCCATCTGGGGAAATCCATATGTTTTAACGTTATGTTGTTTCCGCTTGTTATGGAATAAAATTTAAAAAAAACAAAACATTTTAATGTACGGCTCTCTTTTAATGTGAATAACGCATTTTTTATTTGTTCCAAACAAGTGGATCTTTTCGGAAAGATTTGAATAAAAACAGTTGGACTTTATTTGTCCTAAGAATATAAGGAAAAACGAACCGACTTAATTCAGAGTTCCATGGCATGCAACAAAATTTCTTTCTCTGTCTCCGCATGAGATTGCGTTTTAGTGAAAGCTAGCACTGCGAGATAGATAATATTTTCTTTATTTCGACCTCTCCTGTACAGATGACTAAACGTTGTAATATTCTGTGTAAACATCGGTCTTATTTGATGTGACAAAATGGAAACGCGTTAAATAATAGAAAAGGTTAGACAGAAGACGCCAAATCAAGATATTATATACATACAGGAACGTTATATACACAAACTAATACTACGGAATGTTTTTATGCATAATCTACACAAACACTGCTGTAAGATCTGAGATAACAATTGAACTGATAATTGAGACATAGAGTGGTGTCGTGGATCGAGTAAGAAACGTTAATTGATATGTTTTTGATTATCTACTCATGTTTGTTAATATTAAATTGATTAATATTGTTTCATGATAATGTCTAAATTTTTTGATTAATTGTTCTTCAATTATATTAATCCGGAAGCCATTGGATTAATGTCGTCTGCTGGTATATCATATAAAACGTTCTCTCTGTAAATATTTATTGATGGTCTGGTATGATATTATATAATAGTGTCTAGTTGTTTACTATGGAATGCAATTTCTTGTGTTATAAACTATATAAGGTGAATATATCCAATCAAACTCGAGACGGCAAGTTTTTTATAATGATTATTAGTTATAAGGTTAAGATTCTTGTTATTTCAAGCTTGACTGCCTTCTTTTTCCCATAATAAAACTAATAATAAACATTCTTCACAGTTACCAAATTTTGTTCCTTTTCTAGAATTTGGAAAACAACATCTTAATGTAGCAAAAAAACTATAAGAGCTAAATTTAATTATCAACACGGCTCATTGCAAGCAAATGATAGAAGCACAGCCAAACAAGACAAAGAAGGCCAAACACATCTGTATAATTGATAACAAAATTCTGAAATTTGACGGACATCTCAGTAAAATGTCTCAAATGTTTACAACAAATTCTATATAGAAACGCAGATTTAAATATTAATACAAAAAGTAATACCAATAAACCGTAAATATTATTTACAACGAATAAATAAAATGCAAAATAATTTTTATTTTTAATGTTTATTGTTGTTTTTTAGAAACTGAACTGGATTATAAATCAAATGTATCAAAGAAGGATTTCGACAAATATTCTAGTTTTTTTCTTTAAAATGAGTCCCCAGTGACTGGACTCAAACTTTCAAAAACTCAGAGTTGTTTCCCTGAATCATTCTTAATGACTTTGTCAATAAAAATGGGAATGCTTCTTATTTTAGATTTTTTCCGGAATACCTTTTTCGAAATGTGAAAATATGACACAACAAAATTTACAGGTATTTCAATTATATATCATTTAACACCCCCCCCCCCCCCCCGAGCGGGTACCGTTACTGGTGCAGTACAACTCGAATGTTTCTTAAACTTCAAAGTCGGTTCTTTGTACCGACAGAAGATGTATAATGTAGCAAAAATTTCAGCTGTCTTGTTTTTAAGCTTGTTAAGTATTAAGTTTTTCTTCCTCGTACAAAACATTCTCACTTAGATTCATATAATTTTGAACTTTGAATTCATTGATTTTCAACTGTTTGGCTTATCACTTTTGTATCTATCAATTTCTTTCGGCCCCGAGTGTAACTGATGAGAAATGACTTCCTGAAATTTGCAGATATGACAATCAAAATTTAATATGTATTTTTGTTAGAATGTTTTTGCTTGTTCTGTTATTGTCAATTTCATTTTTAATGACAAAATTATTAATTTTATTGAAATTAATGTGAAAGTTATGTGAAGCTCTTGAATAATAACTATTATTGGAAATTTTTTTAAATGACTAGAAATTCATTCCGTTGGGTGTTGTAAATAACCCCAATAAGATCCAATTCTTCTCTAAAGAAAAACATTAATAATCAAAACTACCAAAAATTTTTGTCGTTGTATTTATCCTAACTTATATTGTGTGTCGTGTTCCATGTTGCGTTGGCTGTTTTATTGCTTCCTGCTATTTTATCTTGTTCTTGTTCTTGCACTCTTTTCTATCATTAACTTGTATGGTGATGACCTCGTTTTGTGACGTGTTCTTGGTTGCGTTGGTCGTTTACGCATTACCTCGTTTTGTGACGTGTTTTTGGTTGCGTTGGTCCTTTACGCATTACCTCGTTTTGTGACATGTTCTCGGTTGCGTTGGTCCTTTACGCATTTCGTTTTGTGACGTGTTCTCGGTTGCATTGGTCCTTTACGCATTACCTTGTTTTGTGACGTGTTCTTGGCTGCGTTGGTCGTTTACGCATTACCTCGTTTTGTGATGTGTTCTTGGTTGCGTTGATCGTTTACGCATTACCTCGTTTTATGACGTGTTCTCGGTTGCGTTGTTAACACATTACCTCATTTTGTGACGTGTTCTCGGCTGCATTGGTCTTTTACGCATTACCTCGTTTTGTGACATGTTATCGGTTGCGTTGGTCCTTTACGCATGTCCTCGTTTTGTGACGTGTTCTTGGTTGCATTGGTCGTTTACGCATTACTTCGTTATGTGACGTGTTCTTGGGTAGGTTGGTCGTTTACGCATTACCTCGTTTTGTGACGTGTTCTTGGTTGCGTTGGTCGTTTACGCATTACCTCAATTTGTGACGTGTTCTTGGTTGCGTTGGTCGTTTACGAATTACCTCGTTTTGTGACGTGTTCTTGGTTGCGTTGGTCCTTTACGCTTTCCCTCGTTTTGTAACATGTTCTCGGTTGCGTTGGTCCTTTACGCATTTCCTCGTTTTGTGACGTGTTCTCGGTTGCGTTGGTCCTTCACGTATTACCTCGTTTTGTGACGTGTTCTTGATTGCGTTGGTTGTTTACGCATTACCTCGTTTTGTGATGTGTTCTTTGTTGCGTTGGTCCTTAACGCATTACCTCGTTTTGTGACATGTACTCAGTAGCGTAGGTCGTTTACGCATCACCTCGTTTTGTGACGTGTTCTTGGTTACGTTGGTCGTTTACGCATTACATCGTTTTGTGTCGTGTTCCATGTTGCGTTGGCTGTTTTATTTCTTACTGCTATTTTATCTTCTTCTTGTTCTTATGGTTGCGATTTTTTCTAGCATTACCTCGTTTTGTAACGTGTTCTTGGTTGCGTTGGTCGTTTACGCATTACTTCGTTTTGTGACGTGTTCTTGGGTACGTTGGTCGTTTACGCATTACCTCGTTTTGTGACGTGTCCTTAGTTGCGTTGGTCCTTTACGCATTACCTCATTTTGTGACGTGTTCTCGGTTGTGTTGGTCCTTAACGCATTACCTTTTTTGACGTGTATTAGGTTGCATTGGTCCTTTACGTATTACTACGTTTTGCGACATGTTCTCGGTTGCGTAAGTCGTTTACGCATTACTTCGTTTTGTGACGTGTTCTTGGGTAGGTTGGTCGTTTACGCATTACCTCGTTTTGTGACGTGTTCTTGGTTGCGTTGGTCGTTTACGCATTACCTCAATTTGTGACGTGTTCTTGGTTGCGTTGGTTGTTTACGAATTACCTCGTTTTGTGACGTGTTCTTGGTTGCGTTGGTCCTTTACGCTTTCCCTCGTTTTGTAACATGTTCTCGGTTGCGTTGGTCCTTTACGCATTTCCTCGTTTTGTGACGTGTTCTCTGTTGCGTTGGTCCTTTACGTATTACCTCTTTTTGTGACGTGTTCTTGATTGCGTTGGTTGTTTACACATTACCTCGTTTTGTGATGTGTTCTTTGTTGCGTTGGTCCTTAACGCATTAACTCGTTTTGTGACATGTACTCAGTTGCGTAGGTCGTTTACGCATCACCTCGTTTTGTGACGTGTTCTTGGTTGCGTTGGTCGTTTACGCATTACCTCGTTTTGTGTCGTGTTCCATGTTGCGTTGGCTG
The DNA here is from genome assembly GCA_029721355.1 of Tegillarca granosa. NCBI lineage: Eukaryota > Metazoa > Mollusca > Bivalvia > Arcoida > Arcidae > Tegillarca > Tegillarca granosa. The sequence continues at coordinate 36,569,395 of CM056605.1, forward strand.
TTTTATTTCTTACTGCTATTTTATCTTCTTCTTGTTCTTATGGTTGCGATTTTTTCTAGCATTACCTCGTTTTGTAACGTGTTCTTGGTTGAGTTGGTCATTTACGCATTACTTCGTTTTGTGACGTGTTCTTGGGTACGTTGGTCGTTTACGCATTACCTCGTTTTGTGACGTGTTCTTGGTTGCGTTGGTACTTTACGCATTACCTCATTTTGTGACGTGTCCTTAGTTGCGTTGGTCCTTTACGCATTACCTCATTTTGTGACGTGTTCTCGGTTGCGTTGGTCGTTAACGCATTACCTCTTTTTTGACGTGTATTAGGTTGCATTGGTCCTTTACGTTTTACTACGTTTTGTGACATGATCTCGGTTGCGTTGGTCCTTTACGCATTACCTCGTTTTGTGACGTGTTCTTGGTTGCGTTGGTCGTTTACGCATTTCCTCATTTTGTGACGTGTTCTCGGTTGCGTTGGTCCTTAACGCATTACCTCTTTTTTTGACGTGTATTCGGTTGCATTGGTCCTTTACGCATTACTACGTTTTGTGACATGTTCTCGGTTGCGTTGGTCCTTTACGCATTACCTCGTTTTGTGACGTGATCTTGGTTGCGTTGGTCGTTTACGCATTACCTCGTTTTGTGACGTGTTCTCGATTGCGTTGGTCGTTTACGCATTACCTCGTTTTGTAACGTGTTCTCGGTTGCATTGGTCCTTTACGCATTACTTCGTTTTGTAATATGTTCTTGGTTGCGTTGGTCGTTTACGCATTACCTCGTTTTTTGACGTGTTCTTGGTTGCGTTGGTCCGTTATGCATTACCTCGTTTTGTGACGTGTTCTTGGTTTCGTTGGTCTTTTACGCATTACCTCGTTTTGTGACATGTTCTCGGTTGCGTTGGTCCTTTACGCATTTCGTTTTCTGACGTGTTCTCGGTTGCGTTGGTCCTTTACGCATTACCTCGTTTTGTGACGTGTTCTTGGTTGCGTTGGTCGTTTACGCATTTCTTCATTTTGTGACATGTTCTCGGTTGCGTTGGTCCTTTACGCATTACCTCTTTTTGTGACGTGTTCTCGGTTCCGTTGGTCCTTTACGCATTAACTATTTTTGTGACGTGTATTCGGTTGCATTGGTCCTTTACGCATTTCAACTTTTTGTGACATGTTCTCGGTTGCGTTGGTCCTTTACGCATTACTTCGTTCTGTGACGTGTTCTTGGTTGCGTTGGTCTTTTACGCATTACCTCGTTTTGTGACGTGTTCTCGGTTGCATTGGTCGTTTACGCATTTCCTCGTTTTGTTACGCGTTCTTGGTTGCGTTGGTCGTTTACGCATTACCTCGTTTTGTGACGCGTTCTTCGTTGCGTTGGTCCTTTACGCATTACCTCGTTTTGTGACGTGTTTTGGTTGCGTTGGTCGTTTACGCATCACCTCGTTTTGTGTCGTATTCTAGGTTGCGTTGGCTGTTTTTTTCTAAAACTTTTATTTTGTCTTGTTCTTGGTTGCGGTTAAGTAAGTTGTTTCTATCACTAACTTGTATAGTATCGTGTTCTTGGTTGCGTTGGCTGTTTTATCATAAACTTTAATTGTGACGTGTTTTGGTAACGTTTAATGTGTCTGTTATTAACTCGTGTTAACATGTGTTCTTGAGTACGTTTTTTCTTCATAAGTGCATGTGTATCAGCTACAAATTTTCTCTTTTTTCCAAAGATAAATTAATTTAGAGTTAAAATATCAAAATATTTCGTGCGTCAAAATATCGAATAACGATCTAAACATTATTATGAAGTTATCAAAACTGAAGACATCGTTATTGGAAGTGACAAGTTGGTTCCAAAAATTAGTAACATTATATCAACATGTTCTAATTGTTTCTTGTTACATCTCTAAATAAAGCTCTATAACAAAATCTTCGTCTAATGCTTTTACGTCCAAACATCCATTTTGTAAAATAAATTCCAATTAATATATCAAAAAGGTTACCATAACAACACTTAGTGGTCTGAATTGATAAATGATTGTATTTGCTTCAGATTTTATCCCTTGCCAGCAGTTTTGTGACATTGAGTCAGTCATTTAAGTTAACTGTGTTAGAGGTACTATAATCAGGTTATCAGTCACCTCTCAATCCTGCTGGCGACACAGCTACATTGATAGATAGATATAAGCATGCTTTACCATGGATAGGCCACGTAAATTAACTTTTTCATCATTTGTCTCAGTTGATGGGTATTTCCTAGTCCATTAATGTCAATGTCTAAAGTATCTGGTAAGTCTAAATTTAGTCTACATTACTTGACGACCAGACGATAAATGGTCATGGCAGGCTGATTTAAAACGCATGACTAGTAACGTAACAACGAAATTTAATCATTGATAGTTCTAAATTTGTTTGAAAGCAGTTTTCTCAGGAGCATACCCCACTGTCGAAGATAATTCTTCAACCTTTATACAGGATGAAAAACAGAAATATCACAGCGCCATAGTCCATCAGCGTCAGAATGTTAAACTACTTACACGTCTCATACTGGAAAATTGAGTTATACCACTAAAAACATAAACCCCTGTTTTCATTTATTCTTTCATTATAGTGGACATTAACTTTTATCATCTAAAAACTTGTATCTAATCTACGGAAATAATCTATTGAATGTTACAGTAAATGAAACTGATCGTATTGCTTATTCGGACATGGAACATTTCATTACTTGTAACACCTTCCATACAGACTTTGAATACAATTAAACACACACAAAAAAAAAACAAAAATCAAAGAAGAAAAACACATTTGACAATACTCAAAAAGAATATACCTATTCATGTACAAAAGATTTCCCCAAAAGCGACGTGAGAACTATAAAATGAGAAAAATAAAGATAAACACGTGAGCTTCCGCCAGGGTTGCAAGACCGGGTGCTTCGAAAAGGTAAGCACCTCCTGTAGCTACTAGCTACATCTGTCACGTTTGAAATCATAATTCAAAATGAAAAAAAATATTTATCAAATACTTTGCAAACAGAAAACGCGTATAGGAACTCTGCAGATACAAGTAGATTGAAATAGCCAAACAAGACCATACACTACTAGACCATAAATGTTACATTCTTGACTTGCAAAAACTTAAAAGCGTCAAACAAGACTAGAAATTAAAGGCATACGTTGACTAATGATTTGAAAGTTTCCGGTTTCGACTAGAACTGGAGTAAATGCCCAGTGTCAAGTCATTGTTCTATCAAATGTTCCCTAACCAACCAAGTTTAAACTTTCAATTTGAATGTAATGACAAATGCTTTCGACTGCTATAAAATCTTTAAATAGTCCCCACACTCTTTATTTATAAGTTTACATGAGTGGAAGGGCAAAGGTTTTGGTACCGTTCCGGGTGTAGTAAAAATCCCCACAGTGTATTTTTAACTTAGCAGTCAATACTTTGTGCTGATGAAAAAATGTTCCATTAGCCTAATTTTTAGTCTTATAGTCGGAATGTTAATCCATATAAATTTTGAAATTGGATTTATTATTTTTTAACAGGTCGGCCTAAGTTTTTTATCCATCAAACTTTTCGGCCCCTTATGTTACTGATGAGAAATGATTTTCCAAAATGCGCACGTGAACACATAGCACAAGAAAATTTAACATGTATTTTTGTTACATTTTTACTACTCCTGAGCGGGTACCGATGCTGGTGGAGCAAAACTCCCCGAGGGTATTCCGGGGTATTTTGTACCTATCAATTTGCACTAGTGTCACTGATTAAAATTGACTTTCCGAAATGTCATATATGGCCCATCAAAATTTAAAAAACTAAACAGCTATTTTTGTTAGATATTTATAAAGTTTTGCCTTTATTTATGTCCATTTAAATGTATTTCGGTATAAATTATTAACCTTTCTTTATTATTGTTTATTTTTATTTTATTTATTTATTTATTTATTTATTTATTTATTTATCATATATCCTGCTTGCTTTTCTTCACAATATTGTCCTTTAAATCCACTTCTGTATCGTTCAAAGTCATATGATTTTTCCCTCGGCGTCGTAGTAAACTTCTGACGTCAGAAATACATGGTATTTTTTTTATCTTTTTGTCATACAATGTATTTAAATCTTACACGTCAGACGTTTCTGACATGCACTTGAGTTGTAAATCCCTGTGTGTATTTTAGATGTCAACATGCATGTGACATGGTTGAAAGGTAGCTGTGTTAGATGTTCTTGAAAACTCTTGATAGAGCCATACATTTCTTCAATCGCTCGTTATGTATCAAGTAACGATTTTGACAGACCAAATAAAGAAATTCAGCATTATATTTAAGATGAATAAGTTTAATTCAATTCTCATGTGTCTCAGACAATTTAACTGGCTATTCTCATGTGTTTAAGACAATTTGATTGACTAGAGTATTTCCGTCTTTTTTGCATGTGTATGTCTTGTAAAGCATTGTCATTTTATAATCAACGAGGATGTTAGAGTATGAAATGCGCTAATTTTTTTTATTTTAGACGTTTATTGAATTGAAATATAAAAAATGACATAATTTTTTTCTTATTAAGAACAAGTGAAATAATTTGAAATTATGCACGACTCTACGGATATCTCCAAACAAAACAGGAAATTATAATTTTTCTGTTTCTATGGTTAATCAGACATACTTCAAAACGTCTCTATTCGCTCGAGTTCGAATGATTAATTAGGTTAGATATTTTTTTCCCATCCCCCTAAGTTTGAGATAATAATTTCCAATGGAAAAAACGGTGGTAGAAATTTCTATCTTCACCTCCTCGTGCTGCTTATCTTCACCTCCTCGTGCGGCCGGAACTACTTTTTAACTTCTCATAACTTCCTCCACTGACAGGAGCAAGTTTAATCACAATTCATTTCAATAATATTATTAAAATGTTTTTCTGTTATAATTTTTCCTGTTTTCATGTTGCAGCCAAGCTAATTTTCACGTTATTTATGCACTACATACTACTTGAGGAATAAGATGTACTTTTAAGTATATCTATATCTTATAGAGGTCAAGCTGCGGAATAATACATTTTCTAAAAATACTCCCCGACAGCTGATCATTACATGTAGATTACACGATTGGTTTTTCCCTTTTTAAAGTCATTATGTAAAAATTCCCGTTTTTTCAGCATACCACAGGTATGCTGGATTCGAAGCCGGTCTTTTTAATGGTGGATTTTCTGATTTAGACGGTCATTTAAGAGATAGGAATTTCTGTCAGCCATTCGTGTTTTGGGTTAAATTTGCCCAAAATTGTTAATGGGATGGGAGAAAAAGAAGCCTCGTTCCAGACACAAAAAATCTGCCCAATCGGGTGGGATACCTCTATCTACCACTGACGCATATGATAGATTCTATTAATCTTTTGGTTGATAGATGTTTGGTGTTTGGTCTTAAATGTTTAAAAAAAGAAGACAAATTATTATTATTATTATTATTATTATTATTATTATTACATGTATTTTTCATTTATTTATTTATTTATTTATTTATTTATTTATTTACTATTATGTTTAAATTTTTTGGATTATTTTATTTTTGTAATGCATTTTTGTTATTCAAACTTTTTCTTGATTTATTTTTGTTTTTCATGAAACGTGAATATATTTGTATGACAACGCCAGTACGACATCTACTACATAGATTTACATTGATCATTTTCCGACTGATCAGAATGACAAATTGGAGGATAAATGGAATGGTTTATTTGCTAGTAAGATTTTACAATTAGATATTTATTGATTTACAAATAAGATGAAAAAGCTTATTTCTTATCCATAACTTAAATCCTTCTTCTAACCTCTTTCACCCTGCTCTTCATTTTGATGGAAAATCCAATAATTTAAAATGCTTTGTAAAAATGATAACATTTAAAGATGTTTATCTACACTGTTTTTGTTTTGCGTCTCAGTAAGTGTAATTGAGTTAGAGAATAATCATGGACTTTTTAATAAAGCACCATGGTGATAAAAACCACGTGGTATATACACCTATCACGTGATCAATAATCATCTTACACACAAACTATCCTCGCTTCAAAGGTGATAATCATATTATAAAGAATTTTAAAAATATTTTCACCTTCGACAACGCCGGAAATTTTTTCACTCATGACATGATATATTTTTCACCTAATTTCACTCTCTTAGACTATCTTATCAATAATAATCCGTTACAAGGGCGATAACTCTATCACCTACGAGATCAGCATTGAATTCCTTGACAAATATAAATTGTTTTTGAATTACATTGTCGTTTTGACATTAGAATCAGTTATTCAACGTTATTTAATTAACTTAGGTGTCAGAAGTAGGCGACTCATTTTCGTTTTCGCCCCAATCGATTGCACGTTTTAAAATTGAAACTTTTGGCATTCTTGGTGAGCTTATTTGACAAAATTACACGTTCAGTGTAAAGATATTGATACTTTGGTGCGTTATAAAGTCTTCGTCTGTAATTTAAAGATCAATAGTTCTCATTTACACAATGCCTTTTTTGAAAAAGTCTAGATCCAATTAATATAAGATCCGATAAAATTTTATCTTTAACACAAAATAAATCAAGTTGTTCACACAAAAACCAAATATGCATAGTATGTCATTAATTAATCTCCAAAACAAACTATATCATTGGTGGTTGTATAAAAAATTATCAATCAATCTTTAAACAAGACAAAACAGAACGTTTTATATGATCAAACATGAAATGGCACAAATCAATACCTATATAAAAGCTACACATTTTGTATTAACATGTCCTATTTAAAAGCTACATATTTTGACCTAACTTGTCCTTGTAAAATCTACACATTTTGGACTTCCATGTACTTATAAAAGCTTCACACTTTGGATTATTATGTCTTTATAAAAGCTACACATTTTTTATTACTATGTCCTTATAAAAGCTACTCATTTTGGACTAACATGTCCTCATAAAAGATACAGATTTTCGATTACTATGTCCTTAAAAAGGCTACATATTTTGGACTACTATGTGCTTATAAAAGCTACACACTTTGGACTAGCATGTCCTTACAAAAGCTACATATTTCGGACTATATGTCTTTATAAAACTACACATTTTGGAATTCTATGTTCTTATAAAAGCTACACATTTTGGACTACTATGTCCTTATAAAAGCTACACATTTTGTACTACTATGTCATTATAAAAGCTGCACGTTATGAGCAATTATGTCCTTCTAAAAGCTTAACATTTTGGACTACTATGTCCTTATAAAAGCTACATATTTTGGACTACTATGTTCATATAAAAGTTACACTTTTTGGACTAGCATGTCCTTATAAAAGCTACACATTTTGGACTACTATGTCATTATAAAAGCTGCACATTATGAGCAATTATGTCCTTATAAAAGCTTAACATTTTGGACTTCTATGTCCTTATAAAAACTACACATTTTGAACTTCTATGGTCTTCTAAAAGCTGCACATTTTTGACTACTATGTCCTCATCAAGCTTTAGATTTTAGACTACTTAGCCCTTTAAAAGCTACATATTTTGGACTACTATGTCCTTATAAAAGCTACAAATTTTGGACTACTATGTCCTTATAAAAGCTGCACATTTTTACTACTATGTCCTCATAAAGCTATACATTTAAGACTACTATGGCCTTTTATAAGCTACATATTTTGGACTACTACGCCTTATAAAGCTACACATTTTAGACTACTATGTCCTTATAAAAGATACACATTTTGGACTTTTATGTCATTATAAAAGCTGCACATTTTGGACTACTATGTCCTTATAAAAGCTACACATTTTGGACTACGATGTCCTCATAAAAGGTACATTTTTGGACTACTATGTCGTTATAAAAGCTACATATTTTTGACTACTAAGTCTTCATAAAAGCGAAACTATTTGGACTATTATGTCCTTATAAAATCTACATATTTTGGACTACTATGTCCTTATAAAAGCTACAGATTTTGGACTAGCACGTCCTTATAAAAACTTCACATTGTGGACCACTATGTCCTCATAAAAGATACACATTTTGGACTACTGTGTCATTAATACAAAGCTGCACATTTTGGACTAATATGTGCTCATAAAAGCTATACTTTTTGGACTACTATGGTCTTGTAGAAGCTACACATTTTAGACTACTATGTCCGTATCAACGCTACACATTTTGGACTAGCATGTCCTTATAAAAGCTACACATTTTTGACTAGCATATCCTTATAAAAGCTACATATCTTGGACTACAATGTCTTCATAAAAGCTACACATTTTGGACTACTATGTCCTTATAAAAGCTACACAGTTTGGACTACTATGTCCTTGTAAAAGCTACACAGTTTTGACTAGCATGGCCTTATAAAAGCTGCACATTTTGGACCAGCATGTCCGTATTAAAGCTACACATTTAGGACTAGCATGCCCTTATAAAAGCCACACATTTTGGACTAGCATGTCCTTATAAAAGCTACACATTTTGGACTAGTATGTCCTTATAAAAGCTACACATTTTGGACTACTTTGCCCTCGTAAAATCTACACATTTTGGATGAACAATGATCTATGTTATGCTCTTTACTTACTTACTTACTTACTTACTTACTTACTTACTTACTTATGTACTTACTTACTGATTTTAAATTTGCCATATTATAAGACAAATTATTATGATCTTTTTTGGAACTAATTGTACTTCATTTATCGCTGACCTTTTCTTCACTGGAAAAAGAAAACAACTTATGGAAAATACTAAATTAGAAAATATCTGATAATATCTCAGTGCCTTGATGAGATATATATTTTTGTATTACAAGAATTTAAAAAGATACATCCATGGAATTTTACTTTATCTTATTTTAGTCAAAACAAACAAAATGTTTTCTGGAGTTATAATAATAACATTAATAAAAGTGAACTTTACTTAAGAAAAAGTTTTCAACAATGTTTTTGTACGGGTAAATATTTAACAAAAATACCTGTTTAGTTTCGATATGCCCTATCAGAGACAACAGTTTGGTTTAGAAACATAAAAGTATAATAACATTATTTGTGATATTGTTTTGGTCCAAAGTATTTCATATATATATATATATATATATATATATATATATATATATATATATATATATATATATATATATATATATAAATGGAAAATTCTTCTGACCTTTCCTATAAACGATTCCATTTTTCATTTGATTATAAGGACTTGTTTTAAAATATGATTCTGATTTTACTTTATTCTAAACTATTAGTTTTTCCTGTTATACCCAGAAGGGTCATTTGATGCTATCAAAATATTCTTATAAATCTGTGTCTGAAATTTCAATATTTGCAGTAATTCTTGCCAGTAATGTCTCCAATTTTCGATCGAAATCTCAACCATTGGTTGTATTTCCGGATAACTATATTGTATGTTAAAATCTCCTAATCTTTTTCGTGTTTCTGGCAAAGGGCAGAAACTTCATCAGATTAAATTGTATAAATTAAAACAATGGGTTATTACAATCCTTCCGAGAAGCTGAAGTATATTTGTTTCCGAGTTTATACTTCTATCTTATTATTACGAAAGCTTGTTAGCGCCATATTTTTTTTAAATAAACTAGATATGTTTCTTTGAAACAGATGTGTCGCCTGACACTGCATAGTACAGTCGGGTCCCGATTTCGAGGGATTCAGTTTTGAGAGGTACTTAATTTTGAGAGGTATTTTTCAGGTCCCAACAATATTTGTTCTATACTCTTTATTAAAAAGGTCTGAATTTTTGGAGGTCCTATTTTGAAAAGTATTTGATTTTGCAAACAAATTTGCAGGTCCCAAAAGCCAATAATCAACTGATTTGGGTCTCGATGGTGAGAGGTATTGTCTCACCTATTGTAAGCAGCCATTGTATCAAATCACACCTTACATTTACTCAGGCATCCAAGTGTGTAAAGGTGTTTTTAATATAGAAGTGATTAATAAATGTCAAACTGAAGTTAACAATATAAAATGTACAAGTTAATTAAGTTCTGCTATAATCACTTTGTCAGCAAAACACAAAACTGATACCATATGTCGTATTCCCTGCATACGGTTGTAATTTTGTTCTGGGACCCAGTCTACCTAGGGGGATAACTGGATCAGGACATTTCACTGGTGTTATCATTCTAATGAAGAAATGACAACTAAAATGAGGGGTGTGAAGAGAAAGATTCACTTTTGAAAACAAATCCAAATGAAGGACATTTCTTCCAAATGACGGACAGTTTTTCTTTCAAATCCACAGCACTCATTGCTCACATTTCTTGTAAAAATTAAGGGAAATAATTCAAAAACGGAACAAGATAGAGTTGTGGTTCTTGTGCACTGCACTTCGAGTCATTGCCAGAAACATGTACATCAAGTTTGGAGTCATTTGAACATACTACACCAAAGTTATGCTCCGGACAAGAAATGCTCTATAAAAATCAATGAAAGGGAAATAATTCAAAAACGGAAAAAGATAGAGTTGCGGTTCTTGCGCACTGCACTTCGAGTCATTGCCAGCCACATGCACACCAAGTTTGGAGTCATTTGAACGAACATCACCAATCTTATGCTCCGGACAAGGAAATCCGGACGCCGCCGATGCCGCCGATGCCGCCGACGCCGCCGACGAAAGTAATCCCTATATGTCGCCTAGTCAGGCGACACAAAAATTAAGTCGTACAAACGATTTTTACATTGTACTAACAATTTTAAAAATCGAACAAACTCATGATTCTAAAATAAAACTGATAATTATACCAACGATTTTTTTATACCATACAAACGATTTTTTTAAATGTACAAACGATTTTTTTGTTTAAAAAGTGTACAAACGATTCTTTTAAATGTACAAACGATTTTTTTAAAATCGATTAAACAATTTTTAAAATTTTACAAACGAATTTTAAATCGTTTGTACGATTTTAAGATTTAAAAACCCGTTTGAATGATTTAAAAAAGTGTTGATACGATTTTCTTTAATTGTTGGTACAAATTAAAAAACGTTTGCACGATTAAGGAAATCATTGATGAGGAATGAATTTCCGAAATGTGCACATAAAAATTTAAATGTACTTGTTTTATATATTTTTGTTAAATATGTTGAATTTGTCTTTTAAAAACCTACACTTTATTTATTTATTTTTTTATTTATTTATTTATTTATTTATTTATTTATTTATTTATTTATTTATTTAGTGACGTATCGATATAAGTAAAATAAGTGTGACTAAGACATAAACCCTATAATATTAAATCAAATCTTGGTTTTTCGTTTTTTTTTTTTTTTTTTTTTTTTTTTTTATCGTTTGAATATTGTTGATCGAGACTTTTAATATCTACTCATAACTTTTAAATTGTTAACTCAAAATATTGTTATCAAAAAACAAAAATGTTCTGTAAATATTTCAAAACATATTTGCTGTTATTAAGGTTCTCGCACACTTTACATTTCATGGTGATTTTGTTCTCAGAGAAATGAAATTTGTCAATAATTCGTGAAAATAAATACTATAAGTTACGGTGTAGCTAGCTAGACAGGATGTGCTTACCCTTCCGGAGCCCCCGACCTCACTTCGTTGATGGAAGTTCACGTATATGACTAAATTTGCCAGTTTTCAATGTTCATAGTTTGATTTTTTTGGGATTATGATTTGTACAAGGACAGGTATGTTTGTGTTTTATTTCCTTAAATTGTCTACAGGTTGCATCAAATCTCTCTTTTTAATCTTTAATAATAAAGATTGATTTTTTTCTTTTAAATGTGTGTATTTATAGACCACTGAATGTAAAATATGTGATATGGTAAGCGTTCCTTCCTTCATACCAACCTTTTTTGGACATTATGAATGTCTGTCCAAAATAATCAATGAACTCAATATATATTTGTCTCTTTTCTTACTGTTGTAAAATTTATTTTGTTTTATTTATTTTTAATTGTATTTATTTGTTATTTATTTATTTATTTGTATTTATCTTATTCATTCATTATTTATTTATTTATTAATCTATTTTATATATATATATATATATATATATATATATATATATATATATATATATATATATATATATATATATATATATATATATTTAATTATTTATTTAGTTATTAATTGTTTCTTTGGTTTTTACCAAGTTTGCGTTTTTCAATTGCAGTTTTTTTATTAGAGTCAGTGTTTTAATATGTGTTTAAAAAGCCGATAGTTTATTAATAGTTTTATGGGTGCACAAAAGATATTGTCCGCCACTCTGCTGGAAGAGTATAACCCCCCTATGGTATCCATAACTCGGTAGTCAGTACCTTGTACCGTCAGAAAATGTACCTTGTGGCAAAATTTTTGGGCATCTTAAGTTTTTTAATTTATTTAAAACTAAGTTTTGTTTTTACATGCAAAGCATTCGTTAGCTAGATTCGAAATCACATAAATTGGGAACTTTGGATTCATTATGTTTCAAATAATTCATTATCTTTTTTATCTATCAACTTTTGTCACTGTTGAGAAATGAAATTCCGAAATGTGCACATATGGTGCATCAAAATAGAACAGGTACTTTTGTTAATTATAAATTATTATATGTCAATATCTGTTGGGTTTTTTCTTGTTTGGCATGTAAGACAATCTTATTGTTGTCTTCTGTTATTTGTTACCTTTGCTGTTGACAAATTCATCTTTTTCAGTCACAAATATCTTTTTGCTATTTATTTGTGTAAGTTACTCAGAGATATTGCAAGCCTAGGCTAATCAAGACCCTTGAACAGTTTTATAGCCGTCATCGCAATATTCTTGATACGCATGAAGTCGCTGTATCCAACATATACTGGCCATATTTGACGTCCGAAAGTTTTTCCCATTATTGATTTTGCAAGCGACAGGTGCATCTAGTTATACAGGGGTAGTTCAACTTCCGAGCACCCGGCACCACTTTCTTGATGGAAGTTTACGTGAACAACTGAATTGACCAGCTTTCAAGGTATATACTTTATTTGTAAGATTGTGATTAGGCCATGTGCTGGTATGTGTATGTTTTAAAATCAGAAACCATAACTGCTAAACGGTTAAAGTGTTCTAGTATTTAAAGAAATATCAAAGAGTTGAGTTGAGTAATGGTGTTAAACGTCCCAGTCAAGAATATTTCACTTATATGGAGACGTCGCCAGCTATAAGCGAAAGTGCAGAAATTTTGCCTCGCGCTGATGGCATTATACAGCAGGGTTCTTTATCGTGCCACGCCGTGACACGGGACCTCGTTTATTTTAAGTTCCCATCCGAGAGAACCGTGACTTTCATTTCGTAATGCCGGGTGCTTGGCGAAAAAACAGTCACTACCCACTTTCCAGTCTTGGGTCAGACCCGGCCGGGGTTCGAACCCACGACCTCCCACTTACGGAGCGAGCACTCTACCAACTGAGCTACCGTAGTGGTTGAGAGAGAGGGTGTGTGTGTGTGTGTGTGTGCTTGTGTGTGTAAAAGATAACAACGATTTAAGAACGTATATGAAACTTCACAATTTTTAATCTTTTTATCAAAATGATTAGTTATTTTAATATAACACTGTTGACGGCTTTGTCTTGGAATGAAATTCATCTGCTGAAGCTAGAGCAAACCTGTTTCCTAAAATATACAGAAATTGTATACTTTTACGACTTGTAACGACAATACAATAGGAAGTAACCAGGCCAGTCGTGATAAAATCTGAATGTTTACGAAAATATTTACAAAAAAACAGAAATAAAAGGTAATATACTAGTAGTGTATATTGAATGATTGCGAAAAGCAGTAACCAGAAATTAATGCGAAAAATGCGAGGCCCGTTTGATTGCATTAATTTCTTGTCGCAGTTATGTTCTGATTTGTAAATTGATTTATCTCCCTTAACCGGAAGTTGTTATCGTAACTGATTAATTGGAGTACTTTCTCATTTAGCAATAATTTTTTGGTGTTTCTTTCTTAGTGGGAATTCTGCTAAGAGTAGAATCGAGACTCATACATCATTTTGAACCTTGACTGGGGCATGAAATTACACAGTACAGTGATTTTAAGTAATCTAACACATTCTAAACTCATGAATCAAAGATGAAGATCCATGCCGACATGGATGTCCTAATTTTGAATGCGTTATTTTTATAAATAAAAAAAAAAAAAAAAAAAAAAAAAAAAAAAAAAAAAAAAAAAAAAAACCAAGTGTTATGTTTGTGTATGTTTCGTTTTTTTAATTACATGTTTGTTTTGTTCTGACGATCCTTTACCACCCTGTTTAATTTAAAATAGCGTGTCATCGGTACATAAAAAATTACCGTTGGCACCCTTTGTTAACTTTCTACTTACCGAAAGTTTGTTTATAACGTGTTTTTAAAGTAAGGAAGACATAAGATAATAATATCTGAGTAAAGTTTGAATTTAAAAAATTGGCATTAATTTCAATACGCATTTTACTTTAAAATCGGCAATTCGCATTAATCTTATGACGCATTAATTTCCAGATTTATAGCATTTTGAAAAATCAAAATGTCACATGCTTCAAAATCGCCATGAATATTACATATTTTTAATGAAATAGATAATAAAATGTATGGATCATTGGTGTCATTCAAAATATAATAACCATATGCATTTTTACAACCTTATCCCTGTATCTTTTTTAGTATTTTTGCGGATTAATATAGTTAAACTTTGAAGTATAAAATTACTATGTGATACAAAGTTTTCACTTATTAACTTACATAAGAATCGAAGATCAAAGAAATCTGTTGTATTTTTTATATTAAAATTAAACTGAGCGCAGTTTCTCGTGATTGTGTCGCAATTAGAAAACAATTTTATACAATACTTTTTAATATGTAAAGCTTTAAAAGTATTGGGATAAACCTAGAACTTCCGTAACATTTGATGAATGAAAGAAATTTTAAATGCTGCTTTTAAAATAATTCGGATTTCTGGAATTCCGTTACGTATCCATTTATTTTATTATAGCTCAATCTATAATGTAACACGTCTTGTGTCGTTAATATATTTGACGTTATAAACATTATTTTAAATAAAGTTGTACTGTATTTTTAACTTGAGATTTTGAGCAACCACCATGAAATTTACGTCATCGTGTTTTATTGACTGATTACAAATGTAAATAATAACCAAATTTAACATCATCATGTTTGTAACGTGACCCAGTCTAGCGACTTACTCGCAAAAATTTTATTTAAACTCGAGCCTCTTTTAAACTCACTGACTGCCTCGATTAAAAGCACATGCATCACGCAGTTAAATGATGCAAGTGGTATTTTAGGAGATGGGCAAAAAACATACTTTTTCAAATTTTATTAAAGTTCCATTTTATTTTAAAAATGGAAGATAAATGTACGACAGTAAGTGTTATAACAACAAACAAGTGACTGGACGTCCTAACGTTTTAACGTCCGTAAATACCTTTTGAAAAGTCATTAGGAACAAGTAATTCTTTTATTAAACTTTCATAAAATAGGAACCTGTCAATATCGAATTTTTCAGTAGATCTAAACCTTTTACAATGCATATCAAAGGAAAACATGGCAACAACAGTAGAGGACAATCAAAAATAATTTAAACAAAAGACAGGGCTTGTAACTTATGGCATCTGATGGCTGATTCTCAATTGACGACTGTGTTGTTGTTGATGCTGCTGCTGTTGCTGGTGTTATTGTTGTTGTTGATGCTGCTGCTGTTGCTGGTGTTATTGTTGTTGTTGTTGCTGCTGCTGCTGCTGCTTTTGTTGTTGCTGCTGCTGCTCTTGTTGATGTTGTTGTTTCTGCTGCTGCTGTGGTTGTTGTTGTTGCTGCTGCTGCTGTTGTTATAGTTGTTGTTGTTTCTGCTGTTGCTGACGATGGTGTTGCTCTTGATGTTAGTTTTGTTGATCGACGTGGTGGTGCTGATGTTGTTGCCGCTGTTCCTCTGTCGCAAAACGCCGGTTTGTTTACAAAGATTCTACTGCAAATCATATCGCACTCATCGGGCCTATTGACGTTATCAAGAGAACAATCTCCCCTTTTGATACACTTTTCTGGTTCTTCATGTGGACATTCTGATCGCACTACGTTACGTTTACGTCGAGAAACAGGACTGTCTGTACCATTAGAACCAACTTGGGTAGAGCAATGACACAAATAATAATTCCAATTGGTATTCCAAACTGAAAGAATATACAAAAAGCAAATTACATATACGCGTGTGTGTGTGTGTGTGTGTGTGTGTGTGTGTTTCTGTGTGTATGTGTGTGTGCTTGTGTGTGTGTTTTCAATGGTCAGGAATCAAATTTATTAGTAGAGCAATATCTGAAATCTAATCATTCTGTATCATGAATTTTTTAAAAGAAACTTAATTTAATATATATATATATATATATATATATATATATATATATATATATATATATATGTTGTTGTCGTTACTTATATATTTTAAACAACTCAATTAAGCCGAGGACACACCAATGTAAACGACTATGTATCCTAGGATAATAACGAAATGAAAGTGATAACACGTGTTTTAAGCTTCATATATCTATAAATTTATTTATTCTGAATATAATTTAACATAGATTACTTACTTGAGGTATCATTAACACAATTATATGTGACACTATTGTTTCGGAAGATGACGGTTCCTTTAAAACATCCCAGTATATAAGGGAATTCTGTTGTCATGTAATATCTGTAATTGCCATTAACCGTTGTACCATGACATTTATCCAGGTGAGCGGAAGTTACATTTCCTCCTTGTGCCAAACCTCCTTGATTTATCAAACCAGCGGATACCATTGGTCCATAAATAGGGTATCCATCAAGGGCTACACCAATGAATTCGTCAACTTCGTGTCTGAATAAACAGCTCTTTGGCAATTTATGGTAGTGATAAACACCACTTTCATCTGCATGACCATCACAACTATCAAAAACTTCAGCTGTGGCCCCTTCTACTGCATTTTGAACCTGGACATTAAGAGGATTATATAATGCAACACCTGTCCTTGTTAAACCGATGATTCCCATAGGAAGACATCCGGGGATTTGACTCTGCTGTGGGTTTCTGGGTATTTCAATCACATAGTTTTGAATGGTCGGTGTATAAGTATTAACCATTTCCCAATCATGATCTGGCATTCCAGAAGCATAGAAAACAAACCTAAAACAGAACAGGATTGCAAAACGATAGTTTTAACGTTATTAATCCAAACTGGGTCATCTTTACATAATAATCAATAAATTAGTTTTAATTCCAGAACAAGGTAAGCTTGATAAAAATTTAATTTCATGTTGAAAAATACCAAGTAATGACAATGATGTTAGTTTGATAAGTATCTGCTCTTTCTAAAATACATCTTTGTAAAAAGGCTTATTTTTAACGCCTGAATCAAGATTCCTTTCGGTTTTGATAATGCGGTTACTTCTTAGATTGTTGATCAAACTGGAATATACAAAAAAACCGCTGACACTTTCAAAAAAGGATCAGTCCAGATAATGTTTGAAACTAGGCGGCTAGAACTTCTATGCCGTAAGCTTTGATTATCTAGTGTCCTAGCAAAAAATTGCCCTAAAAGCGTACTAGTTCCGCTAGGGCACCGTTGCTGGTGGAGTAAAACTCCCCGAAGGTATCCAGAACTCAGTAGGCATTACTTTGTGCTGTTAGAAAATATACCATTGAGCAAAATTTTCAGCCGTTTTAATTTTTGAAATTTATTTGAAACCAAGGTATGCTCCCTTATGCAAAGCATTCCTTAGCTGGATTTGTATTCATATTATTTTGGAACTTTAGATTCAATATTTTTCAACTGCTTGGCTTATGCTTTTTATCTATAAAACTTTTCGGCCCCTATTGTCACTGATAAGGAATGATTTTCCAAAATGGGCACATATGGCACATCAAAAATTAACAGGTATTTGTTATATATTTAGTAAAAGACAGACGATATTACACTCGCACATCTCACGTATGCATTAAATTGTTGACTCGGGGGGTATTTCAAGCCTAGGATTGTTGATAAGTATGTAATTGCGGTGACCAAACTTAACCTGCATATATTTGACTTCCCATAGTTTTATGTCTCTATTTTCTTTCGATTTTTGATTCTGTTCATTGTAAATGTAGCTAGCTAGATAAGATACTTCGAATTTCTAAAAGTACTTTGTTATACAATTTTTAACTTTAGACATTAACGGTATTTTCATCTATTGATGATGTTCAAGTTTAAAAAAATTGAGTTTTCGAAGTTATTTTTATAAAGTTTTATAGGAAATTGGTCGTGCTTGCAATATCAATCAGTCAAGAATTTTTAAAGTGTTTGCTGTCGAAGAAATCAGTGAAATCACGCTTACTTCAAGTTATTGAAGTTCTTCTATGAAGAACCACAGTATTTAGACTAGTACATTTACATACTACAATTTGACTTACCTATCGAAAAGACTGGTATTAACAAGCACATAAGTGCCATTACTTCCAGACACGTTAAATTGAGCGACTTCAGCATCTGTTAATCCATCTGATAACAAACAAACGTTAAAATTACTGGAAAGCTGTAAACTGAATGTACGTTAAATTAAGTCATTATACAGCAAAACAACTTAGCTCAAGTAATTACAACATTTACCTGGATACCAGGTAGCCAGGGGGTAATGATTTGCAGTCAAATTATGACATTTGATTACTCTAGCTAAAATTGTCAATTTTACAAATGCAAACTTATTATAATTCGTGCTCCGCTGTTTTACGCCAATAATTTGACGCTTATTCATTAAGATCGTTAAAAAATACCTAGGTTGATAATCAAAGACACTGTAAACTCTGCAGTAGCTCAGTTGGTAGAGTGCTCGCTCCGTAAGTGGGAGGTCGTGGGTTCGAACCCCGGCCGGGTTTGACCCAAGACATGATAGTGAGTGGTAACTGTTCTTTCGCCAAGCACTCGGCATAACAAAATGAAAGTGACGGTTTTTCGAATGGGAACTTAAAATAAACGAGGTCCCGTGTCACGGCAGGCGTGCCATAAAGAACCCTGCCGTATAATGCCATCAGCGCAACGCACAGGCAAAATATCTGCACTTTTGCCTATAGCTGGCAACGTGTCAATATAAGTAAAATATTCTTGACTGGGACTTTAAACACCATTACTAAACTCAACTCAAAGACACTGTAAAAATGCGTGATCTGACCATCAAATTTGCAAACTTTCCTTTTCAAAAACAATACTTTATTAACTTTTTTTAAATATAAATATAAAACGTGCCACGAATTTGAATTCATTGGAGGTATTTGTAACACTAAAATCAAACGTTGAGTTATTTAATTTCAACATGTGCCTAGAAACAAACTTAAGTGGTTGTAATAATGGAGAAATGTAAAAAACTCTTCAAAAATATTTCAACTTTGTTTCTTTTCTTAATTTTTTTTTTGTGTTATATATTTATATGTGTGTGTGTGTGTGTGTGTGTGTGTGTGTGTGTGTGTGTGTGATTTTTCATTCAATTATAAAGATTATGTGAGAAAAGAAGTTTGCTTACAAAATGTTGTATGTAGTACTCTGGTATTTTGGTCTCGTCTACTATCCAACTCGATCAAGTTTAACACTTTTGACTTTATACTTCTGACAATAAATACCATTATTTCTTCATCGAACTCCGTGTAGGACTGTATAATTATTCATGTTTATTTTCTTCCTTTCTGGTAATTGTTAATGACAAGAACGTGTGGGTTTTTGTTTTGTTTTTTTTTTTTTTTTTTTAATCTTTATGTTGCGGATTGTAAATAAAAATACTTTGTGAAGATAAAATATCTATGAATTCTGTATTCATTCAGATTCCGTTGGCAACCTGGGGTGAAGTAAGTAAGAAAAACAAAAAAGTAGAATTTAAGAAATCCCCATTTAGTAGAAAAAGCTACTATCAAGAAGCCGTTTTCAAAGAAATAAGCGATTAATAGATGTCGTGTCTATTTGTTAAAGTAAAATCATTTTAAAGTTTCATTTAAACAATACATCTATCAAATACCAATTGTAAATTCTGAATTTTATAAAAGATTCATATATGTAATACAAAAGAGCACCAGCAAAAAAAATTGTACGATGCAATAACTATAATTAAAATTAAGTTAGTTCAATTGTTTTTTTACGCTTTCTTGTATCAGAAAAGAAAAACCAAGTCTTTTTTGTATGGAAATCAACCTTTTACATCATATACATTAAGGTAATTTAAAGAAAATTCCTGTTTTGTACAAAATTATCATTTCACTATTCCATTTTGTATATTTTAACTAATATTATTTTGGAATTTTACATTCCTTAATTTCAACTGTTTTGCATTTTTATCGATCAAACTTTTCGGTCCCTAGTGTCACTGATGAGGAATGATTTTCCGAAATGAGCACATCTGGCACATCAAAATTTAACATAGGTATTTCCGTTATATATTTTTAAATTGTGCAATTACAAATTGTAGGATTATTTTATTTTCATTTAATTATTTCAATAATTTTATTGAAACATTATATTTTTTACATTTAATATTTTGATAAAATATCGATAAATTATATATTTACGTTTCAATACAGTAGTGAACGGATTAAAGTGTAATTGTTTTAATTAAGTAAGTTAATTTGTTTTGTCATATACAAAATTCTTTGATAAGTTTGATGTTTTTTGGTTTGTGTTGTATTACATACTGTCAAGTATGTTTGTTTTTAGCAGCATTAAATCCAACGCTCATAAAGCCTTTTATTTTCTTAACATTTTATTGTTAAATACATTTTTTGAATCTAGCTATTTTTGAATGACACAACAACAATGACAATTTTTTCACATTTAAAAAGCATTTTTTTATTTATTTATTTATTTATTTATTTATTTATTTATATAATTTTGGAACTTTTAATTCAATTGTTTGGCTTATGTTTTTATCCATCAAACTTTTCGGGCTAAGTGTCACTGATGAGGAAAGCATTTCCGAAATGTGCACATCTGGCACATCAAAATTTAACTCGTATTTGTTTATATAGTTTAAAAACTATTCTTTCTTCATTTATTTTGAATGTTTAGAAAGATTTAATATACTTTGATTATTTTTAAAGAAACCATTTAAATGAATTCCAATGCCAATAGGCGGATGTTCCAAACGGTTTATCCTGATGAAGTGGACGGAAGTTAGGCAGAAAAGAGAATGGCACCAGCCGGATTGGCGGACAGAACATTTTGAGGTGGACGAAGTAAGGTATATGAGAGAACGGAATAAAGCAGTCAAGGAAAACAACAGCTTGATCGAAGGATTGTAACAGTTATATAAGGCAGAAAATCAGCTTTGTGAAGAAACTACACGAGTTGGAAGAGATTAACCAACCAAATATCTTAGATACGGACGACACAAGCCTAATGAGTAGACAGACTTTGCTGGACACAGAAGACAAAAACCAGCTTCATGTGAGGAAAATCAGCTGGACGTAGATACAGACAAAACATGGACAGAAAATGCAACACGATAGATGACATTTAATGAGATAAAAAAAAATACACTTACTTGCGTTTGTTGTTGTCAGCTGCGCAAACGCATTCACCAGAATCCACACAACAAAATTTCCCAACCTGTTCATTGTGACGGCAACTAATAAAGTGATAATATTTTTAACATGTTTATACAATAATGTAACTCATATTCATTAATATACGTATATAGAATTGTAGAAATTTGAGAGGGTTATTTTACTTATATCAAAATTAATATAATTTATTAAAAGGTGCGCATCATAAGTTTTTATAACATCACGATCACGCTAAAAATAAAACACAAACTCTTCAAATTGATGATGGTTCTGGAATTATTTAAACAAATGAACTTAACCATGCTGTAAAATTGATTTAGCGATGTTATAATGAAATTAAGTCCATTTTAAATTGACTGTTCTCCACAGACAACTAAAGTTTTAGAGTGTGATACCGGAACTGACCGATGTTGTGTAAAAAGCTAAATGGTAGTACCTTATTTACCTTGTCCAGAACGTTCTATCATGTTATTTATTTATTTATTTTGGTCGGAAATGTAATGTGAACAGTATTTAAATTTCCTTTTAATCAAACCGTTTAAGTTGTGCTTTCTATACAGTTTGTGACGTATATTGATTGCTAGAAACAGTGGCAATTTAACATCTTTGCAAATAAATATCTTATTTTTGTCAAAGAATATAAAAACGCCATTATTGCTTTGACAATGACAAAAAAAAATTCCATGTACCTTTGACATTAACATGTATCGAATCTATGTCGATATATTTTTATTGTGCTTTACAGGTAAAACGGGTAGCTCAGTTGGTAGAGTGCTCGCTCCGTAAGTCGGATGTCGTGGGTTCGAACCCCGATGGGGTCTGACCAAAGACTTGAAAGTGGGTAGTGAATGTTCTTTCACTCGGCATTTACGAAATGAAAGTCACGATCCATTCAGATGGGAACTTAATATAAACGAGGTTCCGTGTCACTCACGTTAGGCGTGGCACGATCAAGTATAATGCCATCAATGCAACGCACAGGCAAAATGCTGCACTTTCGCCTATAGCTGGCGTTACTCAACTAAAACGGACGATTTACGTCTGACAGTGATGAAATAATGATAAGGCAATTTACATTCATCATTTGGAATTTATCTTATCTAAACTACAGGGTATTAGGTAATAAGGAATTCAAAGTTATTAGTTTCTTTTTCTTTGAGTGGGTGGTATTGAAATTTGGACATTGACTTTTTGTTTTTGTTTCAAAAAAACATTCTCAGAAAATTCCCGGCAAAAATTTAACCAGACTGAAAAGAAGTACATAACTTTGATGATTGTAATATTAAAAAAACTAAGTAACTCACCTATCTTTTCTATTTATAAACTTATGTATAACAATAAAATAATAATAATAATAGAAATGTCTCTTATGACGATTTATTTTCACATAATATTTCATGAAGTTTGATTTTCATGTCATCTCAATAAGATAATGAGTCTGAAATTATAGAAAACATTTTTAATAAAATTATGTTTGTATAGATAAAATACTTTGAACCAATAACGGATTTGGTATAATACCTGTATCATATACTATATTAAACAAGTAGTTGTTAATTGGTAAAATATGATAGATACTAAAATGATGTAGTCATTAGAATATGCTGAAGACATTTTAAAATTCTTGACACATGATATGTTTATTTGATGCTATTTAACAGACAGAACAGGTATACGAAATTATTTATATTTTTTAATGTTGGAGGCGGTCTTGTTGTCAAGTATTGTAAATATATGATACAAATACTAGTTAAATTTTGATGTGCCAGATGTGCACATTTCGGAAATTCATTCCTCATCAGTGACACTAAGACCGAAAAGTTTGATACATAAAAAATATAAGCCAAACAGTTGAAAATAATGAATCTAAAGTTTCAAAATTATATAAATCCAAATCCAGCTAAGGAATGCTGTGCATGAGGAAACAACCCTTAGTTTAAATAAATTTCAAATTTTAGACAGCTGAAAATTTTGCTAAATGGTACATTTTCTGACAACACAAAGTTCTGCCTACTGAGCTATGGATACCCTCGGGGAGTTTTATTCCACTAGCAGCGGTACCCGCTCAGGGGTAGTAAGTATATAATACAAATACCAGTTAAATTTTTATGTGCCAGATGTGCACATTTCGGAAATTTATTCCTCATTAGTGTCACTAAGACCGAAAAGTTTGATACATAAAAAATATAAGCAAAACAGTTGCAAATAATGAATCTAAAGTTTCAAAATTATATAGAGGGAACAAACCTAATTTTTAAATAATTTTCAAATTTTAGACGACTGAAAATTTTGCTAAATAGTTCATTTTCTGACAGCACAAAGTACTGCCTACTGATTACTGAGTTATAACACAAATACCAGTTAAATTTTGATGTGCCAAATGTGCACATTTCGGAAATTCATTCTTCATCAGTGACAATTATTAATTTCCAATATACTTTTTTTCTTTTCTTGAAATGTTAATTGTTGCTTATTTTTCTTTATACGACAATACTAAAAAAAATAATTTGACAATGTAATAGAAATTAAAGTTTGTTGCTTATTTTTCTTTATACGACAATACTAAAAAAATAATTTGACAATGTAATAGAAATTAAAGTTTGTGACTTCTAGTGATATTATTAAAGTTTTGTTATCTGTTGCAATTTAAATCAAAGCAGAAGAAACATACGTCCTGATTTGAAACGTTTGTTTATTGACAAAACACCAAGTCCTTTATCTTACATTATTTTATATAAAGATAGTTTTATAACTAACAATAAAGTGGTTTTCGTATTAAATTTGCTCAAACTTGTTTTTTGGACCTCGAAAATGTGCGTTTTATAATAAAATTAAATCAATCATTTTAACATTTTAAAATGTATAAGTTATAATTTAAAGTTATAGAAAGGACGGTTTTCAGACAATTTCCGGAAAACGTTTTAACGCTTTTCGGCAACTAAAGTACATTTACGACAACTAGAACATTTTTACGACATTAACTAATCAATATTGATAAATTTGATATTTCCTTTAAAATAAAATGTATATAAAAAAAAGCCTCTCAAATTAACAATATTTTTGTGATGTGATTGTTTTTATTGCAGCTGTCCAACATTGATGCCCATCGACTCGGTTACTATACGTTTCCAGACAACACTACAGAAAACAGTTCCCTCAAGAAAGGTTTACATTAGAATAATACATTAATGATCAATGACCACATCATTGGCGCAGCCAGTACCAGCCTTGACTAAGGTATATACCAGAGAACAGTTCCCTCAAGAAAGGTCCACAGTAGAATAATACATTAATGATCAATGACCACATCATTTGCGCAGCCAGTACCAGCCTTGACTAAGGTATGTACCTTTGTGTTGGTACAGAAAGCGTGAAGGTACAGTCCTCAAACGCTGTAGGATTGGCCATAGTCATTTTACTGATTTCTTTAATTTAAAGAAAGAACAAGCTTTCAAAATTATATAAATCCAAATCCAGCTAAGGAAGGCTGGTACTGGCTGCGCCAATGATGTGGTCATTGATCATAGTCATTTTACTGATTTCTTAAATTTAAAGAAAGAACAAGCTCTTGTTGGTGACTCTTGTCAAGTTTGTTGGTGTCTCTTTTCAAGTTTAAAAATCTTTCCAACAAATACTGCTGGATTGTGTTGACTTTTCACTTATATCGGATACATTTTATTTAGCATCATTCATGCAAGATCTTTTTAGCGATGTCAGAGGTGACATCTGATTTAATAATACCTTCAGGAGATTAACCTCTTTCATAAAAAGTATTATGTTCCCCTTCACAATGTTCATAAGAACATGATATTTTTCTAATTAAAAAATACTAATAAAAGAGCAAAGTTATAGATAAATATTTATTAATATTATGATGATTAGATTTGAAGTTAATGCTGCTAGTTCGCATTACCATCTTTTCTTATAATAAAAAATTAATTAGGTCTGTTATTAAAAACTGGAGATAAACAATGGCAGAATTAATAATTTTATTAAAGACTGATGAATTGTTTGTATCTATATATAATAGTTTTCAAGAAAAACTCAACAAACAGATACCTTTGCAAAAAAGTAGCGGCGAAAACTCCGTCGTTTTACCTATCTATAATAGTTTTCTAGAAACAGCCAAAGTCTAAAAAATGTCATTTCAGGGGAAAAACACAGATTTTTAAATGGTTTAGTATTTGATACTTTCTTTTTGTCAGGTGGGTTGTTTTTGCAATTTATTGTTTTTTATCTCTCTTTATAGTTTTCAAAAAAGTCAACAAACAGCTAAATTTTTTTTTTGGGGGGGGGGATTTCGGGGTATAGTATTGATAATATTAATACATGATTTATTAGCATTTGATGTTGATTTTAAAAAAGCCCCGGTACTATCACTATTTTTATCTTAATCTTTAAGCGCCTCTCTGTAAAATTCAACATCCCATATCCGAACCCTTAGAGAAGCCAAATTTTGTCAAAACCGGTCGGATTACTCGCTTTCAATTTTTTCATAATTACTTAAATATCTTGATTTTACTAAACACAATTCTGAAAAATTTTTAATAGCGTCTTAAAGAAATTACTCACTTACCAATGTTTAACAAAAAGAAACAAAAAAAACAAGAGGCCTATGGGCCTTAACGCTCACCTGAGAATATGTCCAAAATTGTTTTCAAAGTGCTATAGACAATATATTCAGTACAGAACCTTTACAAGTTTTCTCAAGTTAAGAACTGCCACAAAACTTAATCAGAAATATATACAGTAACATTTCATTTATAAGTAGCTTATATTATATATACATGAAGTAACTCTAGTGCAATGAATAATTTCCAAATCATTAATCAATTTCAAAATACATATGCGTCTATGTCCTTGACCTTTAAACATATATGACCTTAAACCATTAATGATCGTCATGTCAATACCTACAATATTCTAATATAAATTGCCTTAAGAAAAAGTTTATAGTTTTCAAGATAATTAGCAATGTAAGTCTTCTTTTGCAGCTGTGACATTGACCTTTCAACTTATGACCTTGAACCATTTATCAAAATGATTTCCATGTCAATACCTACAATATTCTCATATACATGTTTATACAAAAAGTTAATAGTTTTCAAGATATTTAGCAATTTAAGTCCTCTTTTGCAGTTGTAACCTTGACCTTTCAACATATGACCTTGAACCTAAATCAAAATGATTGCCATGTCAATACCTACAATATTCTCATATACATGCTTATACAAAAAGTTAATAGTTTTCAAGATATTTAGCAAATTAAGTCTTCTTTTGCAGTTGTAACCTTGACCTTCCGACATATGACCTTGAACCATATATCAAAATGATTGCCATGTCAATAGCTACAATGTTCTAATATACATGCTTATACAAAAAGTTAATAGTTTTCAAGATAATTAGCAATTTAAGTCTTCTTTTTCAGCTGTGACCTTGACCTTCCAACATATGACTTTGAACCATATATCAAAATTATCGTTGTCGTAATACCAACAATATTCTTATATACATGTCTATACAAAAAGTTAATAGTTTTCAAGATAATTAGCAATTTATGTCTTCTTTTGCAGCTATGACCTTGATGATCGTTGTCGTAATACCTACACTATTCTAATATACATGTCTATACAAAAAGTTAATAGTTTTCAAGATAATTAGCAATTTAAGTCTTCTTCTGTAGCTGTACCCTTGACCTTTCAACGTATGACCTTGAACCATATATCAAAATGATTGCCATATCAATAACTACAATATTCTTATATACATGCTTATACAAAAAAGTTAATAGTTTTCAAGATAATTAGCAATTTAAGTCTTCTTTTGCAGCTGTGACCTTGACCTTCCAACATATTACCTGGAACTATATATCAATTGATCGTTGTCACAATACCTACAATATTCTAATATACATGCCTATACAAAAAGTTAATAGTTTTCAAGTAATAGTGACAATTACATAATTTTTTAGCAATTTCGTCACTCAGTACCTTATGATTTCCCCATTTTGAGCCCCATGGCTACCATTTGTGCAAATCTCAAACTACATGACCTTGGGATGTGACCTTGACCTTTCAACATATAACCTTGAACCATATATCAAAATGATTGCAATGTCAATAGCTACAATATTCTAATATACATGCTTATACAAAAAGTTAATAGTTTTCAAGATAATTAGCAATTTAAGTCTTCTTTTGCAGCTTTGGCCTTGACCTTCAAACATATGACCTTGAACCATATATCAAAAGTATCGTTGTCGTAATACCTACAATATTCTAATATATATGTCTATACAAAAAGTTAATAGTTTTCAAGATAATTAGCAATTTATGTCTTCTTTTGCAGTTGTGACCTTGACCTTTCAACATATGACCTTGAACCATTAATCAAAATGATTCCCATGTCAATACCTACAATATTCTAAAATACATGCTTATACAAAAAGATAACAGTTTTCAAGATAAATAGCAATTCAAGTCTTCTTTTGCAGCTGTGACCTTGACCTTCCAACATATGACCTTGAACCATATATCAAAATGATCGTTGTCGTAATACCTACAATATTCTAATATATACATGTCTATACAAAAAGTTAATAGTTTTCAAGATAATTAGCAATTTAAGTCTTCTTCTGTAGCTGTACCCTTGACCTTTCAACATATGACCTTGAACCATATATCAAAATGATTGCCATATCAATAGCTACAATATTCTAATATACATGCTTATACAAAAAAGTTAATAGTTTCAAGATAATTAGCAATTTAAGTCTTCTTTTGCAGCTGTGACCTTGACCTTCCAACATATGACTTTGAACTATATATCAAATGATCGTTGTCACAATACCTACAATATTCTAATATACATGCCTATACAAAAAGTTAATAGTTTTCAAGATATAGTGACAATTACATAATTTTTAGCAATTTCTTCACTCAGTACCTTATGATTTCCCCATTTTGAGCCCCATGGCTACCATTTGTGCAAATCTGAAACTACATGACCTTAGGATGTTATAAATGAAACAACTGAGGTATATCTCTTGCAAATTCAGAGGAGAAAATTTTAAAATTTTGTTACTATCGCCCCTTTTTATGGGGCCCCAAGGGGCAAATCTGTAAGGGCTTCACCCAGGCATGATGGTTACCAAGTTTCATTATATTTGGCCCATTGGTTTTGGAGAAGAAGATTAAAATGTAAAAAGTTTACGCACGACGCACGACGCACGAAGATGGATAGCAATAGCTAATATGAGCTTTCAGCTCAGGTGGGCTAAAAACTGTAAGCCAAAATGTAAATACATGAACCTTGTGCTCAAGAGAGCTTGTGGTTATTTTGTAAACCTTATAGTCTGAAGAAAAAGTTTGAAGATACCATCAACAACATGTTAAAGGTTATCACAGACCGTGTTCCATTGTTTGCTGTTTTCTTTTTTCTTTTTAATATGGAGCAGGATTCATGCAGAACCTTCTTAAATCTGGGAAAAAGACAATCACATAAATCATTAAACTTTACATAAAGATATACAGTTAAAACGACTTGATAATTATCAAGTTTTGCTTGACACCCATGATAGTCTACATTTGAGGCTATATGGCAGCCATGTTCTCTTCAATTTTTCTGTTGTCACCTTTCAATTTCTATGCAGCTAAAAACCTACTTCTTCCTTATTTGTGTATTTTTGTGTAGTTGTTTAACAGTTAGTACGGTATAGCAGAGTTTGTTCCTAATACCAGAGCTCGGTAGTGGAAGGTTGTGGGTTCGAACCCTGACCGGGTCTGACCCAAGACTTGAAAGTGGGTAGGGACTGTTCTTTCGCCAAGCACTCGGCATTACGAAATGAGAGTCATGGTTCTTTCGGATGGGAACTTAAAATAAACGAGGTTCCGTGTCACTCTAGGCGTGGCACAATAAAAAAAGCCTGCTGTATAATGCAATCAGCGCAACGCACAGGCAAAATTTCAGCACTTTCGCTTATAGCTGGCGACGTCTCGATATAAGTGAAATATTCTTGACTGGGACGCTAAACACCATTACTCAACTTTACTCCTAATACTAGAACTTTAAACAACAAAACGAACTGCTTACAAATAAATTGTTGACTCACTAATATTGTAAGTCAGGGCTTCTAAAGACCCACAAAGTTTAAGTGCAGTCATTATTACTGTTCGATTGGCGTTCCATAGTTCCATGATCTTTTAATTCTGAATTTTGATTTAACACGTGATTTGTGTATCTAACTAGACAAGAGGCGCTTCGACCTCTCACTGTTCTGGTTTTATTAAATTTTTTTATTTTTTATTTATTTTATTTTTATTTTTTATTTATTTATTTAATTTTTTTTTTATTAATTGATTTTTATTTTTCATTTTTTTTTTCGCTTAAATTGACAGTTTTTAAAGTTTGTGAATATGATTTAAACGTGGAATTATTTTATATTATAAAACCTTCGTGATAAACTCGATCATTTGAATTCTAAATACAGGCCAATTTTTTCTTGGAAAACAGGAAAGAGTTTTTCCAAACTGTGTATTTGGATGTGTATCTAGATATTTAAAAATTGAAACATATTTGAGACATTACAACGGCTAAAAACTAAGCCGCAAGTTTTAAAAATTAAATAGTGATTTTTAAAAACCTGAAATATTAATAAAACAAAACAGCAACATATCGACTAAAAGTACCTAAGCAAATCTTAAAAGCATGAATTTTTCAACCGAATAAAATGCCACTTCGTATTAAAACGACTTATCAAATGCACTTGAGTTTTTTTCCTAAAGTAAATTCTCTTGCAGATATCACATTTACAAACATCATTAGGAAAAAGAAAGTTGATTTCCTGGACTGCTTGAAGATAAAACGCGTACGTCATGTAGTTAAATGATACATGTTGTACCATGGCAGCTCAACAAAACAACACTCAAATTTTATTCAATTTTTTATTTAACTAAAAAATGAAAGAGTTTGTTGTTGTTGGTGGTGGTGGTGGTGGTGGTGGTAGTGCTATTGTTTTTGTTAATGTTATAATCGTAAGTGGTGGTGGCGGCGGTGGTGGTGGTGGTAGCGGTGGATGCTGTTGTTTTTGTTAATGTTATAATCGTAGCTGTTGGTGCTATGCTGTTGCTATATCACAAGACGGTGGTCGTTTTCTTGCAAAGACTTTGGAGCAAACTTGATTACATGTCTATTGACGTTATCAGAAGAACAATATCGAGGTATACACGGATGTGGTTAAACTTTAAAATTTGGTAACATTCTACTTGTAACCTGTTAAGTCTATCTCTAGCAACAGGGATATCTGTACTACTAGAGTCATCTTTGGTAAAGCTATAAAAATAATAATGACTCCAATCGGTATCCCAATCTGAAAGAATAAACAATTAAAATTGTCATATCCAAGTCTTAGTCTCTTTAGTTATTAAAAATGAACTAAAAATGTATATCTAATTGTAAAATAATAAACAAATCCAGACAAGCCAAATAAAACAAATGGAAATTTCAATTTAAATGAATATCGTAATTACAATAATATTTTCATTATTATTTTTATTTTTATTATTATTATTATTATTATTATTATTATTATTATTGATGTTGTTGCTGTCGTCGTTGATGATTTTACTATTGCACACAAAATACACCTAAGCACTTTTGATAATATCGTAATACAATATTCTACAAAAAATAGTAAAGAAAGTTTCGAAAATCAGAGACTTATTACTGAGGTCGAGGCCCTTAGTATTGTCACATTAATTTATCAGTATTGTTGCTGAAATGCTAGGAATCGTATACATGTTTGTTTAACACCTTCGAACATTATTTTAGAATATTAAATTTTTAACCTTTTGCATCTTGTCATACAACTTTACAACATACATGTACTTTAGAGTACGTACTATTTTAGTCAGAAACTTAATGGTATTTCAATAAAGCATTTTCTAATTTTTTAAATAGGGTTTTCGTTCTAGTTAAATTATATTTCAACTATAAATCGGCTTCGTCTGGAATGAAAATGAGATTTCGTGGAATGACAAAAGGGATTGTTATTCAATCAGAATTATCAATTTGATATGATTAAATAAATATTCTTGAAATCGTGAAAAGTGTCCCACATTTTTTTACCGAAGAAACTGCAACAATGCATACCATGTCAGTCATACCAAAAGTGTTAATTCGTTAGAACTTCGTTAAATGGTTTTAAAAAAGTTTTTCAAACGTTAGAAATGTGATAATGAACACCAATATCAGAAAAATACAAGCAATAAAAATGACATTTTCATCAATTACAATTATCAACTTCACGTCACTGATGAATAAATTTCAGAAATGTGCACATATAACATCAAAATTAAACAGGTAGTTTTATTAATTATTTTAATATATGAAAACCACTATTAGTATTTGACGAAAAATCTTAACATGTATAATTTACTTGATCATCTTGATCATCACAAAATTGCCAGTGCTCCTGATCAGAAAAGGAGAATAGCCGATCACTTTCAAGCTATTTCTTATTTCTATCTTCCTAATCCTTTTAAATCTACAAATAGCTAAAATCGAAATCAACAGAGTCTTCAGACTAGACACTGAGCTATCAGTTAGACTTGTATCCGTGCGCACAGAAGCGCCATAATTCCAAGACACATTAAATTGAACAACCTCATCATCTGTTAATCGATCTGATAACAAACAAAAATAAAAATTATTGGAAAGCTATAACTGAAAATGAGGTTAATTAAATTATTGTACAACAGTTCAAGTTAGCTCAAGGAATTACAGTGTGAAAGTAAACATTAAGTTGGTGTCAGACAAGGGATTAAGATGTGCTGTTAACTATTGACGATTTGTGACAATTTATTATCATTATAAGCTAAAATTTAATTATCAAATGCATTAAAATTTGGTTGTGTTAAATTTTTTTCTTTACTTAACCCTTTTTTGCGCTTTAACGTTTAAATCGTTATATCAAGTTTATAATGAGAGACATTATGAAATGCGTTTACTGATCCGTAAATTACCAAAACTTACTCTTCAAATACATTAATAACTAATATCAAAGATAAAATTAACGTATTTTAATTAAGGAAGACTTGAATATAAAGGTATTAGAAAATACAGCAAACTTTTGGTTTACCTTTGGTATTTTTGTAACGTCTACTACCGTCTCGAAGGGAAAAACTTATGGTTTGGGCGGTTTGTGAACACCATTATTTTTCCAACATGTGTAAAGTCGGAATGGTATAATAATTAATGTTTATTTTGTTCTTTCTGAAGTTTTCTGGTCATTTTAACAAGAACAGTTTTTTTTACTGTTTAATCTTCATGTTTCGGATTTTTGACGAAAACAAAAAATCACATGAAGATTTTAGTAACAGAAACTACTAAATAATTTTCGACGAATAGAAAGAAAAAGTTCTTACAAAGACGCCTTTTTCATAGAAATTAATTGTGTTTTGCAGACTCCATATAAATAAGATCCCACATTTAGCAAGGTCGTTTTTGTAAAAACCATCTTTGATAAGGTTGTTGTTTCGCGTTACGTGTTCTTTGTTATATCTACCTATATATCTATCTTTATTCCACAAACTAAAATGAAAATTATTAAAATAGTTATAAATTATAGTTACGGATAGATTCGATACATTATGTTATTTAATACACTGTAATACCACATATGACAACATATGTTATATATTAATTTGTTTTCTTAACCTATGAATTAACGCTTTTTTTTTTTTTACTAAAAATAACAATAAGATAAAATTAATATTATATGTTCCCTTTAAAACTCAAAAAAAAACCTCAAATAATTACATATACATTAATGGCCGTGTGTCCACTGTTTGATGCAATAAGACCTATGTTACACCGTAAATATGTGTATTCTAAATCATTACATTATTGGATCATTATATGCATAGTCTTATTTAGCGGATTTGTCTTCTAATCAATTATTTCGTGTTATTGGTCGAGTTGAATGTTGACATGTAGGCTTTTTACATTTTTTCCTGTTGTTTTCTTAGGGAATAAAATTTTCAAAAAAGAGACAGGAATTGTTTTCAGAATGAGCTCTCTAGAACTTTCAAATAACTTACTGAAAAAGGTGATATATATTTGGTGTTATATTATCGATAAATCATTAAGTCCATGACATGAGAGTCGTAGACGAAAAACCATTACAATTTTGGCGATATTAAGTATCATTACGCCGAGAAGATTTGTTCAGTATTAAAATTACCGGAAATTTTATTTTACTACCAGACAAGTACAGTCTCATCCCAATATAATTTAATGATATTAGTGTTGGCTGTAGGATTCTACTCTAAATGTTTAGAAGTAATAAAAAACCAATAATATATCTTTTAGCTAACTATAGGAGCTATTTTATCTAGAAAAACTGTGTGACAACTAAGTACATTGTCTTTCATTTGTTTATCGAACATTTAAATGTTGACAAAAGAAAAGTAAAACATTTAATATAAATCAGACAATGTCTTTGTAAAACAGAGTTTCAAAGTTTATAGGATTCACCGAAAAGGTTATTACATAAAAAATCACAATACCCCTTTTGATAATTTTTTTTTAATTAATACCACAAAATGATCAGGAATAAGCTTAATAATATGCAGTGTTGATATAAGAACAACAAGTAAACAATTAAAAGATTTAAAACAGTTTAAAGAACTACTGATAGCTCTTCATGTTTCATTTGATATTAATCTTTTAAAATTATTAACCTGACATCTAGATAGTAATATGCATGTATTAAAATCTATCTTTGAATTTTTTTTTACTGTTTTTAGAATTCTATCTTGTTGCTTAATTTGCATAATGTGTTTGTTAAAAAATGTTTATTTTGCTATAAAGACATTTGTCATGTTTTGTATCTACTAACGTAATACTTATTGTGTTAATAACTTTATTAATTTGTTTTTTATACAACCGTTTGCTTAATAACTACTGTGTATTGATTATTTCAAAGTTGTTCATTCGATAAATACCTCCAATCAGCCAGAGTGGATAAAAAAACATGAACATACTAGTCTAAGTCCAAACCACAATCCTAAAAAACAAAGTAAAAACCGGCCAATTTAGTAACACACGTGGACTTCCATCAAGAGCAAGGCTGGGTAAGCACCTGCTGTCCAGCTACCTATATCCGTAAAGTACAAAGTCAAATTTGAGAACGAAAGAAACATGGAACTTTGTTGAGTCAAATATATCCAATATAAGTTTAAATATGTGACTTCATACTTATTAACAATACCGTGTAAAACTTTTTAAGGGCTTTGATTAACCTAGGCTTGCAAAATCCTTAAGTCAACAATTTAAATGTAAACAGTTTGTTTCATAAGCTATTTGATTTAAGAAAAAAACAAGAATAGAAAAAACTGTATATGAAGGTACTTAGCACTTCAAACAAATAGTAAAAAGCACACTGATTGAAAGCTTATAATGAGGTCACTGTATCCAAATTTATCGTGGATAAATTAACCTTCCATAGTTCAATGTTCCTTGTATTCTCAAATTTAACTTTGCACTTGACGGGTGTAGCTTGCTAGACAAAAGGTGAATACCCTTCCGGAGCACCGAGCCCTACTTCCTTAATGGAAGTTCACGTGTGTAACTAAATTGGCAAGTTTTCAATTTATGTTTTGTTTTTTAGGGGGGATTTTGATTTTGACATGGACTGTTATATTTGTGTTTTATTTACATGTTAGACATATAGTTGGCATCGATATAAATTGTAAAAAAAATAAAGCAATAATTTGCAATAAAAGTCTATGTGTCAGAGAACCTATTAAAATACGTAATGATATAGAGAAGCAACGCAAACTGATTCATCCTTATCTTATAAATATCATTACGCCGAGACGTTTTACTTGGTTCTAAAATGACCGGAAATTATATTTTGTTCTACTAGACATAAACTGATTTATACTACAATAATTTAGACATGTAAGTGTTTGAGTCTAGATCCTTACTTGGAATGTCTAAAAGCAATCTAAAACTAATATAAAAACTTGATGGGCTTCTGAAGAGTTTGTTCTTCTGGACAAAATGGGTAAAACAGAGTACTTACCCTTTAATTTTATTACTTAAACCTAAAATGTCATAAATATTGATTTAAGTATTGTATAATTTATTCGGATTAAGATACTCTATGAAAATTATACAAAATGTATTTTAGTTTGTATATAGGAAATTCTTGTTGATATACAAATGAGATTTGCAACTTTTATGACAAAATCAATTCAAATTTGAGTTCCTACCGCCGATACGGATATTTTTTTATTTTTAAACAACTTCTTGTTTTATTACCTTTGTTTGTTAAATGTATTCCATACCTAACTTCGACAGATAAACATCTAATATGTTATTATTTAATTAAGAGTAGGATGTTTATATTGGAGCGTTAATTGCATCTCATACAATAACTTCAAATAACAATTCAAAACTCATTAAAACACTTCAATAAATAGAATATAAATATACACCTTAATGACAGAGATGTAAATTGTAAAATTGTTTATATTAAAGACTGATCCATCATTGTAATTACTTTAACAAATAATATTTGAGTAAAAATGCATAATGATTATGTTTTACGCTGAAATTTTGCCGTAGGCAATAAAGTTTCATGTAATAAAACTTGCTTCATAGCATGAAAATAAGCGTCTGTAAAAGGAGTATTGTTCTACTTAAAAATTTGTTTTTATATTGAGTACACAAAACAAGAAAATAACTTAATTAATTTTAAAAAACAGGTTTTTTAATGTGTAAGGGCATGATAATAAAAGCAAAGTATTCTACTGAGATTTTGGGTGCAAAATCTATTGTAAAGCACAAGTTTTTCAGTTTCCA
The DNA here is from genome assembly GCA_029721355.1 of Tegillarca granosa. Taxonomy (NCBI): domain Eukaryota; kingdom Metazoa; phylum Mollusca; class Bivalvia; order Arcoida; family Arcidae; genus Tegillarca; species Tegillarca granosa. The sequence continues at coordinate 36,605,823 of CM056605.1, forward strand.
ATTTCCTTTTGTTATTTATCAAGTACAAGTTTGACGATGATGAAAAAATAACAGTCGCTGGTTTAACTGAAAAAACTACATCACGTTATTTGATTAAAAATTTATTACAGACATTTGTAATAATGACAGAATAGTATCACGTGCTTTTCCGACTTCAATAACTTAAAAATTACAAAATGGTATCACATGATTCGATTCCTAACGTTTCGACAGACACTTTATAATGACAAAATAGTATAACGTGGTCCTGATTTCAGAAACTTTAAAATGACTAAACGGTATCACGTGATGTGATTTCTAACGTTTGAACAGGCACTGGTAATAATGATAAAATAATATGACGTAGGACAACTGACAATGATAAAATTTTGACTTCATATATACACTGGCTATGATGACAATATTTTACTAAGTAGTGTTCTATCAAGACTGAGACATAATTTTTTTTTTTTTTTTTTTAACAAAATGTTACAAAGTGTTGTTGTAACCGGCTTTGGACAGAAGTAGTCAATAGTGAAAATTTATTTTAAATTGATGATACCAGAATTCATACAGACAACAGTTCTTTTCGCATAAAGTTATAAAGTACCATTGTAACTCGGCTGTTAAAACAAACTGACTTTAATGACAATATGTAATAGGTTCACGGATTTGGACAGACACCGCTGTTTTAGGTGGTGTGGTTTACGGCTTTTGACAACCACTGACGTACAAGGTGATTTGATATCTAGCTTTTAACAGACACTGGCTATTATGACAAACATAATACTTTGGTATCCTTTTGTTACTATAACTTTTTAAAAAGGGAAAGCCTATCAATCAAAGCGTATAAGAACCTTAAATAACCTACCCAACTTTTGAGAAAGAGTGTACAAGGGTATCTACAACAAATAAAAAGTGTAAGAAAAGATGGAAATCCTTGTTAAAGTACAAATAAAGGGATATCTTTTACAAGCTGCTCCTACAAAGTGGTACCGAAACTTCAGTTTAATCTACAAGTTAAGTTTTGTACCTAATTAAGACACAATCGCTTGAAGTCATATTCTATCTTCTTATTCTCAACAAATGGTGTTTTATAGATAGATAGATAGATAGATAGATAGATAGATAGATAGATAGATTAATTTTTTTTTTTGGTCAATTCATTAGTATTATCGACAATGCAAGCTCTCTTTGTTCTCTGTCGATCCATTGATATTTATAACAAATTGCTGACTTTTGTATATATAATGATAATGACAACAACTAAGGTTCATTTTGTTCTTTATCGACCTAGTGATAATGACAACGACGATATCTATTTGAGGCTGTGTCTACATTGGTAGCTCACTTTGCATTTTGTCGACCCAATGTTAATGACAACGACGACTGTGTCAACATTGGTAGAACACGTTGTTCTTTGTCGACCCAGTGATAATGACAACAATGATATCCATTTGAGGCTGTGACAACTGTATATTGTATTTTGTACTTCATTGTTAGAAAATTGTAGTTAAGCGACAACAATAACACTTAATCCAAACCGTCTAAATTGTGGGACACTGAAATTCTTATAAAGCGAATACAGTCTAATTGAATTTATTTTTATTTAAGGTCAAGACCTAACAAAGTAAAATAGGAGATGGATACAGAACATAAAAATTCCATAGGGGACCAGTTTTTTATATCGTAAAACTTCCATGTATAATAAAATTAGAATACTTGATATATAAAATAGGGTTTTGAATAAAAAGTTAAGTAAAAGGCGACAGAAAAAGCTTATTTAATTTCCTTTACACTATATGCTAGTGAAATATTAAATAGAAGTAAAGCTAGGAAATATTACACTGAATGTATTTTTGTACCACGAATCAAGGTTTAGGATTAAATATGGAGGTTTATCAGTCAGCAATGTATAACTTCCATGAATTTTTTTCTCTTAAACTGACCTTATAGCTTCCGCAATTCGTTAATTTCATTAACCGCAAATTAATTAATTAATTATACAAGAGGAATAGCTGTTTGTTTTATAACTGCTAAACTGAATGTGACTTGTAACGTATGTGTAGCGGACTGGGTTTAATAGGTGACCGGGTAGCTTGGTCGGTAGAGCGTCCCGCTGGTGTTGGGAAGGTCCCGGATTCGACTCCTGGTTTGACCGTTTCATTTTGTCCTTTCCTGTCACTTTTTTGGCTCGTCCGAAACTTGGAAGTGGCTGCCAACAGGTTGGACCCAGATTAGATACTGGTAGTTAAATAGAAAAAAGGAAGGTAGAAATGTAGCGGACCGTGCTTGATAGATGACCTGGTGGTTTGGTCGGTAGAGCGTCTTGTTGGTGTTGGGAAGGTCCCGGTTTAAGTTTTGATTTGGCCGCTTCATTTTGTCCCGTTCCTGATACAGATTAAATCATATTGATCACTACTCAAGCTTTAAAAACCAGAAGTTTGCGGATGATTATAGTATCCTTAGCGTAAACGGAACAGATGCAAAATGGAAAAAAAGTTTTTTTAAAATTCTAAAATAAGGGAATCTTAAGGACACAAAATATTATTTAAAAGGTTAATGCCAAGACAACGATGAACATGGGCGGGAAGACTTTTACTTACGGTGTGTAAGAAAATTGACAATTATCGATTTTTTTTCATTTTTTATTCTTTACAACTTCACATAAGTCAGATTATTCATATTTCCTCTGTTCAGTTCAGGAAATGAAGATGTCAAAGATTTTGGATTTAATTTCAAAATTGAAATATGTATGTTATAACTTTGCCATTATTTATTTATTTATTTATTTATTTATTTATTTATTTATTTATTTACTTATTTTCATTCATTCGTGTATTTATTTATTTTTTAATGTATTTATTATTTATTTTATTTTATTTATTGATTTATTGATTTTTTTATTTTCTTATTTTCATTCATTCGTGTATTTATTTATTTTTATTTATTTATTTATTTATTTATTTATTTAATTATTTATTTATTTTCATTCATTCCTCTTTTCATTTTTTTTATTCATTTTTTTTTCTTATTTATTGTTTATCTTGGTGATTGATTAATGGATGGATGGATGGATTGATTGATTGGATGATTGATTGATTGATGGATGGATGGATGGATGGATGGATGGATGGATGGATGGATGGATGGATTGATGGATGGATTGAATAATTGATTGGATGATTGATTGATTGATACTGTAAAGTAACGTTAAACCTCCTCTTATGTCTGGTTTTTTTGTTTTTTTTTTGTTTTTTTTTTTTTTTTTTTTGTTTTTTTTTTTTTTTTTTTTTTTTTTTTTTTTTCGTCTTCTGGTTTTCTTATTGCATTGTGTTTTATTGTATGAAATAATAAAAATAGTATAAACATAAAAATTGTATAATTGGTCAATCCTTATTTGTAAATATGCATGTAGGGAGACTGATTTACATAAGAGAATATTTCTTTTTTTATCGAAATCAATCCAGCGTTTAAAATCCCACGTTATCGTAATGAAAAATATTCATATTAAGAAAGAATAGATATTGTTTAGAGACTTAAAATATTATATATTTTGAACTATATAGGACACTAACCCCAACTTGAACCGCTTATGTTGAAAAATAAGATAAAAAATAACAATACCCGTCTTGGTCTTGGATACCCCATGTCCACTTACGTATATAAGAACATATAAAACATTTTATTGTGAATCATATTTTTTATCTACATCAAGATGTCTAATTTCGGGATTCTACTTTTGAGGATTCTACTTTGTGCTTTAATACAGCTTACAACAACAAACGCAGGTAAGTACATTTATAATCTTATGAATTATGACATGTATTGTGGCCCGTGTAACTCACACAGATTCCCCGTCCCCTTATCCTGTTTATTTCGCCCTGAAATATAGTAAATGAATAATTGTTCATATGTTTAAGTCTTATTAGCATAAATTCATCTTTTTGCGACTTAAAAATATACATTTCAATCAAACATTAAATTAGAACAAAACAGAATTAAAACATATAAAAGATTACTAAGACTGATTAAAGTACAAGCGTATTACCGCAGACAAAATATAAATAAAAACATTTGATTTTTAAATATTTATTTCCGGAAAATGAAAAGTGATGTCCTAAAAATACGGAAAATGCTTGTTTCAAATTGAACGCCATAGCTGCCTTATATAGTACATAATGGTATATAAATTCTTTTTATTATTACATTTATTATTATATTATTTGCTTTAATTATTATATTATTTGGTTATATCATAATATTTTATGATCTGATCATTATATGACTGAGTTTTGCCATTATTTGTTTTCATTTCATCATTGTATCATTTGGTTTCACTTTTATATGATTTGGTTTTATTATTATATGATTTGGTTTTATTATTATATTAAATGATTTTATCAGATCATTATATCATTAACATTCGCCATTATATGGATATATTTCATCATCACTTTATATGCAAACACCACTATTTGTTTGCAAAACATCGGAATATGATCGCAAAACATCATTATATGATCGCAAAATATCATTATATGAACGCAAAACTTCTTTAAAAATGGCAAACGTCTTTGTGAAATTGATTTAGAATCAGGAAGACGTTTGTCATATTCGCATCCACCATAAAAAGAAGTTTTGCGTTCATATAATGTTTTGACATAATTATGAGACAGATTTGACGTTCCATAGTTTCATTAAAATACACATTGTTATATTGAACTCAGTTAATTTGTGAAATTTAATAAAAGCAACTAAAAATTCAAATAAACACGTGACATTAATGTACTAAAATGAATAACTCTTTTGCATAAAAAATATTTTTTTAAATATTTATACTGACACTAAAGGTATTGATTTTTAAGATACAAAATTGAATAAAGAGATTGAGACAAACAGACAAGACTACAAGACAAGACAATAAAAAATACATTAATGGAATAAATTTTGACCATTGATCTTGTTATGTTGTTTAACGTCGTAATTTTTTCAGCTATTTCCGACAAGAGCAGTTTATTTATCTTTATAAATCAATCTAAGTTCGTGTATGCGTAAGAAGTAAAAATGTTTATGATGGCCTGCCTTGAACTGTAGCTGACTCGGGCAACTTTGTTAAGGTGCTAACCTACCAAGTTAGTATACCATGGACAAGCATATGTGCCCTCCCAGTCACATTATTCTTGCACCGGGTGAACCAGACATTAACCTATCCTCTTAATGCCTACCGCCAGTCGAGGAAGCTGTCATTATCATTATATATACAAAAGTCAGCAATTTGTTATAAATATCAATGGATCGACAAAGAAAAAAGAGAGCTTGCATTGTCGATAATACTAATGAATTGACCAAAAAAATCTATCTATCTATCTATCTATCTATCTATCTATCTATCTGTCGTGATGTCGTGGTTTAAAACCCTGACCAGGTCATACATTAGATTTTAAAATTTAATATATTACAACTAAGGTTCATTTTGTTCTTTATCGACCTAGTTATAATGACAACGACGATATCTATTTGAGGCTGTGTCTACATTGGTAGCTCACTTTGCATTTTGTCGACCCAATGTTAATGACAACGACGATATCTATTTGAGACTGTGTCAACATTGGTAGAACACGTTGTTCTTTGTCGACCCAGTGATAATGACAACAATGATATCCATTTGAGGCTGTGACAACTGTATATTGTATTTTGTACTTTATTGTTAGAAAATTGTAGTTAAGCGACAACAATAACACTTAATCCAAACCGTCTAAATTGTGGGACACTGAAATTCTTATAAAGCGAATACAGTCTAATTGAATTTATTTTTATTTAAGGTCAAGACCTAACAAAGTAAAATAGGAGATGGATACAGAACATAAAAATCCCATAGGGGACCAGTTTTTTATATCGTAAAACTTCCATGTATAATAAAATTATAATACTTGATATATAAAATAGGGTTTTGAATAAAAAGTTAAGTAAAAGGCGACAGGAAAAGCTTATTAATTTCCTTTACACTATATGCTAGTGATTTTTTTTACTTAAACTGACCTTATGGCTTCCGTAATTCGTTAATTTTTTTACCTTCAAAAACAAATAATTATACAAGAGGAATAGCTGTTTGTTTTATAACTGCTAAACTGAATGTGACTTGTAATGGATGTGAAGCGTACTGGGTTTGGCTCGTCCGAAACTTGAAAATGGCTGCCAACAGGTTGGACCCAGATTAGATACTGGTAGTATAAATAGATAAAAGAAAGGTAAGAACGAAGCGGACCGTGCTTGATGGTTCGGTCGGTCGAGCGTCTTGTTGGTGTTGGGAAGGTCCCGATTTGAGTTTCGATTTGGCTGCTTCATTTTTTCCCGTTCCTGATACAGATTAAATCATATCGATCACTACTCAAGCTTTAAAAACCAGAAGTTTGCGGATGATTATAGTATCCTTAGCGTAAACGGAACAGATGCAAAATGGAAAAAAAGTTTTTTTAAAAATTCTAAAATAAGGGAATCTTAAGGACACAAAATATTATTTAAAAGGTTAATACCAAGGCAACGATGAACATGGGCGGGAAGACTTTTACTTACGGTGTGTAAGAAAATTGACAATTATCGATTTTTTTTCATTTTTTATTCTTTACAACTTCAAATAAGTCAGATTATTCATATTTCCTCTGTTCAGTTCGAGAAATGAAGATGTCAAAGATTTTGGTTTTAATTTCAAAATTGAAATATGTATGTTATAACCTTGCCATTATTTATTTATTTATTTATTTATTTATTTACTTATTTTCATTCATTCGTGTATTTATTTATTTTTTAATGTATTTATTTATTTATTTTATTTTATTTATTGATTTATTGATTTTTTTATTTTCTTATTTTCATTCATTCGTGTATTTATTTATTTTTATTTATTTATTTATTTATTTATCTATTTAATTATTTATTTATTTTCATTCATTCCTCTTTTCATTTTTTTTATTTATTTTTTTTTCTTATTTATTGTTTATCTTGGTGATTGATTAATGGATGGATGGATTGATTGATGGATTGGATAATTGATTGATTGATTGATTGATTAATTGATGGATGGATGGATGGATGGATGGATGGATGGATGGATGGATGGATGATTGATTCGATGATTGATTGATTGATACTGTAAAGTAACGTTAAACCTCCTCTTATGTCTGGTTTTTTTTTTTTTTTTTTTTTTTTTTTTTTTTTTTTTTTTTTTTTTTTTTTTTTTTTTTCGTCTTCTTGTTTTCTTATTGCATTGTGTTTTATTGTATGAAATAATAAAAATAGTATAAACATAAAAATTGTATAATTGGTCAATCCTGATTTGTAAATATGCATGTAGGGAGACTGATTTACATAAGAGAATATTTCTTTTTTTTATCGAAATCAATCCAGCGTTTAAAATCCCACGTTATCGTAATGAAAAATATTCATATTAAGAAAGAATAGATATTGTTTAGAGATTTAAAATATTATATATTTTGAACTATATAGGACACTAACCCCAACTTGAACCGCTTATGTTGGAAAATAAGATAAAAAATAACAATACCCGTCTTGGTCTTGGATACCCCATGTCCACTTACGTATATAAGAACATATAAAACATTTTATTGTGAATCATTTTGTTCATCTACATCAAGATGTCTAATTTCGGGATTCTACTTTTGAGGATTCTACTTTGTGCTTTCATACAGCTTACAACAACAAATGCAGGTAAGTACATTTATAATCTTATGAATTATGACATTTATTGTGGCCCGTGTAACTCACACAGATTCCCCGTCCCCTTATCCTGTTTATTTCGCCCTGAAATATAGTAAATTATGTTTAAGACTTATTAGCATAAATTCATCTTTTTGCGACTTAAAAATATACATTTCAACCAAACATTAGATTAAAACAAAACAGAATTAAAACATTTAAAAGATTACTAAAACTGATTAAGGTACGAGCGTATTATCGCAGACAAAATATAAATAAAAACAATTGATTTTTAAATATTTATTTCCGGAATATGAAAAGTGATGTCCTAAAAATACGGAAAATGCTTGTTTCATATTGAACGCCATAGCTGTCTATATAGTACAAAATGGTATATGAATTCTTTTTATTATTACATTTATTATTATATTATTATTTGCTTTAATCATTATATTGTTTGGTTTTATCATAATATTTTATGATCTGATCATTATATGATTGAGTTTTGCCATTATTTGTTTTCATTTCATCATTGTATATTTTGGTTTCACTTTTAATTTGATTTGGTTTTATTATTATATTATTTTATCAGATCATTTTATGATTAGCATTCGCCATTTTATGGATATATTTCATCATCACATTATATGCAAACACCATTATTTGTTTGCAAAACACCATTATATGATCGCAAAACATCATTATATGATCGCAAAACATCATTATATGATCGCAAAATATCATTATATTATCGCAAAATATCATTATATTATCGCAAAACATTATTATTTGATCGCAAAACATCATTATATGATCGCAAAATATCAGTATATGATCGCAAAACTTCTTCAAAAGGTGGTTGCAAATAAGACAAACGTCTTTGTGAAATTGATTTAGATTCAGAAGCAACTTAAAAATTCAAATGAAACACGTGACATTAATGTACTAAGATGAATTACTCTTTTGCATAAAAAATAATTTTTTAAATATTTATGATGACATTAAATGTATTGATTATTAAGATACAAAATTGAATAAAGAGATATAGACAAACAGACAAGACAATAAAAATGCATTAATGGAATAAATTTTGACCAATTATGTTGTACTGTTGTTTAACGTCGACAAGACAATAAAAATGCATTAATGGAATAAATTTTGACCAATTATGTTGTACTGTTGTTTAACGTCGCATCAGTATTTTCAGCTATTTGCGACGAGAGCAAGTTTATTTATCTCTATAAATCAATCCATGTTCGTGTATGCGTAAGATTTTAAAGTGTGTATGATGGTCTGCCTTGAACTATAGCTAACTCCGGCAACTTTGTTAAGGTGCTAACCTACCAAGTTAGTATACCACGGACAAGCATATCGCCCTCCCAGTCACATTATTCTTGCACCGGGTGAACCAGACATTAACCTATCCTCTTCATGCCTACCGCCAGTCGAGGAAGCAGTATATTAAATTTTAAAATCTAATATATGACCCGGCCAGGGTTTTAAACCACGACCTCACGCTCTCGAGGCGAATGCTCTGCCACTAAACCACCGAGGTGATGACTATCAAAGGACACTTAGCATTAAAAGTGAAGTGGAATAATGGTGTTTTACGCCCCAGTCAAGATTCTTTCACTTGTTTCGAGGCGGTTAGTTCTGGGATGGTGGAGGAAACTGGAATGCCTGGAGAAAACCAATGACCTTCGGCAAGCAAACTGACAAACTTTCTCACACTAGCATTTGTCCTTGGCACAAGGAATTAGTGAAGTTATTGTAACGTTTTGTTATACTATTGTGTAATCTTTATACACAGTTTTATTACATATTCCGTCTTAACAAGCAAACTGAAAAACCTTCTACCATTAAGAGCTTTCGCTTAATGAGTAGATCAACGTTATTATCATACTGATTTAACAGCCAAACAATGTATTCACCTTGTATTAACCGATTACAGAGAGAGAAACTGTTTTGCTGAATCACCCGTGAACTTTAGATGGCCATTTAGTGATAAAATACTTTTTTAAAGTTTAAAAAGTTTACATTCAATTAAGTACTTGAATCCGCTTTACCCATTTACAATAGGTTTTTCTTTTTTCTATTTTATAGAATCTAGAAGTTGGAAAAACTACTTGTATACTTCGTTTCAGTTAATTTCAAATCCTATTTTACAGTATTTTTTATCACAAATTCATATCCGGTAGAATGTTTTTGACAACCCTTGTTCATGGATAAAAGATTTACAGAAAAATTGTATTAATAAAAAAATAATAGATAAAAAGCACGTGACCTTGATTAAAACTAGTGCGAAAAAACACAAAACAAACACGAGAATGACACAAGAATAACACAAGGAAGGAAACAAGAAATTCACATTTTTTGAAACTATTAAAATATCCCAATCTTAAAACGGATCAGAGTAGAAGATTGTCTAGACCCCAGTCAAGATATCGAAACGGTCAGTTTTTTAATAGTAGAGAAAACCGAAATGCCATTTTTATCACACTACAACCCGCCTTGGTAGGATTCTAACCCAGGTGGTGAGAGAGGTTTTTTCCGAAAAGGGAACATTATGCCAGCGACATCCGTTTTAAATGTCGCTGATTATGCCTTTTTCAATATTATTTGTGGACTTAAAAAAATCCGTTAGCGAACTCCTTTTAAACTATAGAAATAAGAGCAGTTTCTGATGACCGTCCATGTGTATATCATTGTGATGATTGTACTTAAACATTGTTTTTCAACTAACTTTGTTCATTCCTAATTACTAAACCGGAAATGTATAGATTATGGGCAGAATTTACATCAACTGTTAAGTACGCAAAATTAATTATTTAACACTTAAAAATACGATTGCAATAAATAGCGACGTATAATTTTTTCGTTTTCAACCATAAGAATATTTCCTGCCATCTCCTATAACTTGATCTTTTAAGTCTTTTATGTTATAAAATTTCTTATAATTACCTTATCTTTTAGAGAAATACATAAAATATTTAAAATCAAGTTTTGCTAATTTTCGTATAATCTTACACATTTTATATTGTTTCTCTTTGTGATTCAAGGTCCGCCGTGGTCGAGAGGTTAAGGCGGTAATCTTCAAATTCAAAGCGTCTGTCCACTGTGGATTCGATTCTGATCGACTGGAAGTAGAAAGGTTTTTTGCTTATATTAGGCTTCTAATGGTTGGCTCAGTACTATCATAATGGACTAAGTGATTTGGAATGTTTATTTGTGACATTTCTGGCGAGTGTACAGGCGATTTGTCATAAGGTGCCTTAGTACAATGCAGATCAAAAGATAAAACACTTGCTCACTCATTAGCCAAATGAACTTGGGCTCAGAATAATCCTCGTTTTAACAAAACTTGTCCCAAAAACAGCTGAAAAATCGCTGATGTGTCGTAAAAACAACATTCGATCAACCAACCAATCGTTATGATTTTGCAAGTGTTTTAACTATTTAAAAGTCCGAGAGACAAAATAATCGCCTGAGAAAAAAAAGGGAAAAAATATTTGGAATACAAATTATTGCTGGATTTTGCATTCGTAAATTATAAATTTGCTCTAAAAACTTACCTGCCACAAAAAGTTTGCGGTTAAAGAATGCCTTAATTGACTTATACCTCACGTAAATACTTTAACCAGATTTCACTTGATTTTTTTTCCACTTGTATGTTTGTTAATTTTCAGTATTCATTTATTTTTTTAAATTGGGTTATTTACAGATGGATTAACAGATGCTGAACTTGCTCAATTTACCGTGTCTGGAAAATTTGAAGCTTCTGTGCGAATTGATACAACACAAACTGATAGGTATGTCAATTTTTCTGTCGAGTCAAAAACTAGGACGATTAAATCGGTTACAAGTTTATTATGTTTGTAATAATAACATAATTATTTCTCCTTAAATCTGATTATTCAAGATTATAACGCTAGGAATATAAAAATAAAATATTCTGCTGTAAAATAAAGGGGATAATAAGGGCCTTGTACATGATTTTCATTTATTTCATTATTTTTCATGTAAATTTCTTTAATTCTGATTGGTCAAACTCAGAGAGGAAATCTGGTATAATATTTCACCAATTCTGATAATTGAAGTGGTAATATTAATAAAACCACGCCCTTTTTAACTACGGGATAGTAATATTGACGGCGGGTGTTAATGAAAAAATTACAGTCACGTGCGCCAATAATTTACTACGACATTTAGTTTCTCCTGAAACCATACAACCATACAAAAAATGACATTGGTAACAAACAGCTGTCAAACATGGCATACTTCAATATTTCTTTTTGCTGAAACAAGTACAGAGATACAGAGCTGAAACTGAACAGATATGAAATAAAATTAAAAAAAAAAAAAACATGCCACCTTTGGTTCTGGGTATTTTTGTCGTAGGATAATCCACTATAACACCCAGAACCTAAGGCGGTATGTTTAGAATACAGTAATTCCCAATCACCAAAGTTGAGAAATCATATTTTTGGGGGTTCTGTTTGTTTATTATTATTATTATTATTATTATTATATCAAGTTCTGTTCCGGAGCAGATTTCAGAAACGGTATGATGCATTTCGATAAAATTTGGTACCAACAATCTGTTATCGTTGTAGATGTGTCTGTTATGATTCAACTTTTTTATGTCGAAAATGGGTGGATGTAAATTGCACAGTTTAATTTCAAACATCTTGCAACCCAATACATATAAAGAGAGATAACTCTTACAAAATCTTTATTAAGGGACTAACCTCACATTCAGAATTCTGTATTTAAAAAAAATTCTCAGTTACACTGCGTTAAATTGTTTAAAATATATAGGTTTTTATTAGCACTGTCAATCAAGATAAAAATTAAATTAATTTGAAATAGGTGGAGAAATAAAAAATAACATACTGTCTGTAAACAACTGTCTTGTGCTCACTTTTGACTTTTAACCGAAAATGTAGGTCATATGCTAATATTTTAATATTTTATTATTTAAATTTCAATATCAGCACATTGCATATCTATTCAAAGCTTTTATTGGTAATTACCAAGGAAAAGACGATGTCTTACACAAATATTTATTCTCTCTAAGTGAATATTAATGTATTGATTTGATCGAATGGTAATTGAATCCCATATTCATTATCTGATTGAACGGGTTTATGAAGTGGCAGTCACATGATATCTGTATCAGTATAGAATTGGTTGATGCCTAACTGACAAGGTCATACGTGTCAGTTACTGAAATTTGATATGTTGATAAAAATTACCCGTTATTTATGCTTTAAACACCAAAGTTTTTATTTTTTTCAAACAAGGATTGATTTTTTAAGGTTTATTTTCCAGTCAATAATATTTCACTTATATTGAGACATCACCAGAATTATTTTTAGGCAATATATAGATTATGGATGGTGGGGAATCATACGTAACTGGTATCCCAGCTAGTTATTCATTGTAATCCCTCTCCGTTTCAGGTTTTCATTTTATTTTTCCGGAATGCCAGACCATTCTTGGGAGATGATAGATTCAAATAGACCATTGATTCAGAACTTTGTGATTGAGATACCCAAAACTCCTATATCAAGTCCTATCCCGGGATGTATCCCTATTGGTATCATTGGTTTAACAAGAACAGGTGTTGCCTTATATAATCCACTTACAATTCAAGGTCAAAACGCTGTAGAAGGGGACGCCGCTGAAGTTTTTGACAGCTGTGACGGTCATGCAGATGCAGTGGGTGTGTATCACTACCACAAATTGCCAAAGAACTGTTTATACAGACACGAGGTTGATGAATTCATTGGTGTAGCCCTTGATGGATATCCTATATATGGACCAATAGTGTCTGCTGGTTTAATTAATCACGGTGGATTAGAAAAAGGAGGAAATGTTACTTCCGCTCACCTTGACAAATGCCATGGTACAACGGTAAACGGTAAATACAGATATTACATGACAGAAGATTTTCCATACATACTGGGGTGTTTTAAAGGATTTGTAATCTTCGGAGCCGAGATCGTCTCATATAACACCTGTGTTAATAATACCTCAAGTAAGTGTTATAAACATAAATACCAGATATGTAATCTTCTAAGCCGAAAGTTACACGTATAACAGATGTGTCAATTATTGACTGATCGGTTATTATGGTGTTTACCGTCACATAAGCATATTATATGTGTCATTGGTTGACTAATCGGTCACCCTGCTCTTACTGTCACATCAGCATAACATATGTGTCATCGGTTTACTGATCGGTTATCATGCTGCTTACCGTCACATCAGCATAACATATGTGTCAATGGTTGACTGATCGGCTATTATGGTGTTTACCGTCACATTAGCATATTATATATGTCATTGGTTAACTGATCGGCCATTATGCTCCTTACCGTCACATCAGCATAACATATGTGTCATTGATTGACTGATCGGTTATAATTGTGTTTACCGTCACGTCAGCATAACATATGTGTCATTCGTTGAGTGATCGGATATGTGATAAATACCGTTACATCAGCAAAACAGATGTGCATTGATTGACTTATCGGTGTTAATGTTCCTTTGGTTGACTGATCTGTTATAATTCTCCTTATCGTCACATCAACATATATCTGTCATCGGTTGACTGATAAGTTATAACACTGCTTACCGTCACATCAGCATATTATATGTGTCACTGGTTGACTGATTGGTAATTATCAGCATAACAGATGTGTCATCGGTTGACTGATCGGTAATCATGCTTCTTACCGTCACATCAGCATAACATGTGTGTCATTGGTTGACTGATCGGTTATCATGGTGTCTACCGTCACATCAGCTTAACAGATGTGTAATTGGTTGATCGATAGGTTATTATGATGCCTACTGTCACATTAGCATTTTTTCAGTTATTCCCTTTGAGAACAAGTTTATTAATTTCTAAAAATTAATTGAAAAACAAACTGTAGTATGTATGAATTTCAGTGTTTTAATGATCTTTCGATTGACCACTCATGCTAGACAATGACATGCGTACTATTTCTGAATGATATTGTCCTGACAAGGTACCAGCCAGTCGAGTGTCGTTCCTCTTAACACCAAGTGCCAATTAAGGAAAGAGTAACATATATTTATTATCTAATGTATGACCCAGGATGTTGTTCAAATCAAAGACCGACCGCTCTCGAGACGGACGCTTTGACTCTGGACCATCAAAACGCTCTGTATTAACGATGTCTGGAGTTAGTTTTAAATTTGTAAACTTATAACATAATGACGTTGTAACTTATCAAAGAAGGCTTTGAGACGATTAATCATTTCTGCCATTATGATTGGACTATTCTTGTCACGTGGTGACCTGATTAGGTCCGTCTAAATCGATATCTTGTCAGTATGAGAGTTTTTTCCCTTTACGGTCAGTGTGGACAGTGTGGACCGTTTGGTAATTAACACGCCTGATTTCTAACAAACACTGAGGGAAAAAAAGACACAAGTAAAGATGTGGTTATATTTAAACAAAATATTTGATTTCTAGGAACAAAAGTATAGTTACTTTAACTGGACCGAAATTGATAGTAAGCTTAGTGTATTATTACTTTATCACACAGAACGACAGTTTTCCAAGCCACGCTGACTCCATCGTGTTACTGTCTACATGGATTAAAAACTGATTTTATGTAATTTTCGGTAGGACAGTATCGTTACACCGTGTGCATGGGACCTTATATGGCACACCCTGGATTAAATTGTATAAAAAACGTGTACAGTTTTTTTTCTTCTTCTTCTTCTTCTCTTTCTTCATTTTCTTCTTCTTTTTCTTCTTCTTCTTCTTCTTCTTCTTCTTCTTCTTCTTCTTCTTCTTCTTCTTCTTCTTCTTCTTCTTCTTCTTCTTCTTCTTCTCCTTCTTCTTCTTCTTCTTCTTCTTCTTCTTCTTCTTCTTCTTCTCCTTCTTGAAGGAAACAGCTTGTCAGCAATGTCTCTTTAAAAACCTCTCTCGTTCTATAAACAGAGTATCAGACGATATGGGTGTAACTCACCCTGCATAAACCATATTATGTAACCTACTCATTGTGTAAAATGATATAAGGTCATCACGTGGCAAGATTACCCAATGATGTTGACGAAAAACTAGTAAGAGATAGGAAATATGTATATACAATTTTTGATGATATATTTTAGGTTGGAATGCTGACTGGGGTCATTATTATTGTCATTGTACTGCTTTTGACGTTCCCGCTCCAGGTGGTGTAGGTGGCCCAAATGAAGTGGGTATGTTACCACCAGAATGTGCACCAGATTATCCAAATCGACCAGACACGTGTCCGCCAATAGTTTTCTTAGATTGTTCTCCATACGACGTCAATCGACCTGATATATGTGATATCATATGTTCCGAAAACAATGTCGGACCACGTCTACCGTCATGTGATGCAACAACAACATCAGCAGCGGCAACAGCAACAACAACAAGAACAACAACATCAGTAGCAACAACATCAACATCAACAACAACGGCAACAACAACATCAGCAGTAACAGCAACAACAACAACGGCAACAACAGCAACAACAAAAACAGAAGCAAAAACAACATCAGCAAGAGCGACAACAACAACAACAGCAGCGGCAAGAACAACAAAAACAAATGCAGAAACAACAACTACACCGACACCTTCACAGGTTAATCTGCTATCAGACGCCATTATTTATAAACCCTATAGTTTATTGGTATTATTTGTAATGATTCTACATCGCTGTAGTACTCTTTTCTGTTTACATAATCTGTAATCAATATTTATGTTATAGAGGGAACGCGAAAAAAAAGCGTATCGATAGCGTTCAGGTGAAATCTATGGTGAAGAAGTTCCCAGCTTTACCAAACTTAACAGTTAAATAACGTTTTTTTTTTTTTTTTTTTTTGTTTTTTTTTTTAAACTGCACCATATCATTAATGCAAAGACAATAATATATATATTTTGTCCAAATCCATAGCATGAGGGCCGAAGATTTCGCGTTTAATTCTTCTCTTTGCCTAAACGATATTAAACAATAATAAACTTCAATTTGGAATTATCTGTAACACAATCATAGTTTTTTAATTACTTATAGCTGTCCAAATGCAGCGTCGTATCGTATGAATACAGTTTTTCCTAGAACGGGCTATAAGCACCCAGCACTAACCTATAAGTGCTATTACCTCTTGAAACGGGCTATAAATATAAAGTACTACAAACTCTTATACAGGTTTGATAGCACTAACCGGAGTATCCTTGGTGTTTTGAAATCATGACTTGATTAAATAGGAAATTTACGCCCAGTCAAGAAAATTTCACTTCTATCGAGACGTCACCGGCTATAGATGATGTGGTAGAACCCTTTAGCTTTGCAATGCGTTCTGGACAATGTTAAGAGAGGGTTCTTAAACGTGCACGCTTGCCGTGACTTTCATTTCTAAATGCGAATGTTTCGTGAAAGAACAATCACTACCTGTTTTTAAGTCTTACTTAGACTCGGCCGGAGTTCGAAACCCAACTTCCCACATACGAAGCGAACACTGTACCAACTGAGCTACCGTAGTGATAAATCATGACTTGACATAAATTTGTGTTATTATATCGTTTAGATAAAAAGGTATATGGTTTCTTTTGTATCTCTATATATTGCATCTAGTAGTTTATTGTTTATATCGCCTATTATGTTAATAATATGTAAATCATCTCGGTAAGGACCTATAGCGTGCATGTATTTGCATATAAACACTCCCCTTAGTGAATTTTGATGAGTTCTTTTAGAGAAATCTTTTCAAAACAAAATAACTCTCCAACCGCTTTTCCGTTAAGAATGCAATAATATTTTTATTCAATTAATAATAAGTTTAATAATAATAACAACATTTTTTTTGTTTTTTACCGGAAATTCAAAACAAGGAAAATATTTTACGCCTACTTATCAAATGTACTCGCTAAATACATTTTATTAGATAGTGAAGGACCTGTTATACGTCGTATCAGAGAACATGCATAATGATGATGATGGTGGTGATGATGATGATTATTATTATTATTTTTATTATTATTATTATTATTATTGTTGTTGTTGGTGGTGTTGGTGTTGTTGTTATTGTTGTTTTTTATTGTGACTTAAATGGCACATCATAATATTACATTTAGAAGCAAACAAAATAAACATGCAATTTAAGAAAATATTATGTTGGAAATGAATAACTTTATCACGAAATCGGAAATAAGCAATGAAGCACGATTTAAAATTAAAAAAAGAGCTTTTAAAACTTCTAAGAACCAGAAACACAACTTGTAATGTACGCGTACGGCTTATCATCTCCAATTTAATTAGAGGTGCAAATCTAGGTGATAGATTATAGATTATAATCAAGTAATTACGTTTTTTTTTTTTTTTTTTTTTTTTTTTTTTTTTAGTTAACGATCACATCATACAGCTATTTTGCGTAACGTAAATAAAAGTTATAACTTTGAACACTCCCACGCTCCCATGATGCACATGATCTTTAGATACTAATCCTTTAGTTAAGCACTTTCTAAA
This sequence comes from Tegillarca granosa, assembly GCA_029721355.1. Classification (NCBI taxonomy): domain Eukaryota; kingdom Metazoa; phylum Mollusca; class Bivalvia; order Arcoida; family Arcidae; genus Tegillarca; species Tegillarca granosa. The sequence goes on from CM056605.1 coordinate 36,624,050, forward strand.
CCAGTCTCTAACGAAAAAGATCGTCAGATTTACCGCTCTAAATAGCACGTCGTAAAAACATTATGAAATGTTAGCTTATAATAATAACGACAAATGTCAGTTTCTTCGCGATGCGTTAACTCTCGTTATCAAAATCCTTGTTTTGTATTATCCTTAGCCACAACTTATACTTTTTGATTTTTATAATGGTTCGATTTATGTTCTTCCCGAAATTGATCTGTACATCATTTTAAAATCATTTATTTTTTCAATATCACAATTTTTATCGATAAGTACTAATAAATGGCAACACTTACATTTTCTTCATTTAAATACATGTATTTTTATTTTTTAACCCCAAAAACAGTAAATGTTACGGATTCCTTAAGAGGAGTCGGACAAGTGTGAAAAAAAATTATTTCATATTTTCGTAATAGTATTACGTAACTGATAGTAGTAAAATGTAAAAATATTATGAGATGAAAATATTGATTAATAATTGTCGTTAAAATGTTCTAGTTGTCGTAAATGTACTTCAGTTGCCGGAAAGCATTAAAACGGTTTTCCGGCAATTGTCTGAAAACCTTCCATTCTATATCTTAAAATTATAACTTAAGACATTTTAAAATGTTAAAATGATTGAATTAATTCTTCTAGAGACACATCCATTTTAAAGATTTAAAAACAAACAAGATGATGCCGTAAAATGTAAATGAAAATCCACTTTAATGTTATTTATAAAATCTGTATTCATCTAAATTGACGTCAGATAAATTGTCTTGTTTTTTTTGTCAATAAGCAAACATTTCGAACAAGAAAAGTGTTTATTTTTATTATTATTATTATTATTATTATTTGAATTGTCAAAATAAACAAATTATTAATCACGTGACTCGAAGTCAAAAACATCATTTTCGATTAAGTTGTCTCCTTTAAATTGTACGAAAAAGTTTTTTTTTTTTTTTTTTTTTTTTTTTTTTTTTTTTTTTTTTTTTTTTTTTTTTTTTGGCGTGTGGTGAAAAATTAACGACAATCAACATCTCATGAAAATGAAAAGAGAAATTTGTAACTAAGAAACGTATTGGTAACTAAGAAACTTATTGGTAACTAAGAACCATATTGGTAACTAAAAAAATATTTATTTCTTAGAAATATATTGGTAACTAAAATATATTGTATCTAGGAAACTTATTGGTAACTAAGAAACATATCGGTAACTGAGAAACATATTGGTAACTAAATAACATATTGGTAACTAAGTAACACATTGGTAACTAAGAACATATTGTATCTAGGAAACATATTGGTAACATAGAAACATATTGGTACATAAGAAACATATTGTATCTAGGAAACATATTGGTAACTAAGAAACATATCGGTAACTGAGAAACATATTGGTAACTAAGTAACACATTGGTAACTAAGAACATATTATATCTAGGAAACATATTGGTAACATAGAAACATATTGGTACCTAAGAAACAAATTGTATCTAGGAAACATATTGGTAACTAAGAAACATATTGGTAACTACAAAACATTTTGTAACTAAGAAACATACTTGACAACAGCAGAAGCCGCAAACAACAAAAAAAGAACAAATAGCAATATCTATCAACGTCTAACATTGTCTGTTATTATGAACACTTCAACGAACAATAAATGGGCAAAATATTCAAGATATTGACAATTTATAATTAAGAATTGAATTGTGTAAAACTGCGTAGCGTAGCGAAGCGGTTTTACGCATAATTTGTAATAATTTTCACGTTGTTACACCCCGATTACAACGTAAAAAGTGAAATTCAATTCTTATAATTACAAACCCGAAATTAAAGAGTTTTTTAAGCTGACCTACATTTCTGAACTGATGAGCTGATTTTCCGAAAATCGATGTTACAACGTCGCGGCGTAATAATACATTAAATGTTACCTTTAAAAGACGATAAAATGTCTTGTAAAAAACTGAAAAAGGTTTTAAATTGAAATCTTTTTATTTTTTTTCTTGCTTGTTAATTTTAGTCAACCTATAAATGATATTACATTTAAATCCTTTGATAAAAAAGGTACTATATTATGTCTCATGACAACACATTTACCAACAACAACGTACGACTATTATACGTTTGTGGGACATGAGTGTCAACTTACAGGTTGACGTTTCCCATAACAAAAGAAAACTGAATGAACAGTGTTTAAAAAACCGTGGAACCAAATGATGAAATGGAATTAATGTTTTTTTGATTGAAAGCGATTTTTTGCCAACTATGGGCAGGGAGCGAGACGAAGGGATTTCGTTTAATGATGACACCGGTGGTAGCTGTAATGGCTGATCATTGATGTGGAGGTAAAACAAGCGGTAGGGGGTGCATTAGATTGGACGTTACCCGAGAGGGTACCACTGATATTTTTTTCTGTGAACAGAACAGTCCCTACTATAGCTGTAAACTGAGGCCTCGTTTCTGTGGCATAAGCATGGTGATGCTGAAATTCAGCGTCACTCAGCATAGATATGGCTGTGGCTCTCGGGCGATGTGCACTGTATTCTTGACTTGAATTATAATTTTTTGATATTTTTGGCATAAATTCGGAAAACAGGCGTTTAGAAATTGGTTGAGGTGTGTAACAAAATTTATTTGACTTTGGATTTTTAAGGTTGCACAAAAGGCAATAATTTCCCGCGACTGGATTACAAAGAGATAAAAATATTTCATAAATAGATATTTAATAGTCTTCAATATTTTAGTGAAAAAATATCGGAACATGTCAAGTTGAATAATTGTTTTCAAAATTTTAATCTTAAAAAAAATTATTTTAATGTTTTTAAGTGGAATATTTGCCGATCTCAAAGACATTCCCATTTGTTTACAATTTGAAAATAACTTCCATTTATAGAACTCAAAGATGGGTAATCCCCGAAACAAGTCGAAAGTAGTTCCGGTAGAAAACGTTGTTATTGGAAAATTTTTCCAATAACAACGACATTTGATAGGAAAACGACCAATGAAATTGCTCTAAATCGTGTAACAAGGAGAAGTTTGTAATTATTGAACAATAACTGCTGATACGGGTAAATGGTATTTTATTTTACTACATCTTGAATCGGACATCAATCATTATCCATGCGAGGTATTAACATTTAGCAAAATTTTAAGGTAAAATAAATTTGAAAATTTATAATGCATGTTTATTAATCCAGCATGGACAAGCATAGCAGTTTTTATTTTTGTTGTTGTTGTTGTTGTTGTTTTTTTTTTTTTTTTTTTTTTTTTTTTTACATTCATTACCTGAGATCAATTATTATTCGTAAAATGTTACAAAAATAAAAATAAAAAGCAATGCCATAACACCCGAAATTATTGATTGTCTCTATAATCTGATACTGATACTGGAATAACAAATGGTGATTTTTAATGATATGTATTCGAAAGTGTTAGAAAAATTCTATTTTTTTAACAAATATAAATTATAACTATGTCAGTAGCATTTTAAAGTTACGATTTGACCTTAAATACACTCTGACAGTTTTATGTAACCGATAAAAATAAAGCAAAAATTGAACTATACAGTTAAAATAAACCAAAGTGACCTACTTAATACAAAAAGATGTGGTTGAATGATCACTAAATATTTTTATATCTGTTTGCCAGCTATTTATGAATGAATAATCAGGAAAGTGGGCCGAAATCGTGTTAGTGGACAAATAAAAAAACAGTACCTGCTGCAATTTTTTTAAACGTATATATATATGGTTTTAAAAAATTGCAGCAGGTACTTTCATATATGACTATAATTATACTGTCATACTTTATATTTAAAACAGACGCAAATAAATTGTCATTTCTTAAAATGTATTTTTTTAAATATCGATGTATTCATTTTACTACAAGGTTAAGGGTATTTGTTTAAGTAATTCGAAACGAAACAATCATCCAATGATTTTTAAAGGGTATAGATGTGCTATATTTAGCATGATCGTGATGGCCCAAAAACCCTACAACACGATGCATACCTTTTGATAATTCATATAAATAACAATACCCGTCTTAGATTACCCCTCGTCCACATGCGTATATAAGGATATATCTGAGATCTCATCATTTATAAATGAATATATACCTATTACTTTGTATACATCAAGATGCGCCAATTTGGGAATTTTGTTGTTTGGATTCTACTCCATGCATTGACGCAGCTTACAACAACAAGCGCGAGTAAGTACAATTTATAATCTTTTTTATATAAAATATGTCATAGATTTTTATCCGTCTTTACCTCCAGCTCTGTCTGTCCCCACTTTAAACTTATTATTCTGTAATTCAGACGGTTTCGTCCCTTTTTCGTCTGTCTGGTACACGAACCCAGAATATTTCGTTCATCTGTTCCGGCCAGTGCTGTATCTTTACCCAGCATATTCTATCTCCTCGTCCGTTTAGTACACCATCCCAGGTTCATCTGTTCCGTATTTTTTCCAGGCATATTTATATGTCTTATCAAACTGTACCCTGTCCATATTTAGTTTGTTTAGTTAACTCCGTGTCTTAATGTACCTTTCTCTGTCCATCTTAAGCTATTCCCCCTGTTCATCCGGCTGATGACATTTTCTCATGAAGCTTACTTATATCCTTACTATACCATTGTTGTATCCGTCGTTAATTTTCTATCTCTCAATTTTTTTGTACTGTCAAGTATGAATGTTTTCAGTAGCATTTTTTTTAATTCGAAGGACAAGCGAGAAGCTCACAATGATTGTCCCATAGAAAAACCCCAAATTTTTATTTATTTTTAACTGGTTCTAAAACTACTCTTTCTTAAAATTACGATTAAAGTATGATGTCGCCGTATTGAAAATTATCCTGGATAGAATCCAAGTCACATAGTTTACTGTTCCTTTTATTTTCCATTTTGATTTTTCTAGTACACATATACCGGGCCAACTACCCTTTTGCAGTATCCGTCTTCACTTTTCTTTCTGGAGTTTGTGTATTTGACTTAATGTGACAGATTTTATGGGGGTTTTTTATTATTTTTATTTTATTTATTTATTTATTTATTTATTATTTTTTATTGATTTATATATTTATTCATTTTATTTATTTATTAATTTTTTTTTTTTTTTTTTTTTTTTCTCCTTTTTTATTTAAACATGGACTACTATGATTGTGTTTTGTGTGTTAATTTCATTGCTTTGTAGAAACTGTCAATTTGATTTGATTTGATTATATGGAGTTTTACGTCCCAGTCAAGAATATTTCACTTATATCGAGATGTCAACAGCTATAAGTAAAGCGGGGTGAAATTTACCTTTGCAGAGCGATTTACTTTTGCAGAGCAATGTGCTGGGAGGATTCTTTAGCTTACCAAGCATGCCATGACATGGGGGTTTGGTTTTTGAGGTCTACTCCGAAGGATCTGGTGCCTTTCATTTCCACTGCCGAGTGCTTGACTAAAGAACAGTCAGTACCAATTTATAAGCCTTAGTCAGGCTAGGCCGGGGATCGAACCTGACCTACCACATACGATCATGAACTCTACCATTTGACTTACCGTAGTGGTTGATAAACTGTCAAACTTTCAACTGAAATGATAGGCTGTCTTATATGCCTACACTTGACAGCTTTTCGTAACTTCTTGACTGAAAACCTACTTGATGATCAATCGTATTTACTTGGTTTCAATTGTATGATGGTATGATATTCAGTTCACAGCTCTCCAGTAATTTTTTTTATTCTTGATTATTAACAGACGGATTAACAGATGCTGAAATTGCTCAATTTAAAGTTTCTGGAAGTTATCAAGCCTCTGTGCGTGTTAATACCAGTTTAACTGAAAGGTAAGATTACAAGTCCGACTACTCTAGGGATTCTTAAGATAGGAAATAGCATGAAAGAGATCGGACTAATGTTCAAATGTACTCGAGAGCACTAGCAATTTTGTAATGATCGAGAAGATGAAAATTTCGAATTAAACTGGAGATGTCAAGAGTTTTTTTTTTTGTTTTCTTAATATAAATTGTGTTTTTCTAATCTATTTTTATCTATAAAAAGTCATCCATTGTAATTGTTGACTTATAAAGCATTGCAATTATTCATAGTTAACTTTCATTTCATGTTTTCGTATCCTTCAGATTTTGGGGTGCCACGGTGCCGGAGTGGCCTAAAGTGCGCTCTTAAGGATCCCAGTGCATCAAACCGCCCGGGTTTGAATCCCAATCGGGACAAATTCTAGTGTGAGAATGTTTGTCAGTTCGCTTGATGAAGGGTGGTTTTCTTCGGGCACTCCGGTTTTCCAACCTTCCCAGAACTGACTGCCTCGCAGTAAGTGAAAGAATCTTTACTGAGGTGTAAAAAACCATTACTCCAATCCACCCCTTTCCTAATAAGAATAGTCACTACCCACTTTTAAGTTTTGGGTCAGACCCGGTCGGGGTTCGAGCCCTCGACCTCCCACTAACGGAGCGAGCACTCTACCGATTGAGCTACTGCAGTGGTGAGAACGAGGAAAGGGTTAAATAAACATAAGATCATGTATAAGTACTCGTTACATAACAGTAACATTAAATAATAAAGGGTGTCTAGTTCAATAGACATGTCACCTTTTATATGTGATATTTTCAGTGTTAATACATTTCACGTCAAACGCCATTTTATGTTATGGTTATTTTTAAATGAACAAATAACTTATTTCACAAAGAACTGAAGGGATAAAAGTTTGCCGAGTGGTCTAAAGCTTGCTCCTACTTTTAAATTCCATCCGGGCATATCCAAATGTAAGAAAGTTTGCTCCATTAAAGATCTTGAATGAAACATCAAACATCATTTAATTACTCCTCTCAAAAAACAGAATATTAAAGAAAAGGCACATTTGCATGATACAGGTGTGTTTAATTATGGTTCAATCTGACTTTTTCATCAAGCTTTACTTGCTCGGACAACAAAAGGCAATTAAGTTAAAGAGAATCTATTACGAGTTTGAGGTCAAGATAAGGAAATTCCGATCGAGGTCAAATTTGACGACTCGATCTGAATTTCCCAATCTCGACCTCGGTCGAGTAATTGATTATTTTTGTCGCATATTGTTAACGAAAAAAAAACCGAATTCATTATTATTACGATACAAGATTTTGCTAGTGGATGAATACAAGACATGCAACAATAACAAATAACGTTTCACTCAGCAGAATGTGAACCTACGCGACAAAACAAACCAACAATTTTTTTCTTTATATATACATCTTTACATCTTTTAAATAATATAAATTAACATTAATCAATGTCGTTTTCATATAATTTTTTTTCACTGTTCTGTTTTAGCTTTGTTTTCTATGCTTCCGGTATGCCAGACCATAATTGGGAAACGGTTAATCCGAATACACCAACCATTCAAAATTATGTAATAGAAATACCCAGAAACCCTCAAGAGAGTCAAACCCCCGGATGTGTTCCTATGGGTATCGTCGGTTTAACCAGGACAGGCGTTGCCTTATTTAATCCATTAACAATCCAGAGTCAAAACGCAGTAGATGGTGAAGCTGCAGAGGTTTTTGACAGTTGTGATGGTCATGCAGATGCAATGGGTGTTTATCACTACCACAAATTGCCAAAGAGCTGTTTATACAGACACGAGGTTGACGAATTTATTGGGGTAGCCCTAGACGGATACCCTATATATGGACCAATCGTATCCGCTGGTTTGATTAATCACGGAGGTTTATCACAAGGAGGAAATGTTACTTCCGCTCACCTGGATAAATGTCATGGTACAACGGTTAATGGCAAATACAGATATTACATGACAACAGAATTCCCTTATATACTGGGGTGTTTTAAAGGAACCGTCATCTTCCGAAACAATAGTGTCACATATAATTGTGTTAATGATACCTCAAGTAAGTAATTTATAATAAATAAGATACAGAACATATATAGATAAAGAAATAGATATTAATCGGTTGGTTGTTGGATGTTATTTTGCTTTACGTTGCATAAGAAATTTTTCAAGTTTATTCTTCTCTTTGAATTGATTTTAGAACAAGTTTGCGTGTGATGGGCGAGTGTGCATTATGGTCTGACTGGCACATATTGTTGAGGCTCTAGTTAACCAAATCAGTTTTCAAAGACTAGCAAACCAACCCAAAGCATATCACGTGGCATCTGGTGAACCAGACGATAACATGTGCTGTTATTTCCGAGCGTCAAGCAAGGTAGCAGTATCTCATTTAAATTGTTGTGTATGACAAGTTCAAGGTTTGAAGCTACTACCTACCGCTAATAAAACGGACGCTGTTTGAATCAGCCAATAGAAATATTTTAACGTAAATATTTAACAAAAATACTTGTTTAATTTTAACTATTACGACACTAAACGATTAGTTTTTTTTATTACGGCCTATTTATGTTTTTCCCATAGTACTTTGAGCATTTTTAGGACATTGTAAATATTGTCATCATATCTTGAACGATTTGCAAATGCATATTCAGTTTGGATTTGTACGTTGTTATAGGTTGAAATACAGACTGGAGTTATTACCTGTGTCATTGCTCTACACAAGGTGGTCCTGGTGGCCCTGGAGGCCCAGGTGGTCCTGGTGGCCCTGGAAGAGGAGGAGGAGGAGCTCGACCAGAATGTGCACCAGATTCTCCAAATCGACCAGACACGTGCCCACCATTAATAGATTGTTCTCCTTATAACGCCAATAGACCTGAAATGTGTAATGAACTTTGCTTTGGAGCCAGTAACAAACCACGACCGCCGTCTTGTGACGCAACAACAACAACAACAACATCTTATGTCAATCAAGCATCAGATGCTGTAATTTACAAGCCGCCCTGTATTTTGTTTGTATTTTTGTTACTGCCACTACATTTTCTCATTGATAATTAAAATACAGTAATACAATAGACGTTTAAAAAACGAAACACCTTATTTTTTAAAACCATATAACAATTTGTAAATTAACTTTATAAAAAAAAAACTTATAGAAAAATTGTGATCTGCAAAGAGTCATTTCACATCATGAATTAGTGTAAAACCAAATATTTTACTTTAATCTGTATTGTTTACAATTTATATATATTAAAATTACAGAAACTGCAGGTCTTGTGTCTAGTGAATAGTTTGATAAAGGGATGTTGTTTAAAATACACGAGTTTTGTTATTTGTTTCTCTTGTTCAGATTCTGTGCTTTTTCAATGTGTTCAATTGTAGGAAGCTCTAGAATAAAACTCAAAAAGCTTAACAAAAGCTGAAGACGATGGAGTGGATATTAAACCTCGTATTAAATTTTTGAACCTGACGATGATTGATCGCTCCGAATCACATCAAACGACCTACGAACAGCTTGAAAGATTCTATCCTTTACTATTTCATTTGGCATTTTGAAAACATTTTTCGAAATTTCCGTATCGCAATATCTATCATATGCGGACTTTCAGTTTTCGCAAATCACCCGTTAATGCAAAAACCTGTTTACGGCCAACACTTTCTTGTTGCTCAAATGTTAATTTTCCGTAATCTCTGGAAACATTTGTTGGTGTAAAAATGTCAAACTTCCTTAGATGTGGTCGAGATATGTTTTTAAGGTTAACCCTTTGTTCTAAGTCTGAAGCATTCGACTTTAACTCTGCTTTTAAATCTACATATAGCTTGCAAATACACTTAGACAATTTCTTTCTTTTAAAAAATTCCTTAAATTCGGACCTGAAAGCAACTTGTAATATTTGAGCCACAGCTTACTCCGTAAGGCATAGCTATCAAAACCGGAAGACGTATTACATATCTTATAACAAGCTACAGTGCTTATTTGCAGTTGAATTACCGTGAAAGTTTAGAGGGCCGCAGCGGCCGATTGGGCAATGTTTTAGCCTTTACTCAAGGCGTTTCAACCCTGTGGGTGGGTTTAAAAGGTCTTTACATGCCCCAGCACTCTAATGGTCATTATAAGTGCCACCAATGCTTACATCCCCACGCGTCATAAGAACTTCTATTAAAATTTATCCTCGAAATTAATAAAAAAAAAAAAAAAGTACCGTCCGGATAGAAATAATAAAAGTATTGTTTTATTAAAACCTTCCTATCTATATCTTTAAATTATAAATTTAACATTTTAAAATGTTAAATATGTTAAAATGATTGATTTAATTTTCTTCAAAGAAACAAACAATTCCAACATCTTAAAATTAAGAAGGCGTTAAGTATAGAAAAAAATCGACATTAATGTTAGGTTTAACACTTTATTTATTTAAATTCACTTCAGATTAATTTCTTGATATTTGCCAATAAACAAACGTTTCAGACAAGAACAGTGTTTTTATTTCTTTTCTGATTAAATTTGTCATGGATAACTAATCGTTAAACATGCAATCTGAAATCAAAAACATCATTTGCGATTAAATTGTCTGATTAAAATTGTAAGTTATTAAATTATAGTCGTTTGGAAAAAAGCAACAATCAACATTTTAAGAAAAAGAGAAAAAACAATTGGTGACTAAGAATAATACAGGAAAAAAATCCAATAACAAAAACAGCAAGAATTGATAATAATTCCTGTCACGGCATTGTACGTTAATGTGAAAACTTCAATGAACATTAAATAAGCAAAATATTTAACGTATTGATACATATAGACAAACAACATGCAATGACACAGCTAAAAGGTAGTATGTTTCTTTTTTACTTAATCTTGAATCAGACATCAATTATAACAAGGACTGGCATGTTTGTTTTATTATAACGTAAGAAAAAGAATCAATATGTGGCGTGTCAATATTAATATATAAGAAATATTATCATTTGTAAAAGATTTGAAATATTAATCTTCATGTTTTAATAAGATTTTAGATGAATATATATTATTTTTTGTATCAATGATATTTTATAAATATACAACAAATAAAATACAATGCTAAGTACAGGTATAAAATCAGAGTAATTAATTTGAAATATTATTCCACTATACAAAAATCATTGTAATATAAATGACGTATGTAACTTCAGACGCATAACCCTATTGAGTTGTCATGGAAATTTAACTGTATGAAAACTTATGAGAAAATTTGTTTAGTTTTAGAAAAAAAAAATCTACACTAATTAATATTTTTGTTTGCTAATCGCTTATTGATTTAATTCATCTAAATAGATAAATAGAACTTTAGATTCAGTACTTTTTAACTGTTTTGCTTTTGTTTTGTTATTGTAATTTAAAAAAAACGAAACATTCACAAACATAACACTTGGTTTTTTTTTAATTAAAATAACGCATTCAAAATTAGGACATCAATGTCGGCATGTGTACAACTGATCTTCGTCTTTGATGCATGGGTTTAGAATGTGTAAGATTACTTATAATCTCTGTATTGTCAATTTGATGTCCCAATCAAAGTTCAAAATGATGTATGAGTTTCGATTCTACTTGTAGCAGAATTCCCAGTAGAAAAGACACAGCACAAAATTACAGCTAAATGAGAAAGCACTCCAATTGATCAGTTACGATAACAACTTTCGGTAAAGGGAGATAACTCAATTTGAAATTAAGTACATTTACAGTATTACAGTTTGTCTGTAGTTGATGGCATAACATCACCCAAAAGTTTATGTTCACGTGATAACATAATACTAAGTTGTGCTGCTGTATAATGATTTGATTTACCTTATGTTTAGTTCATTGCTTTCCAGTAATTTTTTACTCTTGTTAAATAACAGATGGATTAACAAATGCCGAGATTGCTCAGTTTCACGTGTCTGGAAACAATGATGCCTCAGTGCGTGTTAATACCAGTCTAAACGATATGTAAGTCAATATATAGTACAAATACCAGTTAAATTTGTGCCAGATGTGCACATTTCGGAAATTCATTCTCATCAGTGACACTAAGACCGAAAAGTTTTATACATAAAAAATATATAAGCCAAACAGTTGAAAATAATGAATCTAAAGTTTCAAAATTATATAAATCCAAATCCAGCTAAGGAATGCTTTGCATGAGGGAACAAACCTTAGTTTTAAATAAATTTCAAATTTTAGACGACTAAAAATTTTGCTAAATGGTACATTTTCTGACAGCACAAAGTACTGCATACTGAGTTATGGATACCCTCGGGGAGTTTTACTCCACCAGCAGCGGTACCCGCTCAGGGGTAGTAAATATTTAGTACAAATACCAGTTAAATTTTGATGTGCCAGATGTGCACATTTCGGAAATTAATTCCTCATCAGTGACACTAAGACCGAAAAGTTTGATACATAAAAAATATATAAGCCAAACAGTTGAAAATAATGAATCTAAAGTTTCAAAATTATATAAATCCAAATCCAGCTAAGGAATGCTTTGCATGAGGAGAAACCTTAGTTTTAAATAAATTTCAAATTTTAGACAATATCTAGTAATATTCTCAAGTCCCGTATGCCTTACTTTAGTTCATTTTTCCTTTCATTCTCAAAGATGACTTTGCACGTGGCGGGTGTAACTACGTGCACCCGGCCTCACTTCCTTGATGGAAGTTCACGTGTGTAACTAAATTTGCCATTTTTCAAAGTTTTTACTTTGTTCTTTTGGATTGTGATTTGGACATGGACTGATATGTTTGTGTCTTATATGATTTAAGCTACTTTTAGATTTGAGAACATAATCTAGATAAAAAGCTAAAAAGAGATGATGATAGTGTTTATCTGTTTTAGGAAAACTAGCAAATTTAATTAAGATTGAGACGATGAACATTTCCAATTAAACAGGTTAACAAGAGTTTCTGCTGTATGATAATATTTGTTGCTTTATCTGCAATATGCGTTTAAGCGAGAGTAAGGTAATTAATATATGACACAAATACCTGTTCAATTTTGATGTGCCGGATGTGCATTTCGGAAAATCATTCAGTGACACAAGGGGCCGATAAGTTCGACAGATACATAAGCCAAAGACTTGAAAATTAATGAATCTATAATAGAGAGTTGTAATTCCCCATATCATATTTAAATCAGCATGATATAACTTTTAGTTTAAATTAAAGATATGGCAAATACCATTTAAGTTAATTTTTTATCAACAAATAAATAAAGATTGCCAATTTCACAGTGTCTCGTCTCGAATAACTTCATTCGGGCAGTTTCGAGAGTTTTTCGAATCACTTGCCAAAAATAAAGGAAAACCATTGGATACATGAGTATGTTCCGCTATTCAAGACCTCACTACATTGATAAAACCAAAAGGAACTTGACCGTGGCGTTAAATACCATTACTTCACTATATATATAATATCTAGCCATTCAACAAAAAAAACATTTATAGAGCTTACCTCTCTCCGGTAACAAAACTAATTAATAAATTATAATAAATAGATTAAAATGCATATTAATCTTATGATAACAACATATTATCAATGTTTTTTCTGTTCCGTTTTAGCTTTGTTTTCTATCCTTCTGGGATTCCAGACCATGCTTGGGAGATGGTTAATTCGAAAACACCGGTCTTTCAAAATTATGTGATAAAAATACCCAGAAACTCACAACCAAGACAAATTCCCGGATGTCTTCCTATAGGTATCATCGGTTTAACAAGGACAGGTGTTGCATTATATAATCCTCTTAATGCCCTGGGTCAAAATGCAGTAGAAGGGGCCACAGCTGAAGTTTTTGATAAGTGTGATGGTCATACAGCTGATGGTGGTATTTACCACTACCACAAATTGCCAAAGAACTGTTTGTACAAATTTAAGGCTGATGAATTTGTTGGTGTTGCCCTGGATGGATACCCTATATATGGTCCTATAATATCCGATGGTTTGATTGAACACGGAGGTTTATCACAAGGAGGATATGTTACTTCTGCGCACCTGGATAAATGTCATTGTACAACGATTAATGGCAAATACAGATATTACATGACAACAGAATTTCCTTATATACTGGGATGTTTCAAAGGAACCGTTATCTTCCGAAACGAGAGTGTCAAATATAATTGTGTGGAAAATACCTCGAGTACGTAACTTATTATAAATAAGATGCAGAACCGGTTTAACGTAAGATATGTTATGGAATCTAATTAAGCTGTTAATAAACGGCTTGGGACGGATTAGTCACTTTTTTTCACGGTGTTTTTATAACCGCTTATATATCCAAGGTCTTCAAACAGAAATAAAATTTTTTTTTTATATTATGAAAATTGACATACTCATTCAATCGTTTTAATTTTGTTTCTTGATTTTTATAATGTTTAACTATAAGGAATATTTAAGTTCATTAAAGATTCCATTGTGACTCGTAAGAGAAAGAAAGACCTTAGAAAGGGTGTTAGTAATGAACATTATTAAAAAACATTTAAATGTTTTATGGCACAGAATAAAGCCATAGCTTACCATATCTAGCTTTATTGTAGGTATTTAATTATCAAATACACGTGTATATTCAATTTGTAATTGTATTCTTTCAGTTTGGAATACCGACTGGAATTATTATTTGTGTCATTGCTCTAGGCAAAGTGGTTCTGGTGATGCAGGAAGTCCTGATAATTCCTTTGGTTCTGACAGAAGACTAACAGCGCCACCAGAATGTGAGCAAGATTATCCAAATCGACCACAATGGTGTCGACCCCTGTTAGATTGTTCTCCTGAAAACGTCAATAGACCTGAAATATGTAATAAACTCTGCTCCGCAGAAGACATGAATCAACAACCGTCGTTTTGTAACCCAACAATAGCAAATACAACAATAACACCACCAACAACAACACTAGCAACAAGAACAACAACAGCAACAACAACAACAACAACAACGGCATCAACAACAGGAACAACACCTTTGTCAACTGTGAATCAACTATCAGATGCGATATGTTACAAGTCGTGCCGTTTATCAATATTATTCTTAGTGGCCTTGCAATGTTTTTATAATGTTTTTCTTTCAAATGTATTAAATGTTTAATGATACTGATACGCAAAAAATCGGTATTGACTGATTTCTGGTTTAAGAATTTTAACCTTGAGTTATTTACCCATCATGACTTACATGAAGAGAGACGTTAAGTCACTCGTTGGTACCGACTGTAACAATAGAATTGACAGTTAAAGATGTTATTTGACAATTTATCTTATAAATTTTAGAATAAATAAAAACTTATTGAGTAATTGGGTTTTACATGCATCATTCAAGAGCGTTGTGTGTAATTGTTTTTTGTAAAATTATTGTTTTCAAAATTCGCCTACTATTAGTCCAAAATTGTTTGTCATATGTTTTTTAAATATATATAACACAAATACCAGATGAATTTTGATATGCCAGATGTGCACATTTCGGAAATTCATTTCTAATCAGTGATACTAAGACCGAAAAGTTTGATAATAAAAAACATAAGCTAAACAGTTGGAAATTAATTAATCTAAAGTTCCAAAATTATATAAATCCAAATCCAGCTTAGGAATGCTTTGCACAAAGTACTGCCTACTGAGTTATGGATATTTCTTTTATTTAAACTTTCCTCATAAAAATAAAAGTAAGACTGAATTTAAAAACATATTGACCTAACCAAATTCTGTCTTTAAATTAAGATATCTTCTTTGAATTTTTCTGTACACAGAGCAGAATTTTGAAAAAAAAACTGAAATTTAATTACTTCGATGATCCAATTGGGCCTCACCCAAGATTACATCAGGATATTTTAAGGTTAATAAAGGTCAAATGAATAAATATGCAAATCACATTTCCTTACTACATAGTGTTTAATTTTAAAGAAATACGAAAAAGAAATTGCTGTCCAAAGATGCAATAGATAAAGTTAAAAAGTTTTTTTTCAATTAGAAAAATAAAGGAAAGAGTCATAAGTTTATAATTCGATGTCATTGTTGTTCGGATTTTCAAGGGTTGATCATCATGAATATTCAAATCATGACAATATCTCTGATATGGTAAACTAGGAAGGTGAATAAGGGATATTTTGGACATTGTGAATTTGCTATTTTTTGAAAACAATAAAAAATTGTTATATGCACAGAATTTAAGAAATTTTTTATTAAGTCTGGTTTCCTTTCCCAATCAGGTCAGTAAATTGTACATGAAATTTTAATATTTTTGAATGATTTTGTTTAAATATGGAGTTTTGTTCTCCAAATATGCCTATGACAAACAATTATGGACTGATAGTAGGTGCTTTGGCCAATCTTGAACTATTTTTGAATTAATTTGTATGTTTATACAAACTTAATATTAAAATAATCTGTCATTTTAAATTCCTATTCAATATGTGTTTATAGTTTGCGGTTAGGTTGTATGTTGTAACTATGTCTAAAGAGTGCTATGGATCTTTTAAACATCTTGACACAAATCCGAATGCACACCATTTATAAACCCCTTCTTATATTCCAAGATTGTTGTATATTTTTTTAATCTACTCTACTGTGTTAGATACAAGAGTGTTTCTACTCCAAAAATATTTATCTTTTCAATATTGGTAACACAAACGGTTTTAACATATAATATTGCCGGCTTATGATCAAGCATAAAGTTTCGGTGATGAAGAGGAAAAGAAGTGCCCGGAAAATATCCACCATTTGACAAGCTAACTAGTACTTATTTGCATAGAAATTGTCCCGAGTGGAATGGAACCTAGAAATTGAGAAGCAGTGTAATCTGTTAGCACATGCTAGGGTTAACTCTTTATGAGTCTCAGTGACAAGCAAAGTGTTATTTTATCAAACACAAAAATACCAATGCGGGTCCATATCACAAAGAAATGGCGCATATTTTGTGTCCTTTGGTATACCAAATGTGTGTTTTTAATACTTATTCTAACAAACACAAAAATATGTTGTCTATACAAACTTCTAACATTTTGTTGATGGTAACTTCAGTTTACGATCAATCAGTATGGTGTTTGACAAAATAACCAGAATCCCTGTAGAACACTAGATAATTATATTTTGGCTAACCGCTTTTGTAAAAGAATGACAAGTGAATGATTTGTTTAAGACAATCTTTCAATTTAATATGAGGTCCAATTTAAAATGAAATATTGTGGTGTTAAGTGTAGAACAAATTATACCTTTTACAGAAGACAAAGTATTAAAAACAAAATTAAGTAATCAAACAACGAAATTTTTTTAACCGAATGATGCTAGGGTTTTCAAATGATCCGAGGGTTTCTACAATTTTTATTCCAAGCTTGTATTTTACATAGATCGGGTACAGAATCGAAAACAAGCGTGTGTATTCATACCTTTTGGGACATTTATAATATCAAGACCAAATGTTGCCTGAATCATTTGTGTAGTAATAGTTTTTTATTAATAGCGTCAAATTTTTTATACATATACATGTGCCAGCACCTCCCGTTTAAGTTCCGACAATTTATTATCCAAAAGACCAAAAGGGATCCATGATAAACCATTTGTAAAGCAGAAAAGGGGAAATAAGAATATGCACGCCATTACAGCTTGTTTGTGGATCACAACAGCTGGAAACGGTCCGCCGGGTAACCTCTGTAAGTTACAAAAATGGACTTTAAACATTACTACTATAAATTGTGAAAGAAATTTCATAAAATTACTCGGGGTATACTTATGTGACGACATACTACTATTGTTTTAAAATCGTTGAAGAACAGATGGGTCGGCTTTTAATTGTGAGTTACAGACAAGGACTGGTATGTTTGTATTATTACGACCCTTTAAGAAAATGCCAATAAATGTGCGCTGCAAATCTATTGCTTTATACAAAGAATGCTGTTTTTTTATTAGTGTGTGTGTGTGTGTGTGTGTGTGTGTGTGTGTGTGTGTGTGTGCCCAATGGTAATGTTGTTCATAAAATTTTGACTCTTGGTGAAATATTCTACCTATTTTGAATTAAAAATATACTGATCAGCAACGAAAACTTAGGATAAAGATTTTGTAATCAGATAGTTAAAATACACATTGAATATTTGCAGTTGTTAGTATAGAATAACTTTAAAGTTCCTGGTAGTTTTGATTTTTCATCATTGTTGCGGTTAAGGTAATAATTTGCAGGTCGAGTGGGTACCACGTGAAAATAATCAAATTGCAGATGATTGCAAGGGTGAAAAAAATTGGTTCAAAATTTGCTTATACCGGCTCAGCAGGAGGTTATTCGTTTACTTATGACAAGTTTTTTTTTATTTGGTACCTCAGGTACTTAATCATATGGGTGTTTGTAAAGCGAGACACACTTCTTGTTCTGAAGTGGAAATCTTCATTATTTTGGCAGTTGTTGACGGTATGTGACGGTCACGATTGTCAGTATTATGACGTTGAAATGCTTTATAAACCATTGGGATTTTTCTTGTGTTGTTTGTGAATTTAATGATTTGGATTTGGTCTTTTTTTAGTTATTTTAAATTAAATGTGGGTTCGTTTTCGGACAACTTATTTGTCAGTATATAATGCTAAGGTAGAAAAATTATTCAAAATTTGCTTGTTTTTGGCATGTGTTCACTCTTTAGCTTATGACTTTAGTGATTTTAATAAAATTGTATCGTCCATATTGTTTAAACCTTGGGTTTAATTATATTGGTGCTTGGAAGGCGAGAGGAATGCTAATCATCTCTAAGTGGAAATCCTCATTATTTTGACCGTTGTAGTCATACGTCGTTGATTTTTTAGAGTTGTTCTACCATACGGGTTTTCGCGAGTGATCATCTGATTTATATTGTGTTTTGTAATTCAGATAATTTTATGACATGTTAAGGTTTTTCAATTGATTTTTAGTAAAAAAAAAAATCTATAGTCGTGTGGAGCAACAAGTCTTTATTACGTATGTCTAAAAATTACCATGGCTTAAAGCTGCATTAAGTTTAAAAACATTAAAACAAGCTGATCTAATTAATAATGTCCCTAATGAACTATGTTACATTTGGTTCAACGATAAAAGCTCGAATTAATACAGAAATAACAGTTATTCCCAGCGAGATGAAACCTGTAGGATCTAATTTTAAAACAAGGCTATATTTGTATGGGATACATAACACCATTGTAAATACATTTGGATATTAATGACGGACAATTAATACAATTTGTCATGTTTCACCTTCGTTTCATTGGAGTTCCCGTATATTCGTACGCATGCTCCAAACAAATAATAATCATCGTAAACAGATGACCTACCCATTAAAGGATTCTGTTTATTTACAGCTAAAAGGAGTGAAATTTAAGAAACTGAAGCCTGATTAGAAGTTTTTTAAAAGATATATATATATATATATATATATATATATATATATATATATATATATATATATATATATATATATATAAAGAAAATTTTTCAAAAAAATCAGAAAATTGAAAAACTTAATGCAGCTTTAACGACCCTAACATTTTCACAGTTTGATGATTCACATATTGCCACGGCTTGATGAGTTATATAATTCAATGAATTGGCGAGCTTTACCGTTTTATAACCTGATTTGTTTGTAATATTAAAAATGCAAAAAACTATTGATATAGTTGATTGAACGAGTAACATTAACTTTAAATCTATTATCATAATATCATCATCATCATTATTATTATAATTATTATTATTTTTTTTTTGTTTGATGTTGTTGTTGTCGGTGAAGGTGGTGGTGCTGGTGCTAGTGGCGGTGGTGGATGGTGCTGGTAGTTGTGTTTGAATTATGAGAAAAATTTTTATTTTATGAACATTGTGAAAGAGAGCATAAAACCTTTTTTTCAGCTTTCAATTACGGATCCAATCTCGCATAATGTTATTAAATTTTGTGATTCAGTGGTCTTGCCACATTACATATAAAGCTGTAGTCAGTATAGACCCGAATATGGGATTATAATGGAACTAGCTTTTTAAATGAAGAAAACTGAAAGTGTTTTTCTATTTGTGGATATTTATGACGTATTTACTGTTCTTATTTACAGTACCTCTACTGAAGCTCAGTATGTAGAGTGTTCGCTTCGTGTTGGAACCCCGGCCGGGTCTGGCCAAGACTAAATATTGGTAGTGACTGTTATTCGCAAGCATTCGGCATTTAGAAATGATAGTCACATTTCCTTAAGAGGATACCTTAAAAACCGATGCCTCGTGTCGTGGAAGGTGTAGCACGCTAAAAAAAATCCCTGTACATTGCCTTAAGTGCACGGCAAAGGAATTTCTTCCACTTAACTTATAGCCGGTGACATCTCGATATAAGTGGAATGTTATTGACAAGTACGTAAAACCCTATTAAAACAAACAAATCATAAATCATATTCTTATTTACAACAGCATTGAAGTACCTACTGCAATATGTTTACTTTTAGATGACAGTTTAGTTTTAGGACGTTTTGGCTTTTCTTGTAGTGTTCTTCATAAAATATAAGTGTATCATTATATAAAAACAAAAATATCTGTTAAATTTATTTGTGCCATATGTGCACATTTCGGAAAATTATTCCTCATCAGTGACACTAGGAACCGAAAAGTGTAATACATAAAAAAACATTAGCCAACCAGTTGAAATAATGAATCCCAAGTTCCAAAATTATATAAATTAAAAATCCAGTTTACCAATAATAGTCATTAGTCATCCATATAAATATTGTTTTTGCAATAGCTTATCTTCTCAGTTTTTAATAAAATGCATTATTAAATTCTTTCCTTATAATATTAGTTTGTAATATAAACTGGCAGCATTAACTTCAGATCTAAGTATTGTCATAGTAAGAAATATATATCTACATTTTTTGCTGTTTTATTTATATTTTTAATTTAAAAAATTACGTTCTTATGAAAATTATGAAGGAGAATACAATACGTTTAATTGATCATCTTAATATTTTGAAGATAATTAAAAATTTGATATACACTGACATTGCTTAAAAGATCTTGCATGAATGATACTGAATAAAAGTATGTAATGTAGGTGAAAAATCAACACAATCCAGCAGTATGTAAACGAAAGATTTAAAACTTTGAAGAGGCACAATCGGGAGCTTGTTCTGCCTTTAAAATAGAAGAATCAGTAAAATAACTAAGGTCGATTCCACAGCGTCTGAGGACAATACCTTCACATTTTCTGTAGAGATGCAAGGGTATAAATCCTTCGCCATCCTTGTGTGGATCAAAATCGTGAATGAATTATTGAACTATGAGGGACGTCAAATTATCAAGGATAAGTTTGGATAGAACGACTTGTCATATTTATCAACAATATTATTATGACGGCTACGAAACGTTTTTAGGACCTTTATAAGCCTCTTGCAATATATCCGTAGGCAACAATTTTTGTGTAACGAAGCTTTTTTTGTTGTATGAAGTTCTTGTAGTGGGAATATGTTTTATCATATAGTATTAAATGTGAAACAAATACACCATATGCAATATAAGCAGAAATATTGCTGCATAGAAATGTAAAGTTGAGGATAGAAAATTAAAAACATCACATTTGCCATATAGCTTCAAATGTAGTCTTTCGTGAGTGTTACGTAAAAGGTCTAGTTGAAACATGAATACCAGTCGCATCTTTTCATACAAGCTCTTTTTAAAGAGAGCTTTACAAATTGGGGATTATTAAGAGATACGAAATCATCTATATCTCTGCACTTAGAGAAGTCTTTTCTACAATATTAAAAAAAGTTTAATTTAATTTTTATAAAGGTACATTATTCCCGAGAGTGTTATTGTCATTTTGTTTTTACATACTTAACATTGCCAATGTTAAAATAAGGGAATATATAAAACAATAATTCTTTTATTTAGAAAGTTAAACTGTAAATATCAGTTAAGTGGTTTTTTTTGAATTTTTCTGTTATTTACTTTACATCTGCTTAATTAGTCCCCTACCGGCGAAAGCCGAAGGGGACTTTAGGTTTGCGCTCTGTCCGTCTGTCCGTCCGACCGTCCGTCTGTCTGTCACGCCTCATTTTTCCACACTTATTTTTTAAAATCTTTATGATAATGAACTGATTTTTAAATGTGAGTCTATTATGATAAGTTGCAAATCAAGTTAGCGTTTCATTCTGGTCCGCAAATTTTTACATGAGTTATTGCCCTTTGAAATTGAAAATTCACTGAAATTTCAGTTTTCCGCTCTTTTTTTCTAAATGCTTTTAGATAATGAACTGATTTTTGGTTTTTGAGTCTACCATGATGAGTTACAGATCAAGTTTACGTTTCTTTTCCATCTGCTAATTTTTACCGGAGTTATGGCCCTTTGATCTCTGAAAATTCATAGAAATTTTAGTTTTCCGCACTTTTTTTCTACACGCTTGTAGAAATGGAAATAATGTTTGGTGTGTGACTCTACCATGATGACTTACAGATCAAGTTTATATCTCGTTTCCATCTGCTAATTTTTACGGGAGTTATGGCCCCTTGAACTTTGAAAATTCACTGAAATTTTAGTTTTCCGCTCTTTTTTTCTACACGCCTGCAGTTAATGAATTGTTTTTAGTATGCAGGTCACTATTACACTCCATATCAAGAACTGTTAGACTAGTGTCTCCTGTAATGTATGATATATTATAAAACAAAATCTACATTGCATTATAATTGACCTAGTAATTATTCTCTTTCCACACACTGTCAAAAATAAGAAGGTTTTGGGAGAATTAACCTTTTCATGATTAAACTTAAAATTTTTGAGAAATCCATTGCTGGTTTTTGATTTTACTATGATCAAGTTTTGCTTTTGTTTTGAACAACAAGCATAATTTATAACTATAAATCTTTGTACCATATAATAAGGTACATTTTACCTAAAACTTTGGGATTAGTTAAATATACGACCGGTAGGGGACTATGTTTTGTTTTGCAATACTCTCAGAATGCTTGTCCTTATATATTTTTTCTTAACATTTTCTAGCCACGAATAGCTGCACTAACGCTGACGCGGCTCCAAACAATAACTTACTCGCTCACCAAAACTGTAAAAAAAGAAGATGATCAAAGTTATAAATATTGATTAGTTAATGTCGTAAAAATGTTCTAGTTGTCGTAAATGTACTTTAGTTGCCGGAAAGCATTATAGCGTTTTTCCGATAATTGTCTGAAAACATTCCTTTCTATCAGTTTACATTATAACTCATACATTTTAATGATTGAATTGATTTTCTTTAAAGTATAATTTATTCTAAGGTTTTAAAAACAAAAAGCGTAAATTTAAACAAAAATCAACATAATGTGCGCTTTAAAACTATTTTTCACATGTTAAATTTAATGTCAGTTGTCAGTTCTTGAAATTCTTTACCTTACATTTGAAATTGTGTTTTAACCGGTATGTTTGTGTTCGATTTTAATGTTTTAGGGGAAAAAATGTGAGGATTTCATCCGTACTAATTCAATTGCCATCTTCAATCAAAGCCGCGTTAAAAGATGTTTAAATAGATATTTCAGTAACATAAAGTAGGTTTTTGATATTTGCCACACCTATTGGTCATTTTATTTTCATGAGTCAGGAAAGCTAAACATTGCATTACTGTCTTTTTCTGTTTACACATGTGTGTGTAAATCTCTTTCTCTTTCAATCATTATACGCAGATCAATAATGAATAAAAAAAAATAGACAGTCCGAATTCTGCATAAACAACATATCTTAATAAATGTTGAATAATAACAGGAAAGTATAAACCCTTTGATTAAATTAATTTTGGGGAAAGAACAACATAATACCCATGTAATTAATCTGACATAGGATATCATTTTTAAGAACATTCCTGGCTTGGAATTCTCTGTTTCATTGAAATTTGATAAGTCATAAAATTCGAAACATTAATAAAATCTTACCGTGGCTAAACTTTGCATAATGGGAATTATGTAATACTAGAGGAAGAACGCGCTTTAACAGAATTTACATACATAAAAGTGTATAATTACTTTTTCCTATTATCCTTATAAATTTTACTTTTGTCTTATAATTTTATCTTTCGATAATAATCTCTCGAAAGACATAGGAACTCATTGGAATTTAAAGAAACAGTTAAATTGTTAATGTGCAAGCGCGTCCATTATGCAATTTCAAAGATGAAACTTGGTTTTGAAGTGTAGATTTCATATTGACAAAACGGTGAAACAAAGACAGGAAAAATCCCTTCTAATTTACATGATAAGATTCTGATCTATTTTGCATTTTCAATAGAAAAAATACCTAAAAAGCGTACATTTTGTCATAGCCACCATATCAAACACCTAACAAAAATACCTGTTTAATTTTGATGTACCTCATGTGCATGTGTGCATATTTTATTCTTCATCAGTGACACTAGGGACCACAAAGTTACTAGAAAACGTAATCCAAAAAGTTAAAATAATTAAAGCCAAAGTTCATAAATTTCCAGCTAAGGATTGCTTTGCATGAGGTAAAAAACCTTAGTTTTAAACATGTTTTTAAAATTAAGGCGGCTGAAAATTTGTTAAAGGTATACATTTTTTCCAGCACAAAGTACTGACTACTGAGTTTGGGATACTCTTGAGGAGTTTTTCTCCACCAGCAGCGGTACTGCATCAGGGGAAAGGTAGTAATTATCTAATAATAATACTTATTAACTTGTGGTGTGCCATATATGCATATTTCGGAAAACCATTCTTCATCAGTGACATAAGGGGCCGCAACGGTTGACAAATAAAAAACTTTATCCAAAGAGTTGAAAATTTACTAATCTAAAGTTCCAAAATTACTTGATATCAATTTTTACCAATAAGACGACGAAGTACGAGTAAATGATGTATATACAGTTAAACTAATGATAAACGACAAGAAAGGGGAAACATTGCTGACAGAAGTACTTGTCTAGTGCTATGATTATAATACTAAAAGTACAGGCACTTATTAACCATCCTAATTACTTGGCAACTTGTCCATTCATACGCAGGTTTTTTAATTTTAAAATATTCATATTTTATAAATCCATATATTTTTTTGTTTTGTGACGTAAAATATGC
Organism: Tegillarca granosa; assembly: GCA_029721355.1. Taxonomy (NCBI): domain Eukaryota; kingdom Metazoa; phylum Mollusca; class Bivalvia; order Arcoida; family Arcidae; genus Tegillarca; species Tegillarca granosa. The sequence continues at coordinate 36,648,901 of CM056605.1, forward strand.
ATATTTTAAGAAATTAATGTGCCTTTTTGATTTTTTTTTTCACTTGATTATTTCGTTCTGATAAATCTTTCTTTCACATAATTTTGGTTGTATATAAAGAGTGTATCTAAATATTAGAACGAGGTAAAACAAACACAACCTTACATCATGAATAGGTTTATTATAAAATATTTTAACGTTGTCATTTTTTGATGTATGTAGATAGGAAATTGTACATGATAATGTTGTCTGAATTTTTTCAGGTTTCAAATAAAACAATGTGATAAACTATTATATAAAAAAATTCAGATGTAGCCGTTCGTTATATTTATTAATAAAATGAAAAACTTATTGAAGACTAGTCATAAGTCGATACGGTTTCCGCTCCTTCGTCGGAGTTCTGAAGTAATTAAAAACAAACCTAAATTTATCAAATGTCGTTTAATGGAAAATAAGAAAATAATAATAATAATAATATGGTCAAATAAAGTTTTAAAACAGTTTGTTTATTTCTACAAATTGCTAATGATTAGAACCTACTTTCTGTATTCACAAAGAAAATTCAATTTTTTTTTAAATGTTAAATTCGTGCAAAATAATATCGGGGTATTCAAAGGTAAGGTAAATTGTACTGATATGCATATTAAGCTTCATAACTACTGACATTGAACATAGAAAGGTTTTTTAGTGTGAGTGTCCCAAAAGTTAAACTCATTTCTTTACATTTGTTGTATGTCGAGGTTCAGAAGGGATTATTTGAATACAGATTACTGTTTAGTAAAATTATTAACAAATTTGCCCCATGAACAGAATAAGTTAAAAGTTTTGGCGAAGTCTCATTATTTTTCCTTATTTGTTCAGTAGATATGAAACGGTTTTTCAAAAATCGAAATCATTTTTTTTCAAAACTTGAAAAGGATGTCGTTGTAAAGACTACCGTTGTAAAGAATGCTTTTGTGAGGACTGCAAACGTAAATGGTGCCGCTGGAAAGGGTGCCGTTGTAAAGAGAACCGTTGTTAAGAATGCCGTTAAAAAGTGCTGTTGTAAAGACAAGCAGCGTAAAGAGTGCAAGCGTAAAGAGTGCCCTTGTAAAGAGAGCCACAGTTAAAAAGTGTCGTTGTAATGGGTGCCACTGTAAAGGGTGCCGTTGTGAAGGTGTCGTTGTAAGGAGTGCCGTTTAAAGAGTGCAGTTTTAAAGACTGCCAGCGTAAAGACTGCCAGCGTCAAGACTGTCAGCGTAAAGAATGCCGCTGTAAAGGGCGCCGTTGTAAATAGAGCTGTCAAAAAGAGTTACACAAATGTCACTTTAAAGGGTGCCGTTGTAAAGACTGCCGCTGTAAAGATTGCCGTCGTTAATGATGCCGTTATAAAGAGTACCCTTGAAAAGAGTGTTACTGTACGGAGTGCCGGGATGCTGTTGTAACGAAGAAAAGAGTGACTTTGTTAAGAGTGCTGCTGTTAAGAATTCCGTTGTAAAGAGCGCCGTTTTAAAGAATGCCTTTAGAAAAAGCGACGTTTGTATGGACTGGACTGCCACTGGAAAGAGTGTTGTTGTAGATAGTGCTGTTGTAAACTGTGTGTCTGTAAAGAGAATTGACTGTAAATGTTTGTCCTTTTCGTATGTGTTCTGACTAATTCATTTTCACACGTGAGCTTCCATTAAGGAAGTGAGGCCGGGTGCTCTGGAAGTAGTTGAGAACGTGTATATTCGTAAATGTTTATCTTGGCACTGATAAAGTTTTTTAACTAGTATTAGCTAAATGACATACATTGGCGATTAAATAGGTTCGAGGTAGAACAAAACAAAATAAATTAAAACCAAAAAATGCTTCATAGCAAACTGGTTCCTTTATTATGTAAATAGGAAAAATTTCCTGGGTAAATAAACCAAATCACTGCATAATTCGAATACAAAACTTGTTTTTGTCAAACAAGTGTATTTTGCAGAAACAAATGGCCTTGTATTAGATCGTTTTAACTACTTGAGTGGTTTACTTTTATAAACGAACATGGTAAAGTTATTGAAAATTATGTAAATAAGATCAGATTACGTACAAACATTAAAGATGTGAAATTTATCAAATAATGACTAGACAAACATAAGTCCTCCATCAAATCAGAGTGGAAAGCCATTATGTTAGTTTCAGATTGGACATTTTGTTTTCAGAAACTCCCTACTTAAAAAACATACACAGACATACCGGGTCATGTCGAAATCACAATTCTAAAAACAAAATAAAACTTTGGAGTTTATCTAATTGATTTATTTTAGATTCATAGTTTTGGAACTTTAGATTCATTAATTTTCAAATATTTGGCTTATGTGTTTTGTCTATCAAACTTTTCGGCTCCTTGTGTCACTAATGAGGAATGACTTTCCAAAATGTGTACATACGGCACATAAAAATCCTACAGGTATTTGCGTTATGTATTTACCACCCCCGAGCGGGTACCGCTGCTGGTGGAGTAAACTCCCCGAAGGTATCCATAACTCAGTAGGCAGTACTTTGTGCTGTCAGAAATTATACCATTTAGCTAACTTTTCATTAATTTTTAACTATTTGACTTATATGTTTTGTCTTTCAAACTTTTCGGCAACTAGTGTCACTGATGAGGAATGATTTTCCAAAATGTGTACATATGGAACATAGAAATTTTACAGGTATTTGTATTATAAATATAACACAAAAACCTGCTAAATTTGATGTACCATATGTGCACATTTCGGAAAATTATTCCTCATCAGTGACACTAGGAACCGAAAAGTGTGATACATAAAAAACATTAGCCAACCAGTTGAAATAATGAATCCCAAGTTCCAAAATTATATGAATTAAAAATCCAGTTTACCAATAATAGTCATTAGTCATCCATATAAATATTTTTTTTTGCAATAGCTTATCTTCAGTTTTTAATAAAAAGCATTATTAAATTCTTTTCTTATAATATTAGTTTGTAATATAAACTGGCAACATTAACTTAAGATCTAAGTATTGTCATAGTAAGAAATATATATCTACATTTTTTGCTGTTTTATTTATATTTTTAATTTAAAAAATTACGTTCTTTTGAAAATTATGAAGGAAAATACAATACGTTTAATTGATCATCTTAATATTTTGAAGATAATTAAAAATTTGATATACACTGACATTGCTTAAAAGATCTTGCATGAATGATACTGAATAAAAGTATGTAATGCAGGTGAAAAATCAACACAATCCAGCAGTATGTAAACGAAAGTTTTGAAACTTTGAAGAGGCACAATCGGGAGCTTGTTCTGCCTTTAAAAAAGAAGAATCAGTAAAATAACTAAGGTCGATTCCACAGCGTTTGAGGACAATACCTTCACATTTTCTGTAGAGATGCAAGGGTATAAATCCTTCGCCATCCTTGTGTGGATCAAAATCGTGAATGAATTATTGAACTATGAGGGACGTCAAATTATGGATAGAACGACTTGTCATATTTATCAACAATATTATTATGACGGCTACGAAACGTTTTTAGGACCTTTATAAGCCTCTTGCAATATATCCGGAGGCAACAATTTTTGTGTAACGAAGCTTTTTTTGTTGTATGAAGTTCTCGTAGTGGGAATATGTTTTATCATATAGTATTAAATGTGAAACAAATACACCATATGCAGAATAAGCAGAAATATTGCTGCATAGAAATATAAAGTTGAGGATAGAAAATTAAAAACATCACATTTGCCATATAGCTTCAAATGTAGTCTTTCGTGAGTGTTACGTAAAAGGTCTAGTTGAAACATGAATACCAGTCGCATCTTTTCATACAAGCTCTTTTTAAACAGAGCTTTACAAATTGGGGATTATTAAGAGATACGAAATCATCTGTATATCTGCACTTAGAGAAGTCATTTCTACAATATTAAAAAAGTTAAATTTAATTTTTATAAAGGTACATTATTCCCAAGAGTGTTATTGTCATTTTGTTTTTACATACTTAACATTGCCAATGTTGAAATAACGGAAAATATAAAGCAATAAATGATAACATTCAGCTTTCTTTTATTAAGAAATTTAAACTGTAAATATCAGTTAAGTGGTTTTTTTTTAATTTTTCTGTTATTTACTTTACATCTGCTTAATTAGTCGCCTACCGGCGAAAGCCGAAGGGGACTTTAGGTTTGCGCTCTGTTTCATTCTGGTCCGCAAATTTTTACATGGGTTATGGCCCTTTGAAGTTTGAAAATTCACTGAAATGTCAGTTTGCCGCTCTTTTTTTCTAAATGCTTTGAGATAATGAACTGATTTTTGGTATATGAGTCTACCATGATTAGTTACAGATCAATTTTACGTTTCTTTTCCATCTGCTAATTTTTACCGGAGTTATGGCCCTTTGATCTTTGAAAATTCATAGAAATTTTAGTTTTTCGCACTTTTTCTACACGCTTGTAGAAATGGAAATAATGTTTGGTATGTGACTCTACCATGATGACTTACAGATCAAGTTTATAATTCGTTTCCATATGCTAATTTTTACGGGAGTTATGGCCCTTTGAACTTTGAAAATTCACTGAAATTTTAGTTTTCCGCTCTTTTTTTCTACACGCTTGCAGTTAATAAATTGTTTTTAGTATGCAGGTCACTATTACACTCCATATCAAGAACTGTTAGACTAGTGTCTCCTGTAATGTATGATATATTATAAAACAAAATCTACATTGCATTATAATTGACCTAGTAATTATTCTCTTTCCACACACTGTCAAAAATAAGAAGGTTTTTGGAGAATTAACCTATTCATGATTAAACTTAAAATTTTTTAGAACTCCATTGCTTGTTTTTGATTTTACTACGATCAAGTTTTGCTTTGCATCTTGAACAACACGCATAATTTATAACTATAAATCTTTGTACCATATAATAAGGTACATTTTACCTAAAACTTTGGGATTAGTGAAATATGCGACCGGTAGGGGACTATGTATTGTTTTGCAATACTCTCAGAATGCTTGTCCTTATATATTTTTTCTTAACATTTTCTAGCCACGAAAAGCTGCACTAACGCTGACGCAGCTCCAAACAATAACTTACTAGCTTACCAAAACTGTAAAAAAAAGAAGATGATCAAAGTTATAAATATTGATTAGTTAATGTCGTAAAAATGTTCTAGTTGTCGTAAATGTAATTCAGTTGCCGGAAAGCATTATAGTGTTTTTCCGATAATTGTCTGAAAACCGTCCTTTCTATCAGTTTAGATTATAACTCATACATTTTAAAATGTAAAAATGATTGAATTAATTTTCTTTATAGTATATATTATTCTAAGGTTTTAAAAACAAAAAGCGTAGATTTAAACAAAAATAAACATAATGTGCGCTTTAAAACTATTTTTACATGTTAAATTTAATGTCAGTTTTCAGTTATGAAATTCTTTACCTTACATTTGAAATTGTGTTTTAACCGGTATGTTTGTGTTCGATTTTAATGTTTTAGGGGAAAAATGTGAGGATTTCATCCGTACTAATTCAATTGCCATCTTCAATCAAAGCCGCGTTAAAAGATGTTTAAATAGATATTTCAGTAACATAAAGTAGGTTTTTGATATTTGCCACACCTATTGGTCATTTTATTTTCATGAGTCAGGAAAGCTAAACATTGCATTACTGTCTTTTTCTGTTTACACATGTATGTGTAAAAATCACTTTCAATCATTATACGCAGATCAATAATGAATAAAAAATAGACAGTCCGAATTCTGCATAAACAACATATCTTAATAAATGTTGAATAATAACAGGAAAGTATAAACCCTTTGATAAAATTAATTTTGGGGAAAGAACAACATAATACCCATGTAATTAATCTGACATCGGATATCATTTTTAAGAACATTCCTGGCTTGGAATTCTCTGTTTTATTGAAATTTGATAAGTCATAAAATTCGAAACATTAATAAAATCTTACCGTGGCTAAACTTTGCATAATGGGAATTATGTAATAGTAGAGGAAGAACACGCGCTTTAACAGAATTTACATACATAAAAATGTATAATTACTTTTTCCTATTATCCTAATAAATTTCTACTTTTGTCTTATAATTTTATCTTTCGATAATAATCTCTCGAAAGACATAGGAACTCATTGGAATTTAAAGAAACAGTTAAATTGTTAATGTGCAAGCGCTTCCATATGCAATTTCAAAGATGAAACTTGGTTTTGAATTGTAGATTTCATATTGACAAAACGGTGAAACAAAGACAGGAAAAAATCCCTTTTAATTTACATGATAAGGTTCTGATCTATTTTGCATTTTCAATAGAAAAAATACCTAAAAGCGTACATTTTGTCATAGCCACCATATCAAACACCTAACAAAAATACCTGTTTAATTTTGATGTGCCTCATGTGCATGTGTGCATATTTTATTCTTCATCAGTGACACTAGGGACCACAAAGTTACTAGAAAACGTAATCCAAAAAGTTAAAATAATTAAAGCTAAAGTTCATAAATTTCCAGCTAAGGATTGCTTTGCATGAGGTAAAAAACCTTAGTTTTAAACATGTTTTTAAAATTAAGGCGGCTGAAAATTTGTTAAAGGTATACATTTTTTCCAGCACAAAGTACTGACTACTGAGTTTGGGATACTCTTGAGGAGTTTTTCTCCACCAGCAGCGGTACTGCACCAGGGGAAGGGTAGTAAGTATCTAATAATAATACTTATTAACTTGTGGTGTGCCATATATGCATATTTCGGAAAACCATTCTTCATCAGTGCCATAAGGGGCCGCAACGGTTGACAAATAAAAAACTTTATCCAAAGAGTTGAAAATTTACTAATCTAAAGTTCCAAAATTACTTGATATCAATTTTTACCAATAAGACGACGAAGTACGAGTAAATGATGTATATACAGTTAAACTAATGATAAACGACAAGAAAGGAGAAACATTGCTGACAGAAGTACTTGTCTAGTGCTATGATTATAATACTAGAAGTACAGGCACTTATTAACCATCCTAATTACTTGGCAACTTGTCCATTCATACGCAGGTTTTTTTAATTTTAAAATATTCATATTTTATAAATCCATATTTTTTTTGTTTTGTGACGTAAAATATGCATATTTCAGAAATTAATGTGCCTTTTAGATTTTTTTTTCACTTGATTATTTCGTTGATAAATCTTTATTTCACATAATTTTGGTTGTATATAAAGAGTGTTCTAAATATTAGAACGAGGTAAAACAAACACAACCTTACATCATGTATAGGTTTATTATAAAATATTTTAACGTTGTCATTTTTCTAGATGTATGTAGATAGGAAATTGTACATGATAATGTTGTCTGAATTTTTTCATGTTTCAGATAAAACAATGTGATAAACTATTATATTAGAAAAGTCAGATGTAGCCGTTCGTTATATTTATTAATAAAATGAAAAACTTATTGAAGACCAGTCATAAGTCGATACGGTTTCCGCTACTTCGTCGGAGTTCTGAAGTAATTAAAAACAAACCTAAATTTATCAAATGTCGTTGAATGGAAAATAAGAAAATAATAATAATAATAATAATATGGTCAAATAAAGTTTTAAAACCTACGCCATTGTTACAGTTTGTTTATTTCTACAAATTGCTAATGATTAGAACCTTCTTTCTCTCCAGAAATTGTATTCACAAAGAAAATTCAAATTTTTTTTAAATGTTAAATTCGTGCAAAATAATATCGGGGTATTCAAAGGTATGTAAGGTAAATTGTACTGATATGCATATTAAGCTTCATAACTACTGACATTGAACATAGAAAGGTTTTTTAGGTGTGAGTGTCCCAAAAGTTAAACTCATTTTTTTTAAAATTTGTTGTATGTCGAGGTTCAGAAGGGATTATTTGAACACAGATTACTGTTTAGTAAAATTATTAACAATTTGCCCCATGAACAGAATAAGTTAAAAGTTTTGGCGAAGTCTCATTATTTTTCCTTATTTGGTCAGTAGATATTAAACGGTTTTTCGAAAATCGAAATCATTTTTTTTCAAAACTTGAAAAGGATGTCGTTGTAAAGACTACCGTTGTAAAGAATGCTGTTGTGAGGACTGCCAACGTAAATGGTGCCGCTGGAAAGGGTGCCGTTGTAAAGAGAACCGTTGTTAAGAATGCCGTTAAAAAGTGCTGTTGTAAAGACTAGCAGCGTAAAGAGTGCAAGTGTAAAGAGTGCCCTTGTAAAGAGAGCCACAGTTAAAAAGTGTCGTTGTAATGGGTGCCACTGTAAAGGGTGCCGTTGTGAAGGTGTCGTTGTAAAGAGTACCGTTGTAAGGAGTGCCGTTTAAAGAGTGCTGTTTTAAAGACTGCCAGCGTAAAGACTACCAGCGTCAAGACTGTCAGCGTAAAGAATGCCGCTGTAAAGGGCGCCGTTGTAAATAGAGCAGTCAAAAACAGTTACACAAATGTCACTTTAAAGGGTGCCGTTGTAAAGACTGCCGCTGTCAAGATTGCCGTCGTTAAAGATGCCGTTATAAAGAGTACCCTTGAAAAGAGTGTTACTGTACGGAGTGCCGGGATGCTGTTGTAAAGACTGACGATGAAAAGAGTGACTTTGTTAAGAGTGCTGCTGTTAAGAATTCCGTTGTAAAGAGCGCCGTTTTAAAGAATGCCTATAGAAAGGGCGACGTTTGTATGGACTGGACTGCCACTGGAAAGAGTGTTGTTGTAGATATTGCTGTTGTAAACCGTGTGTCTGTAAAGAGAATTGACTGTAAATGTTTGTCCTTTTCGTATGTGTTCTGACTAATTCATTTTCACACGTGAGCTTCCATTAAGGAAGTGAGGCCGGGTGCTCTGGAAGTTGTTGAGAACGTGTATATTCGTAAATGTTTATCTTGGCACTGATAAAGTTTTTAACTAGTATTAGCTAAATGACATACATTGGCGATTAAATAGGTTCGAGGTAGAACAAAACAAAATAAATTAAAACCAAAAAATGCTTCATAGCAAACTGGTTCCTTTATTATGTAAATAGGAAAAATTTCCTGGGTAAATAAACCAAATCACTGCATAATTCGAATACAAAACTTGTTCTTGTCAAACAAATGGCCTTGTATTAGATCGTTTTAACTACTTGAGTGGTTTACTTTTATAAATGAACATGGTAAAGTTATTGAAAATTATGTAAATTAGAACAGATTACGTACAAACATTAAAGATGTGAAATTTATCAAATAATGACTAGACAAACATAAGTCCTCCATCAAATCAGAGTGGAAAGCCATTATGTTAGTTTCAGATTGGACATTTTGTTTTCAGAAACTCCCTACTTAAAAAACATACACAGACATACCGGGTCATGTCGAAATCACAATTCTAAAAACAAAATAAAACTTTGGAGTTTATCTAATTGATTTATTTTAGATTCATAGTTTTGGAACTTTAGATTCATTAATTTTCAAATATTTGGCTTATGTGTTTTGTCTATCAAACTTTTCGGCTCCTTGTGTCACTAATGAGGAATGACTTTCCAAAATGTGTACATACGGCACATAAAAAATCCTACAGGTATTTGCGTTATGTATTTACCACCCCCGAGCGGGTACCGCTGCTGGTGGAGTAAACTCCCCGAAGGTATCCATAACTCAGTAGGCAGTACTTTGTGCTGTCAGAAATTATACCATTTAGCTAACTTTTCATTAATTTTTAACTATTTGACTTATATGTTTTGTCTTTCAAACTTTTCGGCAACTAGTGTCACTGATGAGGAATGATTTTCCAAAATGTGTACATATGGCACATAGAAATTTTACAGGTATTTGTATTATAAATATAACACAAAAACCTGCTAAATTTGATGTACCATATGTGCACATTTCGGAAAATTATTCCTCATCAGTGACACTAGGAACCGAAAAGTGTGATACATAAAAAACATTAGCCAACCAGTTGAAATAATGAATCCCAAGTTCCAAAATTATATGAATTAAAAATCCAGTTTACCAATAATAGTCATTAGTCATCCATATAAATATTTTTCTTTGCAATAGCTTATCTTCAGTTTTTAATAAAAAGCATTATTAAATTCTTTTCTTATAATATTAGTTTGTAATATAAACTGGCAACATTAACTTAAGATCTAAATATTGTCATAGTAAGAAATATCTATCTACATTTTTTGCTGTTTTATTTATATTTTTAATTTAAAAAATTACGTTCTTTTGAAAATTATGAAGGAAAATACAATACGTTTAATTGATCATCTTAATATTTTGAAGATAATTAAAAATTTGATATACACTGACATTGCTTAAAAGATCTTGCATGAATGATACTGAATAAAAGTATGTAATGCAGGTGAAAAATCAACACAATCCAGCAGTATGTAAACGAAAGTTTTGAAACTTTGAAGAGGCACAATCGGGAGCTTGTTCTGCCTTTAAAAAAGAAGAATCAGTAAAATAACTAAGGTCGATTCCACAGCGTTTGAGGACAATACCTTCACATTTTCTGTAGAGATGCAAGGGTATAAATCCTTCGCCATCCTTGTGTGGATCAAAATCGTGAATGAATTATTGAACTATGAGGGACGTCAAATTATGGATAGAACGACTTGTCATATTTATCAACAATATTATTATGACGGCTACGAAACGTTTTTTAGGACCTTTATAAGCCTCTTGCAATATATCCGGAGGCAACAATTTTTGTGTAACGAAGCTTTTTTTGTTGTATGAAGTTCTCGTAGTGGGAATATGTTTATCATATAGTATTAAATGTGAAACAAATACACCATATGCAGAATAAGCAGAAATATTGCTGCATAGAAATATAAAGTTGAGGATAGAAAATTAAAAACATCACATTTGCCATATAGCTTCAAATGTAGTCTTTCGTGAGTGTTACGTAAAAGGTCTAGTTGAAACATGAATACCAGTCGCATCTTTTCATACAAGCTCTTTTTAAACAGAGCTTTACAAATTGGGGATTATTAAGAGATACGAAATCATCTGTATATCTGCACTTAGAGAAGTCATTTCTACAATATTAAAAAGTTAAATTTAATTTTCATAAAGGTACATTATTCCCAAGAGTGTTATTGTCATTTTGTTTTTACATACTTAACATTGCCAATGTTGAAATAACGGAAAATATAAAGCAATAAATGATAACATTCAGCTTTCTTTTATTAAGAAATTTAAACTGTAAATATCAGTTAAGTGGTTTTTTTTTTAATTTTTCTGTTATTTACTTTACATCTGCTTAATTAGTCGCCTACCGGCGAAAGCCGAAGGGGACTTTAGGTTTGCGCTCTGTTTCATTCTGGTCCGCAAATTTTTACATGGGTTATGGCCCTTTGAAGTTTGAAAATTCACTGAAATGTCAGTTTGCCGCTCTTTTTTTCTAAATGCTTTGAGATAATGAACTGATTTTTGGTATATGAGTCTACCATGATTAGTTACAGATCAATTTTACGTTTCTTTTCCATCTGCTAATTTTTACCGGAGTTATGGCCCTTTGATCTTTGAAAATTCATAGAAATTTTAGTTTTTCGCACTTTTTTCTACACGCTTGTAGAAATGGAAATAATGTTTGGTATGTGACTCTACCATGATGACTTACAGATCAAGTTTATAATTCGTTTCCATATGCTAATTTTTACGGGAGTTATGGCCCTTTGAACTTTGAAAATTCACTGAAATTTTAGTTTTCCGCTCTTTTTTTCTACACGCTTGCAGTTAATAAATTGTTTTTAGTATGCAGGTCACTATTACACTCCATATCAAGAACTGTTAGACTAGTGTCTCCTGTAATGTATGATATATTATAAAACAAAATCTACATTGCATTATAATTGACCTAGTAATTATTCTCTTTCCACACACTGTCAAAAATAAGAAGGTTTTTGGAGAATTAACCTATTCATGATTAAACTTAAAATTTTTTAGAACTCCATTGCTTGTTTTGATTTTACTACGATCAAGTTTTGCTTTGCATCTTGAACAACACGCATAATTTATAACTATAAATCTTTGTACCATATAATAAGGTACATTTTACCTAAAACTTTGGGATTAGTGAAATATGCGACCGGTAGGGGACTATGTATTGTTTTGCAATACTCTCAGAATGCTTGTCCTTATATATTTTTTCTTAACATTTTCTAGCCACGAAAAGCTGCACTAACGCTGACGCAGCTCCAAACAATAACTTACTAGCTTACCAAAACTGTAAAAAAAAGAAGATGATCAAAGTTATAAATATTGATTAGTTAATGTCGTAAAAATGTTCTAGTTGTCGTAAATGTAATTCAGTTGCCGGAAAGCATTATAGTGTTTTTCCGATAATTGTCTGAAAACCGTCCTTTCTATCAGTTTAGATTATAACTCATACATTTTAAAATGTAAAAATGATTGAATTAATTTTCTTTATAGTATATATTATTCTAAGGTTTTAAAAACAAAAAGCGTAGATTTAAACAAAAATAAACATAATGTGCGCTTTAAAACTATTTTTACATGTTAAATTTAATGTCAGTTTTCAGTTATGAAATTCTTTACCTTACATTTGAAATTGTGTTTTAACCGGTATGTTTGTGTTCGATTTTAATGTTTTAGGGGAAAAAATGTGAGGATTTCATCCGTACTAATTCAATTGCCATCTTCAATCAAAGCCGCGTTAAAAGATGTTTAAATAGATATTTCAGTAACATAAAGTAGGTTTTTGATATTTGCCACACCTATTGGTCATTTTATTTTCATGAGTCAGGAAAGCTAAACATTGCATTACTGTCTTTTTCTGTTTACACATGTATGTGTAAAAATCACTTTCAATCATTATACGCAGATCAATAATGAATAAAAAATAGACAGTCCGAATTCTGCATAAACAACATATCTTAATAAATGTTGAATAATAACAGGAAAGTATAAACCCTTTGATAAAATTAATTTTGGGGAAAGAACAACATAATACCCATGTAATTAATCTGACATCGGATATCATTTTTAAGAACATTCCTGGCTTGGAATTCTCTGTTTTATTGAAATTTGATAAGTCATAAAATTCGAAACATTAATAAAATCTTACCGTGGCTAAACTTTGCATAATGGGAATTATGTAATAGTAGAGGAAGAACACGCGCTTTAACAGAATTTACATACATAAAAATGTATAATTACTTTTTCCTATTATCCTAATAAATTTCTACTTTTGTCTTATAATTTTATCTTTCGATAATAATCTCTCGAAAGACATAGGAACTCATTGGAATTTAAAGAAACAGTTAAATTGTTAATGTGCAAGCGCTTCCATATGCAATTTCAAAGATGAAACTTGGTTTTGAATTGTAGATTTCATATTGACAAAACGGTGAAACAAAGACAGGAAAAAATCCCTTTTAATTTACATGATAAGGTTCTGATCTATTTTGCATTTTCAATAGAAAAAATACCTAAAAGCGTACATTTTGTCATAGCCACCATATCAAACACCTAACAAAAATACCTGTTTAATTTTGATGTGCCTCATGTGCATGTGTGCATATTTTATTCTTCATCAGTGACACTAGGGACCACAAAGTTACTAGAAAACGTAATCCAAAAAGTTAAAATAATTAAAGCTAAAGTTCATAAATTTCCAGCTAAGGATTGCTTTGCATGAGGTAAAAAACCTTAGTTTTAAACATGTTTTTAAAATTAAGGCGGCTGAAAATTTGTTAAAGGTATACATTTTTTCCAGCACAAAGTACTGACTACTGAGTTTGGGATACTCTTGAGGAGTTTTTCTCCACCAGCAGCGGTACTGCACCAGGGGAAGGGTAGTAAGTATCTAATAATAATACTTATTAACTTGTGGTGTGCCATATATGCATATTTCGGAAAACCATTCTTCATCAGTGCCATAAGGGGCCGCAACGGTTGACAAATAAAAAACTTTATCCAAAGAGTTGAAAATTTACTAATCTAAAGTTCCAAAATTACTTGATATCAATTTTTACCAATAAGACGACGAAGTACGAGTAAATGATGTATATACAGTTAAACTAATGATAAACGACAAGAAAGGAGAAACATTGCTGACAGAAGTACTTGTCTAGTGCTATGATTATAATACTAGAAGTACAGGCACTTATTAACCATCCTAATTACTTGGCAACTTGTCCATTCATACGCAGGTTTTTTTAATTTTAAAATATTCATATTTTATAAATCCATATTTTTTTTGTTTTGTGACGTAAAATATGCATATTTCAGAAATTAATGTGCCTTTTAGATTTTTTTTTCACTTGATTATTTCGTTGATAAATCTTTATTTCACATAATTTTGGTTGTATATAAAGAGTGTATCTAAATATTAGAACGAGGTAAAACAAACACAACCTTACATCATGTATAGGTTTATTATAAAATATTTTAACGTTGTCATTTTTCTAGATGTATGTAGATAGGAAATTGTACATGATAATGTTGTCTGAATTTTTTCATGTTTCAGATAAAACAATGTGATAAACTATTATATTAGAAAAGTCAGATGTAGCCGTTCGTTATATTTATTAATAAAATGAAAAACTTATTGAAGACCAGTCATAAGTCGATACGGTTTCCGCTACTTCGTCGGAGTTCTGAAGTAATTAAAAACAAACCTAAATTTATCAAATGTCGTTGAATGGAAAATAAGAAAATAATAATAATAATAATGATATGGTCAAATAAAGTTTTAAAACCTACGCCATTGTTACAGTTTGTTTATTTCTACAAATTGCTAATGATTAGAACCTTCTTTCTCTCCAGAAATTGTATTCACAAAGAAAATTCAAATTTTTTTTAAATGTTAAATTCGTGCAAAATAATATCGGGGTATTCAAAGGTATGTAAGGTAAATTGTACTGATATGCATATTAAGCTTCATAACTACTGACATTGAACATAGAAAGGTTTTTTAGGTGTAAGTGTCCCAAAAGTGAAACTCATTTTTTTTAAAATTTGTTGTATGTCGAGGTTCAGAAGGGATTATTTGAACACAGATTACTGTTTAGTAAAATTATTAACAAATTTGCCCCATGAACAGAATAAGTTAAAAGTTTTGGCGAAGTCTCATTATTTTTCCTTATTTGGTCAGTAGATATTAAACGGTTTTCGAAAATCGAAATCATTTTTTTTCAAAACTTGAAAAGGATGTCGTTGTAAAGACTACCGTTGTAAAGAATGCTGTTGTGAGGACTGCCAACGTAAATGGTGCCGCTGGAAAGGGTGCCGTTGTAAAGAGAACCGTTGTTAAGAATGCCGTTAAAAGGTGCTGTTGTAAAGACTAGCAGCGTAAAGAGTGCAAGCGTAAAGAGTGCCCTTGTAAAGAGAGCCACAGTTAAAAAGTGTCGTTGTAATGGGTGCCACTGTAAAGGGTGCCGTTGTGAAGGTGTCGTTGTAAAGAGTACCGTTGTAAGGAGTGCCGTTTAAAGAGTGCTGTTTTAAAGACTGCCAGCGTAAAGACTGCCAGCATCAAGACTGTCAGCGTAAAGAATGCCGCTGTAAAGGGCGCCGTTGTAAATAGAGCTGTCAAAAAGAGTTACACAAATGTCACTTTAAAGGGTGCCGTTGTAAAGACTGCCGCTGTAAAGATTGCCGTTGTTAAGGATGCCGTTATAAAGAGTACCCTTGAAAAGAGTGTTGCTGTACGGAGTGCCGGGATGCTGTTGTAAAGACTGACGATGAAAAGAGTGACTTTGTTAAGAGTGCTGCTGTTAAGAATTCCGTTGTAAAGAGCGCCGTTTTAAAGAATGCCTATAGAAAGGGCGACGTTTGTATGGACTGGACTGCCACTGGAAAGAGTGTTGTTGTAGATATTGCTGTTGTAAACCGTGTGTCTGTAAAGAGAATTGAATGTAAATGGTTGTCCTTTTCGTATGTGTTCTGACTAATTCATTTTCACACGTGAGCTTCCAATAAGGAAGTGAGGCCGGGTGCTCTGGAAGTAGTTGAGAACGTGTATATTCGTAAATGTTTATCTTGGCACTGATAAAGTTTTTTAACTAGTATTAGCTAAATGACATACATTGGTGATTAAATAGGTTCGAGGTAGAACAAAACAAAATAAATTAAAACCAAAAAATGCTTCATAGCAAACTGGTTCCTTTATTATGTAAATAGGAAAAATTTCCTGGGTAAATAAACCAAATCACTGCATAATTCGAATACAAAACTTGTTCTTGTCAAACAAGTGTATTTTGCAGAAACAAATGGCCTTGTATTAGATCGTTTTAACTACTTGAGTGGTTTACTTTTATAAACGAACATGGTAAAGTTATTGAAAATTATGTAAATAAGAACAGATTACGTACAAACATTAAAGATGTGAAATTTATCAAATATCGACTAGACAAACATAAGTCTTCCATCAAATCAGAGTGGAAAGCCATTATGTTAGTTTCAGATTGGACATTTTGTTTTCAGAAACTCCCTACTTAAAAATCCCCGATATTTGTCTACACGCACCGACACACATACACACACACAAATGTATGTATGTATGTATGTATGTATGTTTGTATGTATGTATGTATGTATGTATGTATGTATGTATGTATGTTTGTGTTTATGTATATTATCCTCCTATAATTAAATGCAATTATTTTTTAAATTTTATTGTATGCTCAGTAGATTTGTTTTAATTTTAAGTTCCGCGAAAAAACATACACAGACATACCGGGTCATGTCGAGATCACAATTCTAAAAACAAAGTAAAACTTTGGAGTTTATCTAATTGATATATATTAGATTCATATAGTTTTGGAACTTTAGATTCATTAATTTTCAACTATTTGGCTTATGTGTTTTGTCTATCAAACTTTTCGGCTCCTTGTGTCGCTGATGAGGAATGACTTTCCGAAATGTGTACATACGGCACATAAAAATCCTACAGGTATTTGCGTTATGTATTTACCACACCCGAGCGGGTACCGCTGCTGGTGGAGTAAACTCCCCGAAGGTATCCATAACTCAGTAGGCAGTACTTAGTGATGTCAGAAATTATACCATTTAGCTAACTTTTCATTAATTTTTAACTATTTGGCTTATATGTTTTGTCTTTCAAACTTTTCGGCCACTAGTGTCACTGATGAGGAATGATTTTCCGAAATGTGTACATATGGCACATAGAAATTTTACAGGTATTTGTATTATAAATATAACACAAAAACCTGCTAAATTTGATGTACCATATGTGCACATTTCGAAAAATCTGCCATCATTAGTGACACTAGGCTCTGAAAAATTTGATAGATAAAACACACATAAGCCAAACAGTTGCACAATATTGAATCTAAAGTTCCAAAATAATGTGAATCCAAATCCAGATTAGGAATGCTTTGCATGAGGGAACAGACCTTAGTTTTCAATAAATTTCAAAAATTAAGACGGCTGAAACTTTTGCTTAACGTTATTTTTTTTCAATTCAGTAAAACACGAAAACTTTGGCCAGGAAAGAGAGGTCGGGTTTCGTAGAATTAGTATGTCTAAATTGGATATTTTCAAATTTCTCAATGTGCTTACGAGTATACATTTACCAATAGTGGTGAAGCACGAAGATTCTTAAAAAAACAACATCCACTTAAATTCATGTCATTATACGTTGTTTATGTTGTTGATTGAAGTTCACCAGAGGCAATTTTAATATACATGTATTTCATCTTGTGTCTTGTTTTTGGACATTGCGATTTTTTATTTAGCTATCAATGTCTATATTCCATTTCATATGCTAATAAATCTGCCTATTGTCAAGTTTACGTATTAACTTTAAACTTCAGCTTCATAAAACAGTGTCTGAAGACTGATGTAAGTTTCAAACTAGAATGAAACATGTCTGTATCTAATATGAAATATAAATGTTACTGCCTTAACCTACAATATCCAATATATTAGAAAGTATATTGAATTTCCTACTGTAGGATCATTTAATGTGCACTTTATTGAACTATAGACTGAAGACTGAAGTATGATTAAAATGACACTGAATGTTTGGCAATGAATGCGTCTAATCAAATGTATTGCGCCGTCACAATTTAGAATTAAGAATAAACATGCAGACTATTGAATTTTTTGTGGCTGTTATAATCAAATTGATAACCACAGTTTACAAGTCATCAAAACACTAAGCTTTTTCTGATTTAGTTTGCAATTTAGATCGGACAAGGAAGTGTTGCACTGAAGCAAGAAAAATGAGCAGACGGAAGGTTGCAATATTGAGTGATGTTACCTTTTTTCTTTCGTTTAATTTAAGAAGAAAGAAATAACGGGCACTGTTGTTCACTGTTTAAAAAAAGCCTTATTTTTATTTTTTTTAATTATGAACGTTTTCATGAATAACTTATTGTAAAGTAATCAGGATGGAGGCGAACCCCCATTAGCAGCACTATTTCCATATTACCAGTGTTTGTTCACTCCAAAGACGGGAATTATATAATCAGTGGTGCTTTTATATGTTTGTATATTCTTGTAAATTCTTCGAATTGTCTTGTTTGGATATTTGTTTCTTGTATGTTTTCCATATATTGTTTGCATTGACTGTCGTCAAGTACACGATTTTCAGTTGCATTTTCTTCTTTTAAAAGTAAACGCATGGTCATCTTGTATAACCAAGAACTTAAAAAATGAAAAGAATAAAATAGATGAAAGAGTCAAACAAGACAAAAAGAAAAATATATACTAGGACAAACTGTAACCCCCGTCTTTTGACGTGCACTAAACAATTAGTTTATACGAGCGAGAATCAAAGTTTTAAACTCATGAAAAGCGAAAAGATTTTGATAAATATGTTCTTGATATATACATAACACTTAATACCAGTCTGTGTCCTAATTACAATTCCGAAAGCAAAGTGAAAACTTGGAAAATTGGCTATCTCAGTTATGAACGTAAACTTCCATCAGAACAGTGAGGCCGGGTGCTTCTGAATCGAAAGCACCTTCTTTTAAGTAAGCTACATCCGCCACGCGAGAAAACGAATTCTAGAATTAAAAGTACATGGAACTATGAGAGGTCAAATAAACCAGGATAAATTTTGAAACAGGGACTTCATGTTTATAAACAATTATGTGATGACGGCCAGGAAACTTTTATTTAAGTTTTTTAATATCTATATCGAAAATTTAATATATATACAAATAATAAAACATATTAATGACCATTTTTCATTGTTTGATGCTCAACGTCAAGAAATTTTATTAGCTTTTTCATCCTAATCTCCATAATATCGTGTTTTCAAAAGAGTTCTCGTGGTTAACTTTACGGTTAATAAACCCATAATTTATAACAAAAAAAGGGAATTTAACAAACTAAAAAGCATGCACCTTGTACCAACAAACGCAACCAAGACAGTACAATATGTTAATGATTAACAGGAATAATAAACAAGCAAATGATAAATAAACAAATTCAACCAAGACATAACCGAAAGACAAAGTCAGTGATAAAACATATACAAGTAATTAAACAGAGCATAATATACAAGAAAATGATAACAGACAACATCACAAGACAGGAAGAATATACAAGTCAGTGCTAAAAATAGCAAAAGCGAAACAGGACAATAAAACTGACATATATTGAAACCATTGGTAATCAAATTTGCAAATTAGAAACAATTTTTATTTATATGTATGTTTTGTTATCTTCGGTCTCTCTTGCAAGATTGTTGCAATTTTTTAACGTCTCATCAGCAATATTTCAGCTATTCGCAATGATAGCAAGATTATTTATCTCGATGGAGTAATCTAAAAATAATGTCTTGTATCCATGACATTTGCGAGTATGTATTAGAATCTACCATGGACTAGCGTGCTCTCATGTTGACTTTTGGTAAGGTGCAAGCTCACCAATCAATACGCCGCAGACTAGCATATTACACCCAAAGTTATTATTCTTGCAACGGGTGAGCCAGTCGATACTCTATGTTCATAATGTCGAACGCGAGGCGAGGAAGAAATACCTCAAATTTTGAAGTCTTGTGTATGTCCCGGCCTAGGTTTCAACCCACTTTATTCCGCTTTCGAGGCGGACGCAGTGATCCACCGAGTAGGTCGCATAAAAATATATATTGGATCGGAAAAAAATTACCATGGTGTATAAAAATCAAAAGTAATGTATAAACTTAATTAAAATTTAAAGGGTATTTTTGTTATGAATTTACAATGTTTAAAAAAGATTTTGATGTGAACTTGGACGAAATATCACTGTTTTTTTTTTAACAAAGTGTAAATAATAGAATGTGCGCGACATGGATAAGTTAATGCTAATAAATGCTTTTATGCTAAAACGTTCTACTGTTATTTTTTAATGGGGATGATAAAAAGCCCACAAAATTACCAAAGGAAACAAAAAAGATTGGAGCATCAAATCCTCTGAAAGAAATCTCATGTTTAAAGCAATATAAAACAACAAAACATCTCAACCTTAATATCAATAATATAATGTACCATCAAATCGTTATTAATTGTACCTTTGAAGTGATTGGAATACGGGAATTTTATCATTTTATCAAATAATCATAAAATTTTGAATTTTTTTTAAATGTATCACTAATTGTCTCCAAACATTAGAGTTATATTACATTATAGTATAAATTACATAAAAGCGTTACGCCAGTGTCCTTCTTAATCTTTTTAATTTTTTACTACAGTTTTAATTCTCATAATTGATCAAAACTACCGCTGTTTCTACGGGGGTGTTTAGTTTAATGACATTTATTATCAAATGACTACATACAAGCTCTGTAGGTCATCTTTTCTAATCGTTTATTGTGATAGGCGTGTAATTGTTTTGGTGACTGACTAGATACACATTTCCAATCAAATGGGAGATTGTAAGCAATTTCTTCAACTTTATTAGCTATGGATTTAATTTTGGAACCTTATTTCTTATTTAATATATATAAATATTTAATAATTTTAAAAAATATTTTATGTTCGACATACTTTAAAAGTAACAATAAAAATAAAATGTTCTCAAGATTACCAAATTAATTACATATAAAGCACAGTATACTCTGTTATAAAATTTGCGACTCTTAAGTTGACGTCACATAGTTCATTTCTCCTTTCATTCTCATATTTGGGTTTTTCACATGACGGGTGTAGCTAGCTAGACAGGAGGTGTTTACCCTTCATACCATTCCGGAGCACCCGTCCTTACTTCCGGATCATTGATGAATGTTCACATGTGCAACTGAATTTGAGTTTCTATAACATAAAACACAAACATAGCAGTCCAGTCCATGTCTAAATCACAATCCCAAAAAACAAAGTATACATTTTGAAAACATGCTTATTCAGTTTAACACATGAACTTTTCTTAGGACGGCTGCTCCGGAAGGCTTAGTACCTACTGTCTAGATAGCTACACCCATCACTAAGGTTTGTTCCCTCATGCAAAGCATTTCTTGGCTGCGTTTCGATTCATATAATTTCGGAACTTTAGATGTATTAATTTTCAAATGTTTGCCTATGTTTCTTTATCCATCAAACTTCGCCCCTAGTGTCACTGATGAGGAATGATTTTCCGAAATGTGCACATATGTCACATCTATTTAACATGTATTTGTGTTATATATTTGCAATAAACAAATATGGGAATGAAAGGAACATGGGACGCCAATTATAAGTTAAGATAGGATACTTCATACTTTTCAACAATATTGTAATGACGGTAATAAAACTTTTTAAAGGCCTTGAATAGCCTAGACTTGCAATATCCCTAAATCAACAATTTAATTGTAAACAACACGCTTGGTCGTATAAAGACCCGGTAGTAGAAACAAACTCTATCATATCTTTGTACTTTCTAGCCTTATTTATTGTAATATATTAAGATGTGATGTTCATGGCAACTATTTTGAAAATAAAGTATTCTTCGATTTTCAAATTTATCTTGTTATTTTTCTTCCAATTACACAAACCAAGAGAAACAAGTTTTAAAAACTTCATATGAATCAGAATTTTTACAGAACCAAGTTAAATCTGGAGGGAAGACTGACCCAAAATCTTTTAAACACACACACACACACACACACACAGATATATATATATATATATATATATATATATATATATATATATATATATATATATATATATATGAAGAATATGTGAATGCCATATATCCATGTTAGCTTGAAAATAAAACGGATTCTTTATGTTCTGCTTCAAGTTTGGACATGTAACTAAATTATAACACCAACGAAAGGATACTTCTGACACTAAACGACACAATTGATGACTTCAATTTTTCTATTGTCACTTTCCGTTTCTTTGCAGTAAT
Source organism: Tegillarca granosa (assembly GCA_029721355.1). NCBI lineage: Eukaryota > Metazoa > Mollusca > Bivalvia > Arcoida > Arcidae > Tegillarca > Tegillarca granosa. The sequence goes on from CM056605.1 coordinate 36,671,144, forward strand.
ATTCCTGTTTTTCCTGTGTATGGTGTAGCTGATTCATAGTGACTACGTTATAACAGAGCTTGTTCTAACTACGAAGACTTTCTACAGCGAAGCAAACTGCTTACAATCAAATTGTTAACTCAAGGATACTGCAAGCCAATGCTAATCAAGGTCCTTAACAACTTTTATGTCCGGCTTCACAATATTGTTGATCAGTTAGAATTCTCTGTATCAAGACGTATGCTTGATATATTTCAGTTACCATAGTTCCTTGTTCCCTTCATTCTATAAATTGACTTTGCACATGACGGGTGAAGTTAGCTAGACAGGAAATGCTTACCCCTCCGGAGCACCAGGCATCACTTTCTTGATGGAAGTTCACGGGTAGAATAAGCCCCTAGTGTCACTGATGAGGAATGAATTTCCGAAATGTGCACATATGACACATCAAAATTTAGCAGGTATTTGTTATATATTTACTACCCCTGAGCGGGTACCGCTGCTGGCGGAGTAAAACTGCCCGATGGTATTCATAACTCAGTAGGCAGTACTTTGTGCTGTCAGAAAATATACCATTTAGCAAAATTTTCAGCCGTCTTTATTTTTGAAATTAATTAAAATCTAAAATCTGTTCCTTCATGCAAAGCATTCCTTAGCTGGATTTGGTTTCATATAATTTTGGAATTTTAGATTCATTATTTTTCAACTATTTGGCTTATGTTTTTTATCTATCAAACTTTTCAGGCCCTAGTGTCACTGGTGAGGAATGATTTTTCGAAATGTGCACATATGGCACATCAAAATTTAGCAGGTATTTGTTATATATATTAAACTGTTTTGTTCTTTTTTCTTGGTTGGGGGCATTGTACTTTGGACTGGTATGTTTGTGTTTTATTTAAACAGTTAAAATTGTATGACATTTAAACCACTTTACTGAATTTTCTATTAGTACACATCAACCTCTCTCTCTGTCCCTCTCTCTCTCTGTGTGTGTGTGTGTGTGTGTGTGTGTGTGTAACATAAAGTGTTCAGAAGCCTTGGTGTTTAAAAGTGATCACTATTTGTGTTTATATTTGGGGGGGGGGAATTATGACGCTTGTTTTTGGTTAATTATTCCTCATTGCTATAGATACTACAAAGCTTTAAAGTAGCTTTAATTTGTTTAAGATAATGAAATATATACATTGCATGATGCTTTGTTTTTCTAGGAGAGAAACACCAGAAAATTGTATAATTAAACAACCAAATTTCTTCAAATAAATCTAAAATCACTCAAATCCAATTTTGTATATTGTAATAGGATAACTTGTATTCTGAATGATTCGATTAAATTTCTGCCATATTCTTGTTTAACTACATAAATTTGATTTCCTCTCAGATCTGACAACGGGTTAGATATAAATCGTCTCCTTTATGAATACCGGGGTTGTCGTAAATCTTAAATATCTTTTGTTTAATCAGGACTAAATGTTCGTCTGAGAATATAAAACTTTGTCTAGACGTGTAAAGATATTATATAATCCTGTGTTTTTAGCAAACGGAAGTTTATTTCGATAATAAAATTATTTTCCAAAAAAATAATTATGATGTTGTTTAAAGGAAAAGAAAATATAATTTTTACAACTGGATTCTTGATTTATTCGTTTTATAAAAACAAGTGGTGGTAAATTTAGTGAAACGGTATGGACCAAACAGAAGTACTTAAACAAGGAACTGACCTTTATTTTACATAAAAGGTGCCTATCGAGTTGGTTTTTAATTATTGGACACTTTTCTATTGTATTTTCTGATTTAATATCTTCATTTATTTTATTTTTTTTTTTTTATTTTGTTGTTGCTGTTGTTGTTTCATCATTATCATCATCATCATCATTATTTTTGTTCTTGTTGTTGCTTTGTCGTCGTCGTCGTTGTCGTCGTCGTCGTCGTCGTCATCATCATCTTTGTTGCACTTGTACTGGCTAAAGCAAGGTCCTGTTTTCAGCTACAACCCATTTTATTTTATTCTATAAACTAAGACTATAGATTCTTCAACACTGAACATATACAATTAAAGAGAGCACCACGTTATAATTTCACCATTATTTAAATGGCGGATGGTTATCACAACGCAGATAACTTAGTACAAACAATGGGTAAGTGTTTATATACATTGCCACAAATCAGTCAAATTTCTGTTTTCTTATTTATCCTTATTATTTTAATAATCATGATTATAATAGGCGAGAAAATAAGAACTGACAAACATGCATTTGGCAGCACAACACAATTTCAGAAACTACAAGTAAATGTAAAACAGTAAACGGATGAAAAAATATTGGTATAACCAATTGTCCAGTTTAATACTGTCTGTTTGTAGTCCAAGGCAATTCACAATCCAAAAGTATTTCATATGATAAGTTCAAATTGGTTATGTTCATCTAGTCACAATTTTACCACGATTTGAAATAAAACAACCGTAATAAGCAAGTAAAACAAGATAAAAGTACAATATACCGAAATCTTCTGTAGGACCGTCATTTAAGCCGACTAATTTGTAAGATGTATTATTTGGATAGATCAATTAAATAAATATTTATGACAGTTTAGCTTTTCATGTACAAATTAAAGGGCAATAACTCGTTTACTAAAATTTTCTATAAAAATACTTAAGTGTTATGTGATCAAATATATCGGGCTAAAGTGTTTTTTAGTATTCTAAACGCAAAACTAGTATCAATGCTAATAACGGTAGATAATCCCTGATGAGTCGATCCTTGTCTACCAAGATGAAATAATTTCCGATTATTTACATAAGTATATCGTCCTAGCTTAATAACACCTAATTGCAGAAAATTATATATCGATTGGGCAACTACTTTCCTACCTTTGACAGATTTATTACTCAATAATTTTGTTTTGTTTTTTTAAGTGCAAAATGAATGCGATGTCAAGGGCCATCTTAAATTACTCTAATCATACCAATATACATTCATTTAATGCGCGTTCAAGATAGGGAAGATTAAACGAATTTGATTACCTCTGTAAGTATATGTGTGTCATTTCATGAATTATGTCGTTGTTGTTGTTGCTGCTGCTACTACTGTTGTTTAAATTAAATTACTTGTACTGTATCATATTGACAAGTATTTGATCGCAGGAATTCTTACCAACTACCAACTCCGGAGATCCAAAGTTTGGAAAGGTTTATCCGTTCTCTTATCGCAGTCGGTAATTTAAGGCATGTTCCAAACTCTTTTTATAACTTTTTCTCTCTTTCACATTTTCAGTTTGTTTGTATAGAAGAGACTATATGTTAAAAAACTTATAACTTATTTCAATAAATAACTATAAAAAATATTGACGTTTAAATGTATATATTTATGTTTCAGTTTAATGCGTTATATGTGCACATTTCGGAAAAGCATTCCCCATCAGTGACACTAGTTCATCAGTGCTAAAAAAAGTCGATAGTTAAAAAAAGATAACCCAAACATTAAAAAACCAATGAATCCAAAGCTCCAAAATTAAATTAATCCAAATCAAGTCAAGGAATATTTGGAAGAGGGAACATACCTTAGTTTTAAATAAATTCAAAAATTAAGACACCTGAAAATTTTGACACTAGGTACAAAGTAATGAATATGCTTAACTCAACTCAAGAGCCTTTTTGATTTTTATTTTTATTTGGATATTTCTCAAAGTTTTCAGAATATGGATATTGTTTTCCCTGTTTGAACATGGTCTTGTTTTTTGTCTCTTTGTTGGTGTGTTCTTGATTGCGTTAGCTTTTGCTAATTGCTTATACATGTGTTTCAATCACAAATTTCAACTGTGTTTTAGTATTCCTTTAAATTGAAAGATATCTTAATCACAAACTTAGAACTAACATTTGATAAATTTTTTAATCACAAACTTAGAACTAACATTTGATAAATTTTTCAAAAAGTATCTGATTTATTAAATTTTGTGATTCTTGTCCTGAACGCTATATGATTGGTTGTTTTTTTTTTTAATTGTTAAATATTCTTATTACAGGAACAATATATTAAATGCTTTCTTCAAACTTTCTAATTTTGTTATGCTTGATTTGAACACTATATGATTTTTTATTCTTAATACAGGACCAATTTATCTAATGCTTATTTCAAACTTCTTTAACGTTTTGAAAAGTGACTGATAAACAATTAAACTTTGTATTGCTTGTCAGAACAAGATGTGATGGTAATTTTAAAATATTTTTATTAAAGAACAAGTTGTTGAAAAATAGGTGGCATAATTGAGTACATACTTCCTGTTAAAAAGGTGAGTTAGTAAGGGTCCTCTTGTAAACCCTTAACCATTCCACCTGTAATTTACTCAATTTTCCGTCTAAAATCGCGAGATTTGTAATCAGTGGGTTAAATATGTCTGCCTTGTCTTGTCTTGTCTTGTATTGTATTGTCTTGTTTTTCTTGTTTAGATGTAAATTTATATATCAAGAATACCTATTAAATTTGAGGTGCCAAATGTGCACATTTCGGAAAATCATTCCTCATCAGTGACAAAAGTGTAATAGATGAAAAAAAAACATAAGACAAACAGTTGAAAATTAATGAATCCAAAATTTTCTAAATTATATAAATCCAAATCCATCTAAGGAATGCTATGCATGAGTGAACAAGCATTAGTTTAAAATAAATGATAAAAAAAAATTAGACGGCTGAAAATCCTGCTAAATGGTACATTTCTGACAACACAAAGGACTGCAAAACTGAGATGTGAATACCCTCGGGAGTTTTACTCTACCAGCAGCGGTACGCGCTGAGGAGTATTTAATATAAAAAATACCTGTAAAATTTTACTTGTGAATGATAAAATCTCATTGTAAAACGTGCTGAGCTTGGCAATAGACAAAGAAAGTTTGTGGGTTTTTTAAGCATTAGAGATAAAATTAATCAGTTTGTTTCCACCACAATAAAATTATAAAACCATCTAATGCAAACATTTACATTGTGCACTATGAATGTTTTCACAAAAAGATTCAATATGATAATTTTAATTCTGATTACTTCAAAGCTACAATAAACATCGATTTAATAAGGCGTTTAATTACTAAAATCAGGTTATTTATTCAGTTACACAGTATGTCCATACATATTTTTTGAGATTTTTACCACATTCATTGATAATTACATCTCTATATAACATCATGATAAACTGTTCGGTTTACTTAATTAGCTGTGGCTCCGGTACATTAATTTTTTGAATTTAGCCTTTTAGCAGAACCAATATTCAATATTGCATTACTTAAAAGTATTTGAAGAAATATTTGCATAGAAAATGCTAACCATAGTCAATTACATCAATCACTCGCACGGTTGATAAATGTTACATTTTTGAATGAACCATTTCTCTACTACAATTTTAATTCATTTATGGTAATTAAATTGCATCAAAGAAAAAGAAAAAAATTAAAAAGCAAACCGATTGATTTGTTGTGTCGTATTGAACCTTTTAGCTGTTATCAAGGTCGTAACATGTGCTGTATTGAATTTCGAACAACACATAGTGCACCGAATTCCACAATGTCACATTTTACTTTTTATTTATGAATAAAATTTTTAGAAATTGATTAAGTGACATAATAATCCTGCAAAACTTCATAATGGAAAGCACAAATGAAAAAGAAATGAAAACAAAAATACAAACAAACCGGTAAGTTTGGTGTACCGTATTAAACCTTCTCGTTTTTTTTCAGTGTTTACTGTGTTGCTTACCATTATCAATTACATCAATCACTCGCACGGTTTGTAAATGTTAGATTTTAAAATAAACTATTCTTAAACCAAAATTTAAAATTTATCTATGGTAATTACATTGCACTAATGTAAAAACAAAACAGAACAAAAAAATGAACATAAAAAGAAAAAAAACCGATTGATTTGGTGTACCGTATTCAACCCTTAGCTTTTGTCTGTGTTACAACATGCGCTATATGAAATTTCAACACATAGTGTTCCGAATTCCACAATGCATGTTTTTAATTTTTATTTATGAATTACTTTTTTCTTTTTTAAAAATCTAATTCCATGATATTTTAATCCTGCAAAACTTTAAAAAGTAAATCACAAATAAATCTAAATATAACATTTTGATGATGTTTATTTTAAATTTTACAACATGTATGATGCAAATATTTAAATCAATAATCCATCTATCATTTAGTTTAATACTTCTTAGCTTGTGTTTAATACTTCAATGTTGCACCTTGTAAAAGAAATCAATACATGTTCTTTTAATATTTGTATTTCATGATATATTGTAGTTTAATGTGCAAAACGCATTTCATAATTACTGAGTTCCAGCCGTAGGAAATGTAATAATCTCAACGTTTTATGTCTTTGATTGTCAGTTTATGTAATGCATTTTGTTAAAATTTTCGATGACGCATTTCTAAAATATTCCATTTTATTTTAATAGTACTTCAGTATTCCAACTCATTGGTTAAATGTCGTACACCGTTCAAAAATCTTTGCGTAGGGAATTCAATATTATTTTATTTTACTTTAAATCTGGTTTGTTTAATCTGTGACGTGCATTTATCACATAAAATCTATGATATTTGTAAGAGTTTCTATTTCAATTGTATTTAAGTTTGTTGTGTTTTAGTGATATTAAAAATTTTGGCTAAACTTAACAATTAAGTGTCAAGCACCGAAAATGAAACATAATACTAAACATCAATATATTAATTTTAAAAATGCGAAATTGCAGCCGAATAATATTTACCGTAGTCTAAGACAACACCTAAACTTGTCAATTTCGTGATAACCAAGTTCACACCACAACAACAATGATATTTAGACAGTTTTTGTTAATATCCTAGGTAACCAAGATCACATTACAACAATGAAATATTGACAGTTACTCGTAAATATCCTTGGTAACCAAGACCACAACAAAACAATGGAATATAGACAGTTACTTGTCAATATCCATGGTAACCAAAGTCAATGAATAACAATAAAATATACAAGGTTACTTATTAATATTGTAGGTAACAAAGTTCATACCATAACAATTAATAACAGGCTGTTAATTACAGACAGTAAACTAAGCCAATACCTCAACACAACAATGAAATATAGACAAAACATCTCAAACTTAACATCTGTAATATAATATACCATTAAATCGTTATCACTTTTATCTGATGCGATTGGATCAGATGAACTTAATATGTAATTTCATAAAATAACAATAAAATTAAAAAATTTTGTTAAAGTATCACTAATCGTCTCCAAATATAAGAGAGTAATATTACATAGTTTTGATAGCGTTACGTTAGTGACCTTATTGATATTTTATTCTTTTACTACATTGGTTATGTTTATAATTGATAAAAACAAACTTCTAGGGTGTTTAGTTTAAAATCATATGAATTTTTTTAATACAAGCTACTAGCGGATATCTATCTAATCAATTAATGAGATAGGCATTTAAGTGAAGCTAGCTAGACAGGAGGTGCGTACTCTTTCTAACCTTTTTGGGGCACCCGGTCTCACTTCCGTGATAGAAGTTCACGTGTGTAACTTTTATTGGAGTTTCTAAAAAATAAAACACTAACATACCAGTCCATATCCAAATTGAAATCCTAAAGCAAAATCTTTAAAAACTGGCTAATTAAGTCATACACATGAACATCTATTAAGGAAATGAGGCCAGGTGTAGAAAGTGGAAGGAACAATCTCTATCATGTCTTTGTTCTTTCTGTCCTAATTTGTTAAATTATATTAAGATGTGATGATTATTAGCTAGATAGCAAGCAAAAACTGTTGCATTTTTTAAATTTTCTATTTCATTGCCATGGCAACTATTTTCAAAGTAAAGTATCCTTCGATGGCAATTTTTTTCCAAACGCATAACCCAAGAGAATTTATATTATAAAACAAGTTTGAAACAGTTGGATTTTTATGACACTTTTCACCACTTTACGTGCAAAGTGAATTATCTACCAGTACACATCAGTGTGTGTGTGTGTGTGTGTGTGTGTGTGTGTGTGTGTGTGTGTGTGTGTGTGTGAGAGAGAGAGAGAGAGAGAGAGAGAGAGAGAGAGAGAGAGAGAGAGAGAAACCTTGGTGTTTCAAACTGATCACTTATTGTGTTTATGTTATTTTGTATTTGTAATCGTTTTGTTTGTTTTTGGTCGAGTATTCTTGGTTGCTTTATAGTTACTACTAAGTTTGTAAGCCTTTTCAAAATTTCTTCAAACTAGCAATTTTTTTACATAATGAAGTATATACGTTGCATAATGCTTTGTTTTTCTAAGATAAAACCTTTAGAAAATTGTATAATTCAACGCGCAAATTTCTTCAAATCACTCTAAAATCACTCAAATCCAATTTTGTATATTGTAATAGGATAGCCTGTTTTCAGAATGTTTCGATTAAAACTCTTCCATAGACTTGTTTAACTACATTTATATGATTTCCGCTAAGATTCGACGATGGTTTACATATAAATCGTCTCCTTTATGAATATCGGGGTTGTCGTAAATCCTAAATATCTCCTATTTCTGTTTAATCAAGACTAAATGTTCGTCTGAGAATATAAAACTTTGTCTAGACGTGTAAAGTTATTATATAATCATGTGTTTTTAGCAAACGGAAGTTTAATTTCGAGAATAAAATTATTTTCCGGAAAAATGATTATGTTGTTTATAGGGATCGAAAATATCTTATACCACTGGATTCTTGATTATTGTTGATAAAAGAAGGTTATTTTACATTTTATTTGTTATATGTGAACCATTGGCTGTAATTTCAGTGAGACAATTTGGACAAAACGGAATTACTTTGACCAAATATCTGACCTTTACTTTGCCTTGACGAAGAGTGCCTATTAACAGTTGGGATTTAATTAATAGTCAGTTTTTGATTGTTATTATATTTATTTCATTACAACAACACCATCATAATAATAATAAAAATAATTATAATCACCATCATCATCATTATTATTATTATTTTATTATTATTATAATTATTTTTTTAATTAATTTATTTATTTATTTATTTATTTGTTTTATTTATTTATGTTGTCTTGGACTGGCTAAAGCAAAGTCCTGTTTTCAGCTACAACCCATTTTAGCTTATTCTATAAACTAAGATTACAGATTCTTTAACACTGAACATAATTCACTATACAACAAAATACAGCACCACATATGACATCAATAACATTAAGAAGGCGGATGGCTACCACTACGCAGATAATGTAAAACTAAAAATGGGTACGTGTTTATATACATTGCCACAAATCAGTCAAATTTCTGGTTTTTTTATTAATCACAAGTATAATAGGCGAAAAATAAGAACTGACAAACCTGCATTTGGTAGCACAACACAATCGCAGAAAATACATAAAATGTTAAAACAGTAAACTGATGAAAAATATTGGTATAACCAATTGTCCAGTTTAATACTGTCTGATTGTAGTCAAAGGTAATTCACCATATAAAAATATTTCATAAAATAAATTCCGATTGGTCATGTTCATCTAGTCGCAATTTTACCACCACCATAATATGCAAAGTGATTGGATTCGTTCGTTTTACATTGTAACTATAAAGAATATATGAATATATATGACAAAAACTTGTGTACGACCATCATTTTAAGCAGAGTAATATGTAGGATGTATTATTTAGACACATCAATCCAATTAATATTTATGACAATTAAGCTTTCCTTGTTCAAATTCAAGGGCAATAACTCGTTTGCAAAAAATTTCTATAAAAATACTTAAGTGTTATGGGATCAAATATATCCTGTTAAATTGCTTTTCAGTATTCTAAGCACAGAACTAGAATCAATGCTAATAACGGTAGATAATCCCTGATGAGTCGAGCTTTGTCTGCTCAGATAAAATACAATTTCCGGTTATTTACATAAGTATATCGTCGTAGTTTAATAAAACTTAATCGTAGAAAATTATGTATCGATTCTGCAACTACTTTTCTACCTTAGACCAATTTATAACTCAATAATTGTACAAAATGAGCAAAATGTGCAAAATGAGTGGGATGTCAAGGGCCATCCTAAATTACTCTAACCATACCATTATACATTCAATTAGTGCGTGTTCAAAATAGAGAAATTTAAACGAATTTGATTACCATTATAAGTATGTGTTGATCCTTACGTGAATTCTGTTGTTGTTGCTGTTGTTGAAATTAATTTACTTGTGCACCCGGCCTCACTTCATTGATGGAAGTTCACGTGTTTAATATATTTTGCCAGTTTGCAAAGTTTTCACTTTGTTTTTTTGGATTGTGATATGGACAAGGACTGGCATGTTTGTTTTATTGACAAGTAATTGATCCCAGTGATTCTTACCTACTAGATTTGAATCCCCCTTGGAAAATCTAAATTTTGGGGAAGGTTTATCAGTCGATGTCAAAGTCGATTATTTAGGCACGGTCTTTGGGCTCATTCTGTTAAACTCAACTCAAGAGCTTTTTAAAATTTTTATTCTGTTTTATTTTAATATTTTTCAAAATATGAATATTGTTTTTCCTTGCTCTTACATTGGCTTGTTTTGTAGTTTGGTGTTACGTTCTTGATTGCGTTAGCTCAATAGCTTATACACGTGTTTCAATCACAAATGTCTACCCTGCTTAATATTTCAGAGACTTTTATCACTAACTTAAGAATAAATTTGATAAATTTTCAAAAAAACAAAAAATCAAAAACTTCTGATAAAATTTATTTGCGTACAGAATATCTTACATCAATTATTAAATGCTGTTTTCAAAGTTTTTGAAGGTTTCAAAGTGACTTATAGAACTTTCTTATTTTGTAATGCTTGGTTTTGACACTACATGATTGGTTATTTTTTTTATTTTTAAATATTCGCATTACAGGACCAATTTTTTAAATGTTTTTACCAAACTCCTTATTGGTTTCAATAGTGACCGATAAAACATTCCAATTTTGCATTGCTTGTCTAGAACAATATGTGATTGGTAATTTTTAAATATCTTAATTGACGAACAAGTTGTTGAAAAATAAGTGGAATAATTTAGTTCATAGTTATAGACCACTTGCTGTTAAATGCACAATGTAACTCTTTACTTTTTTATTCATGAAACACTTTTTTTCAGAAATCAATTCAATGACATTTTTATCCTGAAAATCTTCATAAAGTAAAGCACAAATAAAAAAGAAACGAAAATAAAAAAAACGGTAAGTTTGGTGTACCGTATTCAACCCTTAAGTTTTGTCTGTGTTACAACATGCGCTATACTAAATTTCGAACAACACATAGTGTGCCTAATTCCACATAGTAACTCTATTGGTGAATTACATTTTTTCTTTTTAAAAAAATTAATTCCACGATATGTTTATCCTCCAAAACTTTTTAAAGTTAATCACAAATAAAGAGCCCTTTTTATTCTCATTCATTAATTTTTTTCAGAATGAGTATTGTTTTTCCTTGTTTTAATATGGTCTTATTTTTTTGTCTTCTTTGTCGGTGTATTCTTGATTGCGTAAGCTTTTGCCAATTACTTAACTTATGTTTTATTTAGAATTTCCACTGTGTTAACTTTTTCTAAAAATACAAAGATATCTTCATCACAAACTTAAAATTTACTTTTGATAAACTTTTATATATATGTTATTTCTGTTATTGACGTAGAAAAGCCTACAGGAAATATTAAATGATGTCTTAAAGTTGTTGTAGTTTTCAAAAAAGAATGAAACTGCTAATTTTGTAATGCTTGATTGTAACACTATATGATTGGTACTTTTTTTTATTTTTAAATATCCTTACTATCGGACTGCGCTCAAACTTTTTAAGCTTTCAAAAGTGACTAATAAAATTCTCCAATTTTGTATTGCTTGACTTCAATACTAGGTAACTGGTTTTTTTATTTTTAAATATTCTTATTACAGGGTCAATTAATAAAATGTTTTTACCAAACTTATTCAAACGCTTTCAAAAGTGACTGATAAAACATTCCAATTTTGTATTGCTTGACTATAACACTATATGATTAGCTATTTTTAATTTTTGAATATGCTTATTAAAAGACCAATTGTTGTAAATGAAGTGGGATAATCAAGTACATATTTAATAGACCACAGGCTGTTAACAAAGTAGGTAAGAGTTCCCTAGTAGAGCTTTAACCACACCATCTCTAATTTACTACATTACATGTCACGAGATTTATAATCAGTGGTCTAATTATATCTGCCCTGCTTGTCTTATCTTGTTTTCTTGCCTTGTTCAGCTGTTAATGATAAAATCTCAAACTGACAAAGGTGCTTAGCTTGGCAATGGATGCAGGAAATAAGAACTTTTGTTGTTATTTGTGATGAACAATTTTAACCATAATTTTTTAATTTTCTTTTCGGCATCATAAAAAATCTATTAAAACATTATACAGTAATATCAGTGCTAAAATTCGATTGTTACATTCCATGTGATATAATTCAAAAACATTACGACGGTCGTAAACGTTTGTCGAGGTTTTTCAAATATCAGAGATAAGATCGATCAGATGGTTTCTATAACAATAAAACTACAATTCATATAATGCAAACATTTCATTTTGCATTATGACTGATTTTACAAAAACCCGATTTTATGTGATCATTTTAATTCAGATCACTTCAAAGCTGAAATAAACATCAAGTTAATGAGGCGTTTAATTACTAAAATCAGGTTATATATTCAGTTATAGTAAGTCTATACAAATTTTTTTAGTTTTTTACCACATTTATAGATAATTAAATCTCTATATAACATTGTAATAAACTATTCGGTTTATTTAATAAGTTGTGGTTCCGGTACATTAATTTTTGTAATGTTGCCTTTTATGAAAATCAATATTCTATATTGCATTACTTAAAAGTATTTGAAGAAATATTTGCATGGAAAATGTTAACCATTGTCGATTACATCAATCACTCGCACGGTTGATAAATGTTACATTTTTCAATGAGCCATTTCTCTACTACAATTTTAATTCATTTATGGTAATTAAATAACACCAAAGTCAAAAAGCAAAAACAAAAATAAATAAATAAATAAATAAAAATAAAATAAACAATTCGATTGATTTGATGTATCGTATTAAACCTTTTAGCTTTAGTAAGTGTTGTAACTTGTCGTATTAAATTTCGAACAACAAATTTCATTTATGATGCACCGAATTTTACAATGTAACTCTTTACTTTTTATTTATGAATTACCTTTTTGCAGAAATTAATTCCATGACATATTTATCTGCAAATCTTCTAAAAGTAAAGCACAAAAAAAACGAAAATAAAAAAGACACAAATCGACAAATTTGGTGTACCGTATTCAGCCTTTTTGCATTGTCTGTGTTACAACATGCGCTGTATTAAATTTGGAACAACACATAGTGCACTGAATTTCACAACGTAACTGTTTACTATTTTTGAATTACATTTTTTCGTTTTTACAAAAATTAATTCCATGATATATTTATTGTCCAAAACTTTTTAAAGTTAGTGACAAATAAATCTAAACATAAAATTTTGATGTTATCTATTTAAGGTTTTACAACATGTATGATGCAAATATTAAAATCAATAATCCATCTATCATTTGGTTTAATACTTCTTAGCTTGAGTTTCATACTTCAATGTCGTACTTTGTAAACGAAATCAAATACATGTTCTTTTAATATTTGTATTTTGATATATTGTGGTTTAATGTACAAAACTCGTTTCATAATTATTGAGTTTCATTCGTAGGAAATGTGATTTTCTCTACGTTTTATGTGCATGCTAGTCAGTTAGTGTAATCTCTTTTGTTAATAGTTTTCAATAAGATGCATTTCAAAAATATTCCGTTTCATTTAAACAGTATTTCAGAATTCCAAGTTATTGGTTAAAAGTCGTACAATGTTTAAAAATCTTTGCGTAGGATATTCAATATTTCTCTTTTTATTTTAATTCTGGTTTGTTAAATCTGTGACGTGCATTAATCATATAAAATCTATGAAATTTGCATAGGTTTCAATTTCAAACTTATTTAAATTTGTTGCGTTTAAGTGATGTTAAAAGTTATCGATAAACTTGACAATTGCTTATCCGGCCTGACAATGAAACATAATATTAGATACGAATTTGCAGCCGAATAATATTTACTCGTGTGTAGTCTAGACAACAAAGATAACACCTAAACAGTTACTTGTCAATTTTTTGGTTACATAGATCTTAATTTTTGAAATTTATTTAAAACTAAGGTTTGTTCCCTCATGCAAAACAATCCTTAGCTGACTTTGGATTCACAATTTTTTTGGAACTTTAGATTCATTAATTTTCAACTGTTTGGCGTTTGTGTTTTAATCTATCAAACTTTTCGGTCCCTAGTGTCACTGACGAGGAATGATTTTCCAAAATGTGCACATCTGGCACATCAAAATTTATCAAGTATTTGTTATATATCACACAACAACATCAATAGAATTTAGACATTTTCTTGCCATGTTTTAGGTAGCCAAGACACCACTACAAGAATGAAACATAAACAGATAATTGTCAATGTTTTAGGTAACCTAGACAACAACGAAATATAATAGTTTAACAATTTAAAAAATTTTTGGCTTGTGTTTTTTATCCATCAAACTTTTCGGTCTTAGTGTCACTGAAGAGGAATGAATTTCCGAAATGTGCACATCTTGCACTTCAAAATTAAAGTGGTATTTGTGTTATATATTTACTACCCCTGAGTGGGTACCGCTGCTGGTGGAGTAAAACTGGCAGTACTTTGTGCTGTCAGAAAATGTACCATTTAGCAAAATTTTCAGACGTCTTAAATTTTGCAATTTATTTAAAACTAAGGTTTGTTCCCTCATGCAAAGCATTCCATAGTTGGATTTGGAACGATATAATTTTGAAACTTTAGATTCATTAATTTCCAACTGTTTGGCTTATGTTTTTTATTATCAAACTTTTCGGTCTTAGTGTCACTGATAAGGAATGAATGATGTGCACATCTGGCACATCAAAATTCAACTGGTATTTGTGTTATATATTTGGAAATTTAGATTCAATAATTTCAAACTGTTTGGCTTATGTTTTTTATCTTCAAACTTTTTGGTCTTAGTGTCGCTAATGAGGAATACATTCCCGAAATGTGCACATCTGGCACATCAAAATTTAACTGGTATTTGTGTTATATTTGCTTGTCAATGTTTAAGGTAACCAAGAAAACACTACACAACGAAATATGATAGTAACTTGCCATTTTCCTAGGTAACCATCATCACATCACAACAATGAAATTTGGATAAAATTACATATTGCATTTTAGAAGTTTTTTGAAACTGTATTGTGATATAAATGATACAGCACATTTGTTAACTTGTTATTGGCATGATTCGATTTCAAACTTATTATTGGTTTTTAATCATTTTAAGAATAGAAATCCATTCTGTTAAAAATCAACACCTATATTTAATAAAGCCATATTTGCATTGTAATCATCAGAGTTATTTTACTTGATTATTATCCTAAATTCCTACCTGTTATTAATTACTTAAACTAATATTTTAAAAAATATTATTATATTTTTATTTTTATTTTGAATAACATTTTAATTGTTAGTTTAGAAGTTAGTTTAAAAGTTTAGCCATTTACAACAAAAAATAAATGATAAAGGTAACATTACACTAGGAAATTTAATTACTAAAATTGAATTTCCGAAATAAACTATTTTAAAAAGTACATATTTTCCATTTAAGCCCGGCTATTTGCAGTACATTATCTGATTCCTGTGGTGTAATTTACGAAAGCGTACAGGGGACATTGTGTAATTTTTTATAATATGTCATGGCGAGTTTTTCATCTGTCATAGCGAATTCAAACTTTGCCATAACGAGTTAGAATTCTGTCATGGAGAGTATTAATCTACCATGGCAAATTAGAATTCTGCCATGACGAATAAGTGTTCAGTCGTGGCGAGTTAGTATTCTGCCACGACCAGTTGGTATTCTGCCATGGCGAATTATTAATTTATTTAAAACTAAGGTTTGTTCCCTCATGCAAAGCATTCCTTAGCTGGATTTGGATCTATATAATTTTGGATCTTTAGATTCTTTAGATTCATTATTTTCAACTGTTTGGCTTTTGTTTTGTATTTATCAAACTTTTCGGTCTTAGTGTCACTGATGAGAAATGAATTTCCGAAATGTGAACATTTGGCACATCAACATTTAACTGGTATTTGTGTTATATATTTGCCATGACGAACTAGTTTTCTAACATGGCGAGTTAGTATTCAGCCATGGCAGATTAGAAATTTACTTCGGCATATTAGTAATTTGCCATGGCAGAACACTTATTCCAATGGCAGAATACTTATTTGCCATAGTATATTACTAGTTCTTCATTGGCAGAATAGTTATTCACATGACAGAATACTTGCTCGCCATGGCAGAATACTAACTCGCTATGGTAGAATACTAATTTTGTCATGGTAGACTATAAAAATTTACACAATGTCCCCTATGCGCTTTCGTACAAGTTTGACATTATTGTAGAAGTAATCAAATCCAAATCGCAGACTTTCTGGAAATTAATCTTCTTCGCTTGATAAAGAATTTACTTCGTTTCCTTTGGGATATGATTATTTAACAAATACAATAACACCGAATCAAAATGTTTTAGCAGTTTCTCTGAAAAAAAGATAAAAATAGTGTAAAAGACATCGCCAGTAATATTATAGATTGATAGAAAAATTGGATTTGATTGAGATAAAAGATAACAAATTTATAAAAACAACACTTTCATACCATTCTCTATCTATGTCTAATGGACATCGCTAGTAATATTATATATCGATAGAGAAAAAAATGGATTTGATCAAGATAAAAATAATGGTTCTATTAAACACCAATTTCATTTATCATACCATTCCATATCTTAATATAGAGGACTCGTCAAAATGTAGAAAATTGAGGACTCATGTCTAAATAAGTGCCGAAACACTAAAGCAAACCAAAGAATATATCATATCACATTACATGAGTATATATAATTTAAACCCTAAGAGCTTTCTTGTCTTTCTTGAATTTCCATAATTTTTATTTGGATCTAGTGTAAAAATAGAAACTTTAGAAATTCAAGAGGAATGACTTATTCAATTTTACTAAAGGTAAATAAATAAATTAATACATAAAATAGAATAAATAAAATTAAAAAAAATAATGGAGAAAAATCATAAAATGGTACGTTATCATTAAGATATATACCGGTATTTAGCTTTGTTGTAAAACTCTTCAAAATTGAAAGTTAAGAACGTTTAGCTATATCGAGTGATCTTAACATTATATTATCTGATTTCTATAGGTTCCCTAAATGAATCAAATTAAATGTATTCCCGGTCAGATCCTAAATCCAAGATAACTGCTTTTTACTATAAATTGAAAAACACAGAAAAATGACTTTTACATATTTATTTATTGATCAATTTGATTCAAATCTGGTATATAGACAAAGTAGAACTCTGGACTTTTAAGATATGTAACGGTTTTTTTCGTAAATATCATCAGAATACTTTGAAATCATTTATAAACATAAGAACTACGACGAAGTTATGGAGTTCTGAACATGTTTGTTTGAAGTAATAGATGGTTGTTGTTATGATGTTGTTTAACGCCTACGAGAGCAAGGTAATTAATCTCAAAGGTGCTTGCTCACCGAATCAGTATACCGCAGACGAGCATACTATTCTACCAGTTCAATATTCTGGCACCAGTTGTAACAGTTGAAACTCTTTCCTCCTGATGCCGAGCACCAATCAGGGCATCAATATCTTAAATTTTAGAGTCTTATTTCAGAGTTCGAACCCAAGACTTCCCCCGCTCTATAGACGGACGCTCTACCATTGAGCCACTAAGGCGTTCATTGAAAAAATAAAAGTCAAAACATCTGTAAAAGCCTTTATCAAAACGCCAGTCAAAAAATGTTCTGTTAGGATACACTTTCGTTGGCAAGTTGATAAAGGTGAGGGTGTGTTGACATCCATGAGAATTTATGTTAAATATGGTGTTGTGAAAACATATAATACATACAAGAATATGTTGCCTAACAACTTCAGTTAGCTACGCCATCTTTACAACTTAAAACTTTAGCACGGATTCTGTCCATGAAGACAAACACTAGAACTACAATTTCTGTATCAATGAAGAACAAAATAACAATTAAACACGGATAAATACGATATACAACAGTTAATTAGCTCATTTATCCAGTAAGACCGTATAGTCTACGTCATCAACAATCGGTAATTACAAGGCTCAGTTTTATTATCTTTCCCGGATTTTGCAGTTAATTAACACTAAGCCTTGTCTGTGATTTACAATTTAATTTGTTTATTTTGATTAATTTCTTATTCCTCAATTACAGAAAAACAACATCGTCTGACAAAATTAAGCTGAAGATTTTCAGGTTTTTCTTCTTGTGCACACTGTACACAATCATAGACTGCATTTCCATTGTGTTAGCTCACCTGGTCGAGAGGCCATGTGAACGTATGACATGCCACAACGTGAGTCCCGACGTCTAACCTATACTAAATTATCAATTTAAAATATATATAATTTAAAATATTTTAAATTTTTCAAAAAAATATTTCTTTCTACTTCTATTATTTTGAGATGATTTGTGTCAAATAAAATTTGTACAAATAATCTGACAGTATATTTGGTTTTCCTTTGTTCTTTTGCAAATAGCATATTTAATCAAGTAAATACACAACAAATATTTCACAATTCTTAACATTCTTTAAAAACAGATTGCTGGGTATTGTTACTCAATTTTAATGAAATTAATTTTTTACATTAATTTGCAAATGAAAATGAATACAAATTCAAATCTTGCTATGCAATGTATATTCATAAATATCCTTATGTAAAAAACACATTCACAAGTTATGGACTAAATTTTGGATGTAAATATTTACAGATATTTTCATCAGGCATAGTAATTCAAATAATTTGTATCCATCTACATGATATAAATTCATGTTGTAATAATAAGGCAGGTGAGCATTAAGGCCCATTGTAACTCTTGTTTAAGCTAAATTGATTGATAGCTACAACCACAAAGAACAGTTACAACGAAATGTATGAAAAAGATTCAAGACAAGGAAGACAACTGATATACTAGTTCATCTTGTAATAATCAGTCACGTGAGCATTAAGGCCCAGTGGAACTCGTTTAAGTTGTAAGCTAAATTAATTGATAGCTAAAACCACAAAGAACAGTTACAACGAAATGTATGAAAAAGATTCAAGACAAGGAAGACAACTGATATACTAGTTCATGTTGTTATAATCAGTCACGTGAGCATTAAGGCCCAATGGAACTCGTTTAAGATGTAAGCTAAATTAATTGATAGCTACAACCACCAAGATCAGTTACAACGAAATGTATAAATAAGATTCAAGACAAGGGAGACAACTGATTGTAAATTTCCTGACTTTGGATAGGTGCTGAACATAACCGTCAAACATAACAACCAAATACATGTAGTAAGCAGTGCTTTGATTTTAACTACTTATGGCACGTCTCGAAAAAAAACAAACAAACAAAATCATGAATACTTAAAGTTACAAAGAATTTTGAGATGAGGGCATTTTAACATTTTGAGTACGATCAGTTATAAGAGAGCACTCCTTGAATATTTTTTGTTAATTTCTTTAGTCTAAAGTCATTCTTTAGACAGTTTTTGTGTAGTTGACAGGTTAATTGAATGGGGCTTTATGTCCCAGTCAAGATATTTTACTTATATCGAGACGTTACCAGCTATAGGTAAGGTGGAAGAAATTTTTACCTTAAGAAGCAAGCTAAGGACAATGTGCAGGAAGTGTTCATTAACATGCCACGCCTGCCGTGTCACAGGGCATCGGTTTTTCAGGTCTTATCAGAAGGACCCCTTGACTTTTATTTCTAAATGTCGAGTGCTTGGCGAAAGAACAGTCACTGCCTATTCTCAAGTCTTGTCAGACCTATCCGGATTTCGAACCCCGACCTTCCACATACGAAGCAAACACTATTAAATGAGCAACCGTAGTAGTGCGAGAAATTTTAAAGTTAGTTTAAGTATGATGTTTTAATACAAATGAAATAATCTTGAATCTGTTTTTTTTTTATCTATCAAGCCAAAATTTTATTACTTAATCATATGGAGGCAGCACAGGCGCTTGTTTCCATATTTTAAAAAAATAAAACCCCTTGACCCTTACATAGCACAGGCACTTGTTTCGATATTTAAAGTTTAAAAAAAAATTCTTGACCCTAACATAACATGTTGTGATGGGGTCAAGGGGTTTTATTTTTTTAAATATTGAAACTACCGCTTGTGGGAGGCAGTCAATTCTGTAATTGTAAAGGAAACTGATCTGTTCTAAGAAAACAGCAAACTTTTCAAAGCCAAACTTACAAACTATGTTTGTTTTATGTCACAGCAATATTTCAACTACTATTCGCAATGAGACAAATTTCTTTTTATTAATCTTGAAGCAGAATCTTAATATGGTGCGTGAACAGACACATGTTTCTGATCCCAGTTTCACAATCATTTACTCAAATGAGTGTACACTCAACTTAAAAAATATTTCAATGTCAATTTTTATGACATTGCACAGTTAAAATTGAATATCTGATGCTATATTTATATTGTTTGTAGGTTTGTTGAGCAAACAAAACATTGTCTAATAAAGACTTAAAAAAATTTTAAATATTGACAAGAGAAAAATGGGAATATTTGAGTTGAGTGTACACTCAATTGAGTGAATGATTGTGAAACTGGGACATGATTTACATTGTACAAATGCCAATTCTTGACGACCTTAGGGTGCTAGAACACTTGTCCGCATTTCTGCAGATAAGCATCTGGGACAACTCAGTCCATTTACTAGCACAGACCCGACCAGTAAAGGTCAATGTCAGGAAAAGGATTTCTCATTGACGGTTAACCACTGTCGAACACACAGCAGTCAGACACCCTGAGTTAAAAGACTAATGCCTGGACCACTGGGGCACTCTCTCACTGTAGGATAGATATAGTGGGATACATATCTAGGCAGTGTTAGGCACTATGATCTGTGATAGAGAGCTTTAAACCATTTGGCTGCCGAGGCTTTGTCAAGTTTCTATTAGTCCACCAAGTAATCTAGAAACAATTTTAGGTAGAGTTCCTTTTGTAAACATCCCAACCACACACACACTATACTATATATATACTACATTTATACCTATATGCATGTATACTGAACATGTTTGAGAGTGTGTGTGTGTGGGGGGGGGGGGGGGGGGGTTACAAAAGGAACTCTTTCCCAAGTTTTGTACATATAAACAAAAATACTTCATAGTTGTGTAGCGATTATTATAAATTTATTTCTTATATTTTTGTATTATTTCACAAAGCACTATATATACAAAAGTTGTACAATCAGATGACCTTTGACCTTAATTACAACTACAGACAGTAACCATAGTAACAGAGAGATCAGATAAGTGTTTAACCAGTATGATCTACATACCTATACCCTCAATGATCACAAACATCAATATAAAAGTCAGTATTTAGTGTTAGATTTTACACAAATCTACATGCATAACAAGAATGACTCAGAAGATATTGTCTTAGAAAATTATATAACATTAGTTTTTGTTCAAGGGCAATAACTGTTAAACAATCGCCAATATACAATCAGGAGTTAGTGTTAGATTTTACACAAATCTACATGCATAACAAGAATGACTCAGAAGATTTTGTCTCAGAAAATTATATAACATTAGTTTTTGTTCAAGGGCAATAATTGTCAAATGACAAACAAAATCAAACTTGACCTGTAGGATTTTAAAACCAAAACTACATGTTTACTAAGATATTTATTTGTGCTCATAATCTGAAAAACAAAAATAACAATGGCGTCAGAAAGTGGTGAAATAAAAAACTTCATTGTGAGAAAAAATCAAATAAATAACTCTCTCCATTAACTTTTAAACATTTATGAATTTCAAAAAGAAATTTACAGTACCAATTCAAATTATATAATACATATTTTATTAATATTAAAATGTATTGTAACCATAGCAACAGGTATGTGAAGTTAGTATTAAATTATTTTAATTATATAAAAAAAAAATATATCAATATTCCAAGATCAAAGTTAACAGTAAAGATTTAAAGACCTGTAGAATACTATCTCAGTTATGAGAAAAAAAATGGTTTACTGTCAGAGTAATGAGCCTGTATCACACTAATTTTGTCATTCTAGCTGATTTTTTTTTTTTCCTTTTTTAAATAAATTTATTTATTTATTTTTTTTTTTTTTTTTTGTAGCATTATTATTTGTTATCTTAAGTAGCATGAAATAATTGAAGTTATTTAAACCATCAATCAAAACTATGTAAGCAACTCCTTTGTTCAATTTATGCAAAAAATTTTCTTTCAAAACCAAAATATATTTTACATTATCTCCACATATATCAAACCATGAATTTACAGGACTTTTTATTTTGCATACAAGAACAAAACAAAAGTTTTAACTTAACACCAACAATAATATGATCAAAATTGATTTTTTTATACATACTTCACAAGAACTAATTTAAATAACATGCAACAACAAAAGTATATTGTCAACACTTCAAAAAAAAAAAAAAAAAAAAAAAAAAAAAAAAAACACATCTCTAACAATGCATAGATACATTAAAAACCACATTTAAATCATAAACAAAATTGCCCCTATATTTTATCAAAATATACACATACTGTTACAACATACCGCAATATCTAATCAGGGGAAACAACTCTGTACATTGATAAGAAAGATTCCTATGGTATCTGACCCAGTTTTATTTCGCCAGTATTTTTGCTTCCATCTACATTGTTGTATGTGAAAAAAGACAAAAGTTTGAAATAATCAGAATTGAAAAATGTGTTATAAAAATTTCTATTTCTGTCATGTCCAGTTTGAATGGAGGTTTTCATCTAATCAGTCATGCATCTTCAACACCTTAAAAAGTGTTGTTCACCAAAAGTAACTTGACACCCCCTAGCAACTGAAAAGTCTTACACATAACTGGGTTATGTAGTAAACAAAAAAGTTTCAAGACAGAAATTCAAAACTTTTGGAATTAAAATTTGAAACAAATAAAATTCTTCCTTCCAGTTTAAAAAGTTAAAAAAAAAAAAGTCCAAGCATTTAAATTAAACATTGTGAGATATAAAAAAAATCAAGGTAAAATTTCAAAGAAGACAAAGATATTCAACAGCACCAAAATTAAATAAAAAAATAAGAAATTTACTTCTTTTCATGAAAACCAACTTAAATATGAAACAATATTCAGGAGAAATGCGAAGATATTCAATATTGCACAAATTATTCTTGTAACTCAACCTAATAATGATACAACAAACCATGTGTTCTTAACTGACCAGTAGGGCTGGGATGATAAATTCATGCCACAATATGATATAAACTGTACTGCTCTGGATACAAAATATTTCATGGTTTATAGGTCATAGATGAACACACCTATATGCATAAGTAGCAATGCATAATACACTTTTAAATAATTGTTAGAAAATTTATTTTTACATCACATCGTGAGTATACCAAACACAGAAATTTCCAGAATTCAAAGTGCTGATATATCAATTTTTTTCTCAGCTTGTATCAATACATGTATCATGATTCAAAGTGCCAATATATCAATGTTTTTTTTCACAGCTTGTATCAATACATGTATCATGATTCAAAGTGTGGATATATCAACGTTTTTTTCACAGCTTGTATCAATCAATACATGTATCATGATTCAAAGTGCCGATATATCAATGTTTTTTTCACAGCTTGTATCAATACATGTATCATGATTCAAAGTGTGGATATATCAATGTTTTCACAGCATGTATCGATACATGTATCATAATTCTAAATATTGATTATCCATATATCGTCCCAATCTATTGATCCGTTTACAAAAAAACTAATACACTGTACATGTACAGAAACAGGAAATATTTATCATCACAAATATGTAGTTGGAATTTCAATGTGCTACAATAGATTACTTCTTTTAATAGTAAAACAATATAAATAATGAACAAGTTTTAACACAAATAATATTAAATTTGAATCTGAAATTTACATAGTTTAGAACACCCCAAGTTCTGTCTTAGTTTTAATGTTATATACCACATAAATATATATATATATATATATATATATATATATATATATATATATATATATTAGCTGGTATGTGATTTACCCATCATAAATAACAATTTAATACTTGCATAATTTTAATCCATTTCATTCTTGAAACTACTGATGCAACAATAACATTCCTGATAGCAAATTTGCTCCTGGCTATGATTTTTCAGAATTTTTTTTCCTCAAAAAGTAACCTATTTTTAGCAAATTTGAAGAAAAAAATAATAATAATAATAATAAAATTAAAAAGAATTATTAAAGTCAAAAACTTTGGAATCTGGCTACTAGTTATTTCAAAATTGTGGAAACCTAGCTAATAAAAAATAAATACAAAAAAATTCTGCATGCCAAACACTTAAGAGACGAGTCATCTTACATTGTTATATTTTGATATATAATTATATGTATATCTAGTAGAATTTATTTTTAAATAAACTCTTGGAATTTTTAAAAACAAGACAAAAGGAATGTCTCAATCTATTTCAATTTATTCCTGTGTGTTATAGATGATGCCTTGGGTTTTTGTTTCAAAAAGTCTCATGTTCGTCTGTGATAAATAACATATGATAATTAACAAAAGATAAATACATTAACCAATTAAGCACTTTTAATTCAAAATAATTCAAAAATATCTGTAAACAGCATTTATTTACACTTATATGTTTGTTAATTAAAAACAATTTTGACAGAATCATTGAAGATTGATGATACATGATAAAATATCGATATTAAATTTGAGTCAATTTAACTGATTCACTTTTATAATTCATGGTTCAAAATAAGGGCAAAGTTGGTCAATAACTTGGCCTTGTTTCATAAAACTTCTCCCCATACTTCAATAAAAGTGAAGTCAAAATGGTTCTCATTTTTGACACCCATTATCAGGAACCCTCTGTTGTGTTCAGTTATCTTATGATAAACCAGAAATGTTTGGGCAGGTGACAAGTCGCCATGTTTATATCGCTTAATAGTGATTTACAGGTGTGAAGTATCTTAATTATCCTGATTGGTTGAGTAATTAACTGATTAATGTTAAAATTTGAGGTTTTAATGGTTGCAGATTAGTTGTTTAAAAACTTTTTGATATGTGACTAGATCATCTTGGCATTACCAAATTCCTCAAATCGGGATGTTGTCTCTCTCCAAAATTCTAGAACAGCTGATAGCCATAGCCCTGTCAAAATGTTGAAGTATCAACCATATAAACATCAAAGTTGTTGGTTGTTTCTTAAAACATGCCTCCTAAGATTAAACAACTCCATGGAACAAATATGAAAACCTTTTCCGTCATTCCATTTTTTAAAAAAAAATATGAGGCACTTCTTTTCTAAATGTATGTTTTGCCGAGCACAGCAGGCTGTATTAGCTTTAAAAGCATGAACAATGTTAGTACAGCTTCAAAAAATATTTAAGCTCCACATCAAATCTATGTAAAATCATCAAAAAAGAATAAGAATCAAATTTCCTGAAGGTTTTTTTTAAAAAGATTTTTGGCTTCCTCTAATTGAAAAAATTCATTCAAACAAAAAAAGGTCACTGAGCCATACTGAGCAAGTATTTAATCAAGGTTAAATTTTCTAGCATATCTTATTTCTCTTGTTTAATTTGTGGGAAAATACTGCAAATTAAATTAACAAGAGGCCCATGGGCCTTAACGCTCACCTGAGGAAATATCCAAAAACTTACAAAGAACTTAAATACAAAAAGTTCACAAAATTTCTCAAGTTTGGAAAATCCTGCAATAATTAATCAGAAATGTCTAGTCACATTTCATTTATAATAGCTCATATGCACCATTTAACTATAGTACAATAGATAATTTCCAAATCGTTAACCATATGGTTATGCAGCCATGATTTTGACCTTTGAACATGTGAACTTGAACCTTATATCAAAATGGTCTTAATATCAATACGTACAATATTCTAATAAACATGCTTGTACAAAATGTTTATAGTTTTCAAGATAATTAGCAATTTAAGTCTTCTTTTGCAACTGTGACCTTGACCTTTCAACATATGACCTTGTACCATATATCAAAATGATCATTGTCGCAATACCTACAATTTTCTAATATACATGCCTATATAAAAACTTAATAGTTTTCAAGATAATTAGCAATTTAAGTCTTCTTTTGCAGCTGTGACCTTGACCTTTGAACATATGACCTTGTACCATATATTATAATGATCATTGTTGCAATACCTACAATTTTCTAATATACATGCCTATATAAAAACTTAATAGTTTTCAAGATAATTAGCAATTTAAGTCTTCTTTTGCAGCTGTGACCTTGACCTTTGAACATATGACCTTGTACCATATATTATAATGATCATTGTTGCAATACCTACAATATTCTAATATACATGCCTATACAAAAATTTAATAGTTTTCAAGATAATTAGCAATTTAAGTCTTCTTTTGCAGCTGTGACCTTTACCTTTCAACATACGACCTTGTACCATATATTAAAATGATCATCATATCAATACCTACAATATTCTAATACATGCCTATACAAAAAGTTAACAGTTTTCAAGATAATTCACAATTTCTGTACATGTATGCAGCTATGACCTTGACCTTTCAACATATGACCTTGAACCATATATTTAAATGATTTTCATATCAATACCTACAATATTCTAATATACATGCCTATACAAAAAGCTTAAAGTTTTCAAGCTATTGCACAATTTTAGTAATCATAAGCCAAAAATGAAATTTCAGGGGCAACAACTCATACATGGATTATCATATAGTTATGAAACTTGGTACCTTTTTCAATTTTGTCATGGGGAACATTTTAACAATGTTTGAATTCATATATCTCTTAAAATTTGCAAGAAAATTGCCTAAAACTGCATAAATCACAAATTAGGTCATGACCTTGACCCTATTTTAAAGGTCATTTCAAGAAATATTCAAAACTGAAAACCCCATGTCAATATCTGTTCAAATAGTCAAGTTATAACAATTTTAAGCCATTTTACGAAATTTTTAAAATTAAACGCAAAAACGCGTAACCCATTTTTCGACCAAATTTCATGAAATGAACAAACTATAGGCTTAAGACCCTAGAGAAGCCAAATATCACATCAGATTTTTTCTCTCATCATCGGTTTTAGAGAAGATTTTTAAAGATTTTTGGACGCCTAGGTCACCTTGACCATGGCCATGAACAAATCTGAATTGCACCGGCCCATATATGCTTCTGACCAAGTATCATTGAAATCTGTCCAGCAGTTTTGGAGGAGAAGTCGAAAATAGGTGTTTACGACGCACACACGCCGCGCCATGCCATAAGCTCACATGACCTTTCGGTCAGGTGAGCTAAAAAGGGGGGAAAAAAGGAAAAAAAAGATTGAAAAAAAAAAAAAACTCACAAAAAAGAAAATAAATCTTATTGTTCTATAAAGAGAGATGTAGCAGAAGTATATATACA
The DNA here is from genome assembly GCA_029721355.1 of Tegillarca granosa. Taxonomy (NCBI): domain Eukaryota; kingdom Metazoa; phylum Mollusca; class Bivalvia; order Arcoida; family Arcidae; genus Tegillarca; species Tegillarca granosa. The sequence continues at coordinate 36,698,806 of CM056605.1, forward strand.
AATTATGATGATGATTACGTTTACATCCTGCCGGTCAACTGACCAACTGAACACATGAACCTACAAGGAAATGTTTACATTCTGTCCACTTGTTGACCGACTGACCATGTAAAACTACAAGGAAATGTTAACAATTTACTCTATACTCCATGTCTTTATGCAACTGTCATCAGCACACGATAGTAAAGTGTTGTTGTCTATCCACAGAAGTCGTGTTATTGTCGCTAACGCATGAGCACCTGAAAGTAATGTACATGTAAATGTAAGTTCAGGATAAAATATAATCAATAATTTTATCTCAGTTAAAGGCGTAAGGGAAAGGGTATAGTGTACATTGTCAATCATCTGAACTTTTTCTAATGTCATATTTAAAAATAGATTATCGTATCCTGAAAGGGAGATAACCAGAACAATAACAGTGCTGTATGCAAAATGAACAACACATAGATTCTAAAAACTTTGCTAATTCAGAAGTTTTCAGCTGTTTCTACAGTGCAGTGACTATAATATCTTGACCAGTGCTAAACAAACAGTCTCATGCAATGTGTCCATCCACTGATTTTGCCAAAGGGGCATTTTAGTTATTTGCATATTCCTGTTAATTGCATTTTTTTGACAAAAAGACTTTGCAATAAAAGGGAATCTACTGTACCCCAAAACATGAGCTGAACAAATCAAAAGGTGAGCTGAATACCACAAAACATCTGCTGAACACCACAAAACATAAACTAAACACCACTAAAAATAAGCCAACCAACATAAAAGGTAAAATGAATGCAAAAAGGCGAGATGAGCACCACAGAAAGATTAGCTTAACATTATAAAAGTGGGTTGAACACCACAAAAACAAGAATTGAAAACCACAAGACTGGATGAACATCACAAGAACATGAAATAACGACACTAAAGATAAATTGATCACAACAAAAGATGAGCTGAACACCACAAAGTTCAGTAAAACACCACAATATATCAGTTGAACACCAAAAAAGAGCAGTTGAAATCAACAAATTAACTGGTAAACACCACAAAAGATAAACTGAACACCACAAAATATAAATTGAAGACCAACAACACAAAAGATCGACTTGAAAAAAACAAAAGATAAACTAAACATGGCAAAAGATCATGGTGAACAACACACAAGATCAGCTGAACACCACAAAAGATCAGTTGAATGCCACAAAAGATTAGTTGAACACCACAAAAGGTAAGTTGAAAACCAGGAAGGCATAGTGAACAACAAACAAGTTCAGCTGAACACAACAAAAGATCAGCTGAACACCACAAAAAGTGAGCTAAACACCACAAAAGATCATTTGAACACCAAAAAAGGAACAGCTGAAATAAAAAAATGACCTGCTAAACACCACAAAAAAATAAACTGAAGAACACAAAAGATCAACTGAACACCACAAAGATGTAGTGAACTAAACGAAAGATCAAATAAAAAAAACAAAAGATAAACTAAACACCACAAAAGATCAGCTGAACACCACAAAAGATAAACTAAACCATAAAAAATCAGCTATATAATACTTACCCTTTAACTTTGTATAGTTGTTTATTGAATCTGAAGGTTCCCAAACTATAATAGAATTATCTAAGGAAGCTGTGGCAAAATATCTTGAGTTTGGTGCCCACTTTATTGTTGTTGCCCGGGCAGTGTGTGGAGAACTGCTAAATATCATCTGTAAACAAAGATACAGAAAATTAATAAATGTATATAAGAGAAAGGCGCCCACTTTATTGTTGTTGCCCGGGCAGTGTGTGGAGAACTGCTAAATATCATCTGTAAACAAAGATACAGAAAATTAATAAATGTATATAAGAGAAAGGCGCCCACTTTATTGTTGTTGCCCGGGCAGTGTGTGGAGAACTGCTAAATATCATCTGTAAACAAAGATACAGAAAATTAATATATGTATATAAGAGAAAGGCGCCCACTTTATTGTTGTTGCCCGGGCAGTGTGTGGAGAACTGCTAAATATCATCTGTAAACAAAGATACAGAAAATTAATATATGTATATAAGAGAAAGGCGCCCACTTTATTGCTGTTGCCCGGGCAGTGTGTGGAGAACTGCTAAATATCATCTGTAAACAAAGATACAGAAAATTAATATATGTATATAAGAGAAAGGCGCCCACTTTATTGCTGTTGCCCGGGCAGTGTGTGGAGAACTGCTAAATATCATCTGTAAACAAAGATACAGAAAATGAATATATGTATATAAGAGAAAGGTGCCCACTTTATTGTTGTTGCCCAGAGCAGTGTGTGGAGAACTTCCAAATATCATCTGTATGCATGGGTAACATTTTATAGAAGAATAAGGTGCCCACTTTACTGCTGTTGCCCTTGGCACTACAAGGAGAATTATTATGAATATAAATTCACTACAAGGAGAATTATTATGAATATAAATTTTCTTCATTCTGATTGGTTGAGGTTGCCTTTACTTTGCTATGATAAAACTGCATAATATATAAAATCACTCTCAGAAACATTATAATCACCACACTTAAAGTCAGAGAGGGTAATACAACATTCCAACAGGGTGTCATGAAACTAAAATTAGATGTAAGGAATTTCCATTGACTTTTCAAAACTTCAAATTTTTCATTGGATGGTATTTTAAAAACAACCAATCAGCATAATTATTTCATAAGTAAAATTAACCTTCACTTAAAAACAGTTTCTAAACAGAAATTTCTTGTTAATACAAGGATTTCTCTATGCAACAGAAAGTCATATTCACCTTGTCCGATGGTCTCGATGAATACAACTTGGGTTGAGAAATCATTGTGTTGACCGAAATCAAAAGACAATAAATGTCAGTTACTATTTTAATAAATATTCTATATTTTGGTGCAATATTCTTTCTGGCACAGGAATTCTGGACAAAGATATTTTACATTGCAGCTATACTAAATGGCTTATCTTATCTACAGTGCCAGAGAGAGAGAGTAGAGTAATGGTGTTTATCATCCCAGTCAAGAATATTTCACTTATATCGAGACGTCGTCACCAGCTATAGCTGAAAGTGCAGAAATTTTCCCTGTGCATTGCACGAATGGCATTATACAGCAGGGTTCTTAATTGTGCCATGCCAACCATAACACAGGACCTCGTTAATTTTGAGTTCCCATCGGAAAGAACCGTGAGTTTCATTTTGTAATGCCGAGTGCTTGGCGAAAGAACAGTCACTACCAACTTTCAAGTCTTTGGTCAGACCCAGTCAGGGTTCAAACCCATAGCCTCCCACTTACAGATCGAGCACTCTGAGCTACCACAGTGGTGTCCAGAGTCCCAGAACATAACTAGGTACAACCACTGAAGTAATCAAATTCAGTTCACTCTCGATTTACTGACATCATTTGTTCAGTTGAATTTTGGCACTATTAATGGGGATTTACAATAAATCAAAGGCAAGCCAAAAAAAAAAAAAAAAAAAAACAACAAGAAATTTTTTTTTGAAATTTAGAATTCAAAACAATTCTGATAATGAACAGGGCAGTTTTTAAGGGTCAATAATAAAAGGGAGGCTGAAGAAAAATTAAGAAAAAAATTTCTTGAAATTTTGAATTTAAAATAAGTCTGGTAATGAGTAGGGTGGCAAAGTTTTTTAAGCGGTATTATAATAATGTTTAAATGTACAAAAACTGTACTTACTTTACTATCCGATATAGTAAAACATCTAACGTATCTATCTGCTCCCGCAGAAACTAGGTAAGCGCCATCTGGTGAATATTCCAAATCTAAAGGTACATCCTGGTTATCGATGACCTTTGCCTCTGTAAGAGCACCGCTAGCAATTGAGTATATATGGATTTTCTTGTCCTAAAAAAAACAAAACAAAACAAAAATTTCTCATAAAAAACATTAATCTTTGAAAGCATATCAAATCCTTATCACGTAGCATTAAGGACGAACAGTTGTATGGTTGCAAAATCACCTGGTATAAATTCTCGGCAGTGACGAGACTGAACACATGCATGTTTGACAGTTTCTCATTTTATATCTGCGGTACAACATCATGTCTCATCCAAAATTAGGTCTTGTTGGAAGTTACCGTTTTTTGCTTAACTCTTGATGTATGTTCTTGGAAAAACGTGAATGGTACAGCCAGTTGTTAATGTTATCGTCTAGAACAATATTGTCAAGGTTATTCATTTTCTGTTCATATTATGATTCCATTTATCATATATCAATGAAAATAAAAAATTTTTTTTATTATTTTAATTATTTATTAATACATTTATTTAACTATTTTTTATCTACTATTTATTCAATTAATTATGTATTTATTTATCATTTATTAAATCATTTATACATGTATATATTTTTTTAATTTAATCAATTTATTATTTTTATTTATTTATTAATTTATCAAGACAGCTTCTTGGAGTACTGCTTTACTTATATTTTTGAACCTTGAAATTTATTTATTTATTTACTTGTTTCATGTCATACCTTTTCACCTCCAATGGCCACATCACCACTAGGAGAAATGGAAACACTTATTGGTTCATAAGGAACGGCCTGGGCAAATTTCTTTTGTCTATCTTCAAATACAACTACCTGTAATAAGGATTTAAATTAATTAATAAACAAGAATTACTTAAAGTAACATGTCTTTCCTATGTCTGTTACTTAAATGCCACAGATCATGATGCCAATTGTGACATCAAAATAAAGCCCCAGTCATGATGCCAATTGTAACATCAAAAATAGCATGTCATGATGCTGATTATGAAATCACAAAAAGCACTTTATGATGCCATTTTTGACATCATAAAACAGCACATGTTATAATTATAATGCTTATTGTGACATCACCAAAAAAATCACCTGTCATGATGCTGCTTCGGACATCACAAAAAAGTACCTGTCATGATGCTAATTGTAACGTCACAAAAAACATCTGTCATGATGCTGATTGTGACACCACAAAAAAGCTTGTCAAAATGACAATGTTATACAAATCAAACTTTGTACTTTCATGTTTCAAGGATGGCCCTTTTTAAAAAGTCACTAAATTAAACAGCTAGAAAAATGGCAAATGAATGTTAACTCTTTTTCTTTGCAAAACATTCTATGGTAAAAAATAATTCAAAAAGGAATTAAATTTCATAGGATAAGTTATTAAAAGCCAACAGATAAACTACTGGACTCTTATAACATATTTTTTAAGAAAAAGAAAATGGACAAGGAATTTGAGAACATGAATGAAATTGAATAAGGTGCTGTGTATTAACATTATAGAGAGTATTTTTCCCTTTTTTAAAAAAATACTTCTGGATCATCTTCAGGGTAAAAAAACTCACATGGTTCGTAAGTATCCAGTATGGAAAACATGGCCTCACCTGCTATGTTATCTACTGACCCTGTATCATTTCCGTCAGAACCTCCATGGCCGACGGTTCGAATCCCACTTGGGACAGATTCTAGTGTGTGAAAGTTTGTCAGTTTGCTTGCTGAAGTGCTGTGATTTTCTCCAGGCACTCTGGTTTCTTCCACCATTCCAGAATTGACCGCTGAAAGAATCTTGACTTTGGCGTCAAACACCATTACTTCAATTGCACTCCTGTATCATTTTGGCTGACACTACACCTGGTATGTTTAATAACAATTATAATAATAATACTTACATGATTAATACAGGCTATGACAGTGAAACCATTTCGATGTTCTACAGATCGGGGCTGAGAGTCTAACTTTATTGAATCCCTAAAAAAGATAAATATCACACTTAGATGATGTACAAAATACAAATTATAAGCTTGTATAAAAACAGACAGCTATTTGACAAACATCATAATACAAAAAAAATAAATAAATAAATAAATAAATAAATAAATAAATACATGTACCTGTATATGATATTAATGGGCTGATAACGCTATTAAAAATATAATAAATATATATAGTTATGACCCCTGATCCGCTAGAGGGCAACTACTTCCTGGTAGGTCATGGCTGTATACAAGTTAGTTGCTACCATCATTTGTCTGTTAAATGTCTGATGTTTCAGTTGAAATACTTTGATTGTTTTATGTAGAATGGTCACACATATGGACTGGACTGTTTTTTGTAGATAACTGTATTTTTATTTTATTTTCTAGCAGATCAGGGGCCACAACTCCGTATTTTTGGATAGCGTTATTGGCCCATTCAATCAATGACTGTATTAACAGGATAGAAATGTCATATTTCTCTCACATACAATTTTCCTCAGTTAAGATTCCTCTATAAAATTTCCCAAATTTAAACAAAAGCGTAATGTTACTTAAAACCTAGAAGCAGATAATCCTATAGAGATAGAGAAAGATACAGTTTCAAAACCCATGTCTATGTACAAGAAAAAACCATAGATCAACATAGATATAGAGTTTACTTCCTAATATAAAAAATAATACATTTAAAATTTTTATTGTGAAGGAAAGAACTCAACAATTAACAGACTGCATGTAGAGGTTTATTTACGATTGACTGGTTTCGTCGGTGAAGATTTGGCGTCTTTTTGATAGTTACATCAGTTTTTATTAGTTACTTACAAATATCTAGGTCAATTATGATTTATTTGCATCTGCACTGTCGTCACAAGAAAGAAGATATCCCACTTCTCATTAAAAATTTATATCATGAATTCAGTTATACTTCAAACAGCAACAAAAGCGGTGATAGTTTTATTTATATCTGATAACTGTAAATTGGGAATTAATTTTTTTTATTATTTTCCAGTAAATTCCTGAGAGTAACAAGAATTTGAAGGTATCATCCATAACGATACTGATAAACATGTCGTCTGCCAGAGTGTAAATTAAATTGAGTGTATGATCGTGAAAATGGGACCGATTTACAGTGTCAAGTTAATACTCCTTACCCATTTTGTCTGCTGTTTATGTTGGAGAATTTGAAGGTATCATTCGTACCGATTCTGATAAACATGTCATCTGCCAGAGGTTATACTCAATTGAGTATATGATTGTGAAACTAGAGCCTGATTAAACATGTAAAGTTAATACTCCTTACCCATATTGTCTGCTGTTTATGTCGGAGAATTTGATGGTATCATCCATACTGATACTGATAAGAGTATCGTCTGTTACCGCTACATCCTGTATTTTACTGTTGTGTTTTTTACCTTGCATTTCTTCACATTCTCCTGATGACGAATTCCAACAATATAATCATGATTAAGGAATACAATATCAGAACTCAAAAACACAATATCAACAAAACTTTTTTTCAAAAAAAAAAAAAAAATTTTCCCTAAAAATTAAGCAGTAAGGTCAATATTAAATGGAATTTACTATTGTACTGATATTGTGAATTATTATCAACTCAGGACAATTTGACAATAATTCACAATAATTCATAAGGGAAAATATTTCACATTATTATACCTCATGGAAAATTCTTAAACTATTATTGGTCAATTTCTGATCACGTGGTAGGAAACAAGTCACAATGTTTGAAGCAGGGTTCAACATTGCCATGGAATATTGCAATGTTCACTGCTGGGCTGGAAACTTTTGACTGTCCATCACAGAAACTACCAAGTAATCCTACTTAAGATTACGTAAGCTATGGACCACAGGGCTTCGATTATTCACTCGTCCACTCGTCCTGACAAGTGAAATGTGTACTTGGACGAGTGATATTGTTACTACCACTCGTCATGTGCTGAGTGAAATTTATCAGACATATACATCCAGGGGCTTGTTGCAATTAATAAACAATAGGTACTATAGTGTTTGTCGGAAAAATCTTGTAAAAGGAGGTCAGTTGTAATGACATCAGCCATTCTGTTACAAGCGTCAATCAACAAAATCATTTAAACGTTTGCATCACATGCGCAAACCTATTGTTTCGCATTCGGAATTTACTTAGTGTAATGTAAAATCCAACCGATGTTCCGAGTGTTTATATACTTGTCGGTCCGTTAAGTATGTCAAATAAAAGTAAACAAACTGCTTTGTATAACTTTCTAAAGACAAACAAGGATGAAACAGCTGATAAAAAAGTTTTTGAAGACACTTATTAGACTACCGCTGATCCTGATGACAAACCAGTTGCAGGTGGAAGCATTTCTAAACCTGCAACTTCAAAACGAAAGTTACTGGATACTTAAAGTGGAAAATCCGAAGTTCGTGAAAACCTAAGAAAAAGTCAGAAAACATTATTTATTGGTACAAGCTCTGGCTGTACTTGAAGAGAAGAAATTCTCGTTTTCATGTAGTGACTGTGCCGAGTTAAATTTCAAAGTGACGAGTGGTTTTCTTCTTTAACTAGGCACTGTGCCGAGTGGTATTAAAAATTCTATCTAAGGCCTGGACCAGTTATCTCAACAGTTCTTTATCAGATGCAATTTTATGTATTTTGAACAGGCTTTGTCAGAATAACAGATAAAAGAAATCGGTTTTTGTTTGATATAATCCAATAAATAATCCCATTGGTTGAGGAAATGTGGAGGATTGTCTCCCCTTTGGAATTTTATCTCCCTCACCTTTCGGCTCTGGAGATAATGTTCCTTCTGGGAAACAATCCTCCATAATTCCCTCAACCAAGGGCGCTATTTATATTATATCAGTTCAATTATCCTTTTAATATATAGCAAAATATATTTCATTTGCTTCCCATTTGTATTTCATCTCAAATAACACAAATATCTTTTTTTCTTTTTTTTTTGATTCAGACAACAGTGTCATGTGACAAAATGTGCATTATGAAAAATGGATTCAGGAGACCTTGGATTGAAACAAATTTTCCGTGCAAATATTGTATATATTAATATAACACACTACTATAAATGTATGTTACTGCAGCCCTTGTGTTAAAATAGGCCTAAGTCCCCCAAGTCATTACCAATATAACTAGGCTGGTGATCCAAAGGAAAACTAATACCCCTGCCTACCTCTCAGTAAACTTCCTTTCATGACCATAAGCTTTCTATATCAATACTAAATCAACTGGCAGACTGGTTCTGGAGTTATCATCCAGAAATGGGTAAAATTTCAAAATAACAGAAACAGGGGCATAACTCTTGAACGATAGTGGGAAATTTTCCAAAATTGAAAGGAACCTTCCTCCTCTAATCATTAGCACTGCATATAAAATATGAAATCATTTGGTTGAAGACTTTTTGAGTCATCATCTGGACACCAAAATATTTCGGACAGACGGAATGATGGACGGATGGACATCAGGATCACTATATACCCCCCCCCCCCCCTTGAGGTGGGGGGTATAAAAATCTGTATAAAAGGATATCTATTCTTTCCTCAGAATCACCAGTAAATATCATGGATTTATCTGCAGTGGATTCCATGGCAGTGATTGGCTTGTTGTGACCCTAGAACATGTAACATAAAATAATCAAATAAATTTTTTAGAGTTAAAAAAAACATATTCATAAAAACACAAAGTTCAGATGTTAAACAGTCATACAAAGGCTATACATGTGCTTGGTAGTCCAAAAATCATAAAGATTTTAAAATAACTGTCTTATTACAATTAAAGTCACAATTTTTATAGAACTTAAGAGCAGAAATGTCAACTTTCAAGTCAGAGCGAGAATAAAAGATTTTCTGTATTTACCCTAATGTACTTTTTATTCATGTTTTATGCTCCAGTCTATTTTTTTCCTCTTATATCAAGGTGATCATTCCAGAAATTGCTGAGGAAACCATGAGCAAGCCAAGAGTAAACAAAACCTTACACAAACCAAGTGACAAACTATCTCACGAGCCAAGTGACAAACAATCTCAAAAGCCAAGTGACAAACAATCTCACAAGCCAAGTGACAACCTATCTCAAGAGCCAAGTGACAAACAATCTCTCAAGCCAAGTGACAAACTATCTCAAGAGCCAAGTGACAAACAATCTCATAAGCCAAGTGACAAAATATCTCACAAGACAAGTGACAAAATATCTCACAAGCCAAGTGACTAAATATCCTAAAAGACAAGTGACTAAATATCTTACAAGTGACAAAATATCTTACAAGTGACAAACTATCTCACAAGACAAGTGACAAACTATCTCACAAGACAAGTGACAAACAATCTCATAAGCCAAGTGACTAAATATCTTAAAAGACAAGTGGCAAACTATCTCACAAGAAAAGTAACAAACAATTTCACGAGCCAACTGACAAACAATTTCTCGAGCCAACTGACAAACAATTTCACGAGCAAAGTGACAATCAATTTCACAAGGATTTGTATGGAAAGAAATTGCAAGGTAGGTGATTAGAGGCACTGTGACTCATAAGAACATGCTTTAGACCACTAGGCCCCACTAGGTGGTAAAAGGCATCATGATCCACAAGTTACTATCCTTAAGCAACAATGGTTGGAATCCTTCTTAATAAAACTGGAAATTATCAACTTTGTCATTCAACTTCATAACTCCAACCCTCCACTAACTCACTGACACCAATAATTGTTATGAAATTTTATTCTTTTCTTACAACATGTAAACCATTATGTGATCTTTACTTTCAAGAACCATGATTTTCATGAAATAAATTGACTAAAAATAAAATAATCACAGCACAACATATATGAGATTAAAAATTGTAAGAACCACTTACCCTAAGAACCCGTATTGGTCGACTTGGATCATTCCTATCGAGATAATTGATATGTCCAGACAATGAAACAGTTAATATGTAATCTCCCATCCACAAACATCCCAACTGCTGATCTCTTGTATCTGATCCCATATTAAATGTGCTGGAATATCAAATAAAATTATATAACTAAAGCATTTATAACAAAAGATCAAATAGGCCTGATATGCTCACCTGATAAATTATAATTATTTGAAATACTTTAGTTTTATTCACTTAATTGCATTTTTGTAGATTACATGAAAACAAAAACATAAAATAATGAAATTGTGTACCAAAATATCTTTCATAAAAAAGGCATAATACACATGAAAGTAGTTCTTTAATACCAAAATGTTTGAGGCATATAAGTTCTGTTTAAATAATTTTAAAATAATATGTATTGGTTCTACAACACAAGGTTGTGATATCATGCTATCAGTTGGATTTTTTTACTGTTTAAGTTCATATTGATGGCATGTATTAGGTATGGATTTAATATAATAGATAACCTTAATCCTGTAGATTAGGTAAATTTATATTTTATTGGATTAAATCATAATATTCACAAAAGTTATCATTTCTTGGTAATATCTGCATAAGATGGCATAGGAATTTGCTTGCAAGGTATGATTTCAGAGAAAATTTTTGTTTGTCTTTTGGCTATTAATGGCAGCCATCTTGTTGGGTATAGCCAAACACAAAACACAAAATAAAAAAGTCATCAGCGGAACTATTAAGCTTCCAATTGGATCAGCAGTTTCCGAGAAAATGTTGAAAAACAAATGTTTACACACATATGAATGCATGGAAACCCACAATGACGCCCACATGCAGGACACATGGTCTGACGACAGACTGAGTTTGAGGGAATATTGGACTTTTACCCAAACAACAGACTTGGTTTGTGTGTATATTAGACCATTACCCAACAAAAGACTTTGTTTGGGTGTATATTGGATCATTACCTGACAACAGACTTGGTTTGAGTGTATATTGGACCATTACCCAACTACAGACTTGGTTTGGGTGTATATTGGACCATTACCTGACAACAGACTTGGTTTGAGTGTATATTGGACCATTACCCAACTACAGACTTGGTTTGGGTGTATATTGGACCATTACCTGACAACAGACTTGGTTTGAGTGTATATTGGACCATTACCCAACTACAGACTTGGTTTGAGTGTATATTGGACATTTCCTGACAACAGACTTGGTTTGAGTGTATACTGGACAATTACCCGACAACAGACTTGGTTTGAGTGTATATTGGACCATTACCAGACAACAGACTTGGTTTGTGTGTATATTAGACCATTACCAGACAACAGACTTGGTTTGGGTGTATATTGGACCATTACCTGACAACAGACTTGGTTTGAGTGTATATTGGACCATTACCCAACTACAGACTTGGTTTGAGTGTATATTGGACCATTTCCTGACAACAGACTTGGTTTGAGTGTATATTGGACAATTACCAGACAACAGACTTGGTTTGAGTGTATATTGGACCAATACCAGACAACAGACTTGGTTTGTGTGTATATTGGACTATTACCTGACAACAGACTTGGTTTGTGTGTATATTGGACCATTACCTGACAACAGACTTGGTTTGTATATACACTGGACCATTACCTGACAACAGACATGGTTTGTGTGTATACTTAACCATTACCTGACAACAGACTTGGTTTCAACATCCCAGATTTTGGCTGTTTTATCTCCAGATACTGTTAACACCTGTCTACTGTCTGGACTGAAACTTAACTGTAAAATACACCAAAATAAAGCTCTTCACATGTATTTAGTATGGTTAAAGGGAATTTCTAAAAATTTTCATGAGAAGTGACATCTTAAGCTTTTTGTGTATTTTATTTTTACATTATCAGTTGACAGTTAATGCAAAAACAAGTTATTATACTTAAACTAAAGTCTTATTTTCACATCATGTTGCTCACATGAATTTAGAAAAGAAAAAAAAAACACAAAGTATTTCCAGATAAAAATGTATAGCAATACAACGGACAGAAGAATCTAACATTATGAGCTTTATTCTTAGGGAAGGTAGAATTAGTGTACCGTAAATCCCCGCATATAAGACGGGGTTTTTTACCTTAAAATTTATTTTTTGAGAAGGGGGGTCGTCTTATAAGACGGTAACCAACTGAGGGGTTGAAATTCTTGAGAAAATGTCCACACACGATCGTAATGTCCGCCATCTTTGTTTTTGTATATTGCAGTTTTATAATGGTTGATATATTTTACATATTCATAACATACAAGAAACGCGAATTACATGCTTTGAAATTTTTGTAGTTGTGTATATTTAATTATCTTTTAATAAAATAAAGTTATAATAAATGATTAAAATAAGAAATAAAAAGAAATCATCAAGGTTTCGGTAAGTACAGTAATCAAGGAGGTGGGAAATATTCTGTACAATATTTTATTCTTTTTGTTTACTTTTAGTAACAATCTAGAAATTACATAAACCACACTTTGTCTGCTTCGCACGTAAAGGGCAATATGTTTTGAGTGTCAGGGTTACTGTCTTCAACAGCTGATTGATAATCTAATAAACAATAACGAAATTTTTAAAAATTTATTTAAAAACGGAACAGATATACGTCTTCATGATTACTGATGATGAGATGTTCTGGCATCTGATTTTATTTTTTACGTTTTCTGATTTTTTCAAAATTAAACTAGAATCAAAAGGCAAAGAAATTAATTTCACAAGTACGGTATTAAAAATAAAAAATATAAACAATCGGTGAAAATTGGTGGAAAGTTTATGGTCCGATCGGTAGCGTCAAATACCGTTACCAGTATGACCTTGTCTGAAAATCACAGTCGTCTTATAGGTGCAGTATCGCCTGAAATCATAAAAAATGATGGGAAAATCCTACCCCGTCTTATAGGCGAAGTAGTCTTATATCCGGGGATTTACGGTACACAGACAGACACATATCTATTTGATCTATTTTTCATTTGCTACAAGAATTTTTTGATTCAGTGCACATGTAAATCATTAACTTAAATAAATTTTAGTTTATAAAATTCTCATAAATATATGGCAGAATATTATCTTATTTAAAAATCCAAATTGTCTTTTACAAAGCTACAGCAGTTTTCTTTCAATATTAAACTTTTTGTGAGATAATGAACTAATACTTGAACTTACCCCGTAAATCCCTCCATCGTGAGCAGGAGAACCAAATTCCCCTATTAAATCTCCACTTTTACCATCAAATATACATGCCTTAAATAAACACAAAAAGTAGTAAACATTGTAAATTATATACCAGTATTGAACTGAGTGGGTGGGTGGGGGTGTTACACCATTTCTTATCCGTCTATTCCGAGACATGAAAATGATTGCTTGCCTGGTCAATCACTTGAAGATCTGTGTGTTGAGACAAGTGAATTTCTTTGCAATATTCCCAACTTCTGGATATTATTAAACTAAATCAAAACAATCATAAAATATTGAATTTTCTACTGCCCAATGAATACTACTTGAAATATATGTTGTTTTCCACTCAGTTTACATTTTCAATTCTACAAAAATCCTTTTTTTTTTTTTTGTATTTTGCATAAATAATTTTTTAATTTCAAATTCTAAAGATCAGATAAAGCTTTGATGTTTTCATTTATAAGAAATGTTTGTAATTGGAACAATAGCAAAAAGATAGCAGCTGAATATTGATAAAACAAAAATAAATTTTACATTTTCAAAATATTTTAATTCTGCATAGCTGGCATGGGTAAAAAAAATTATATGAAGAATTTTAGGTTAATTTCCCAAACAGACCAGCATGATAAAAGTCAATGTCAAATCTAGTTTACAACTACATGTCAACAAAGACACTACAAACAAAATACACAGATCAGACTGTGCAATACCACAGATCAAAACGGACCAAAAAGGAGAAAGCCTAACCTACTAAAAACTTACCCTTTTATCTGAGCTACCACTGGCAAAGACAGATCCATCTGGAGCATATCTTATACAGTTTACAAAGTTTGTATGAGCCTGCAAATATAAAACAAGAGACCCATGGGCCTTAATGCTCACCTGAGGATATATCCCAAATAGACAATTACAGACATTACAGAAACTATCCCAATTTTCCCTAGTTTAGATCACACTGCCACAATACATAAGCAGAAATATCTAGGCCTAGTCACTAATCATTTATAAAAAGCTGAAATGCATGTTGTAGCTGAAGTAATATGGATAATTTTGGTTTCAGAGGAGAAGATTTTTTTGAGTTTTTTTTTTTTTTTTCAAATGAAGGTCACAATGGCCTATTTCTGAAGCTACAGCAACCAAACGTACAAAGTGCCAACCCACTAACACTTCCTGTGAAATGTGAAATGTGAAATATTGACCATGTAGTTTCAGAAGATGTCGAAAATTTGAGTTACAGGTGCAAACAGACATTCAGATGTGCCATGACATAAGATCACATGTTTTTTAGGGCCGGGTGACATTGAAAAAAAAATTTCGATCATGATAGTTTATGATAAAACAGGAAGAAATCCTAAGAAAGGGAGCCAATTGAATCATATAAAAAACTTTTTACTTGAATTCTGTTGTATAACAAGGCCCTTAATCTTGATTTCCTGAAATTCTGAAATTCCAAATACAAAGTGTATCAAATTGTTCTAAGGAGGATTGTATTGCTAAATGAATTTATCTAGCCTTCCTTTTCAATTATATGTCCCTTAGTTCTGCCCCTTCCTCGGTCAATGCTTGCTGTATATAAATGGCTGCCCTTTACAAAATGTCTTCTAACTTGTTTTCTGAAGCAGTGCATATTTAAACGGTAACATGCATGTACGTATTTCACTGGAAGGTTTTGTTGAATTTAAATGGTGTTCTGAAGAAGCAAAAATTCTGATTGGTCATATGTAAATAACTAATAGATTTGACTACAGTTAAATGGTGGCCCTTCAAAGAATGCAACTGGATCAGCAGTTGTTCTGATTGGTTACATATGTATATACCTGACAGGTCTTGCTGAATTTAAATGGTGGCCCTTCATAAAATACTACTGACTTATCTTCTGAGGCAGCACATATTCTGAAGGGTCTGTTTGGTTTAAAATCTATTGCATTACAGCTTTTACTGACACCAGACAAATCGCCAACTGAGTTTCCAGAATCCGCCAAGAATACATGACAAAACCTGGAAAATAAATAGTGAGTTGAGTTGGGAAATGGTGTTTAGCACCCCACTCAAGAATTGCGACTTCGCCAGCTATGGACAAAAGTGCAGAAATTTTGTCTGTGTGTTGCGCTGATGGAATTATACAGCAGGGTTCTTTATTGTGCCACACCTACCGTGACACTTGGCCTCATTTATTTTATGTTCCCATCTGAAAGAACCGTGACTTTCATTTTGTAATGCTGAGTGCTTGGCAAAAAAACAGTCACTACCCACTTTCAAGCCTTGGGTCAGACTTGGTCGGGGTTCGAACCCACAACCTCCCATTTACAGAGCAAGTACTCTACCAACTGAGCTGCTGCAGTGGTTGGAAAATAAATAAATACAACACATACATTTCATCATCACATCATACAACCCCAGTCACTGCTTTGTGTGAGTGAACACAAAAAGTCCTAACACAAATAGAAACAAAAACATCCAAGAAAATATAGGAATAGTGTGAAATATATAGGAATTTTTGGTCTTTTTGAGAAAATATAGGAAAAATATAGGAATTGCCAATTTTATAGGAATTTATAGGATTTTATAGGAAGTGGGCACCCTGTTTTAGGTTTAACTTGTAATTATGTCAGTTTTGATTTAATTCTTCTTTTGATCAATCTACACAGAAATTGTAATACCTAATTAATTTACAGTATTTAATAAAGCACATGTTAATTTTTAAATTGACTGGAATCAGATCGAATAGTTTCCCGTTTTGATGAAAAATATTGTAACATATAAAATCAAACAGACATATTATGTTAAAGTTATTATAACCAGATTTCCTGAAAGCTGATGGTCCGCCGGACAAAACTGACAAATTTTCACTTGGACTGATAATTTGTGATTTGGTATCGGACTGACTTGGACAATGAGGAAGAATGTTTAAAATTCCAAAATGAACATGTGAATTTTGATAAACTGAATTTAAGAGATATGTGATGTAAAGCAGACTAAAATGTGTAACCTCTTACAATTTAAAAAAAAATATTGAATTTTGTTGTAATTTTTCGGTCTAACAAATTTTTTTTTTTGGTCCAATAGATTTTTTAGTGGAGACAGACGGAATTTCTGACACTTTTTTTTAACTTTTGGGAAGTTTGTTATAACATTTTACAAATCTTACTTTTCACGTCCGTCTCCAGCCACAGCAATTCTTTTACTTTCAAAATCCCAGGCTATGTCATTTATGCATCCCACTGGTTGGAATTCATTCTTGATAATGTGTTCTTCTTGAGTTGTGTCCCATATAATAACTTTTCCACGCTCATCTAAAAAAAGAAATTATAACTACAGTAGGATCCAAACATGCAGAGAGAGAGAGAGAGAGAGAGAGAGAGAGAGAGAGAGAGAGAGAGAAGGGGGGAAGGGGGGAGACAGACAGGGACACAGAGAGAGATTGAGAGGGGAGATTACAATCAATAATTGGCAGAAATCTTAATAATAAAGCATACACCAAATACAATGTACATACTAATTTTCTGCAGTTTGCAGAACTGCTTAAAATGATTAAACTAGAGATTAGCAATTCAGAGGGCTATCAACAATGTTTGTAGTGACTTATGTTCAAAAGCATTGACAGTTTTAAGTCCCAACTAAAGTCAAATATTTTAATGTTGATATCACTTCTTTCCTACAATTTTTTTTTTAAAAATAACTATAAACCACATACCTCCAGATGCAATATAAAAGCCACTTGGAGAATACTTAGCTACTCTGGCATTACAACTGTGTTTTGTAACAATTTCACAATTCAATGGATTCTAAAACAAAACAATACAAAATTCTGACTAAAAATCTGGTCAAAACATACAAACTTAAAGTCTTGTCATTAAATATGGACTTAAGGTCTTGTCATTACATACTGACTAAAAATCTTATCAATACATACCAACTTACTGTCTGATTCACGTCTGCCATAGCACTAGTTTTTCGAGGTTTTAGAAGAGATATCAAAAAATTTTGTAGCATGCCACTACCATTATGATGTATGCATTTTGTCGTAATTAACTGACACCAAACTAAATGCCATCTTAGCTGGAGTATAAAATGCAGAGCTTTTTAAAATCCTTACGGGGATTTAATATGGGAAAACACACAAACACTCATTCTAGAAAAAAATCGCTGTAATAATCATGCGGGTTAGGGTAGAAAATTCTGGAATAGTTCATTCAGCTGTAGGTAGACCTACAGTATATATTCCTTTAGCTGTCAAGTTGCAGACGATATTACCTGGCCAGCGAAAATGGGAAAGTCAGTCATGCGCAACTCTATTTTCTTAACCCGCATGATTTTTCAGTTTTCTCTAGGTTAAGTTCTTTGTTAGAAAAGATATACATAAAAAATTGTCAATTGTGTCACCAGAAACGGTACATTATAAATAATAAAAGGGAAAGTTATCAATAAACATATACAATATATAGCAGTACTCCAAGTAGGCTAGTAAATACATGATCTATTTCCAAAATGGCAACCAAATGACAATTATCACTTTTTGATTTGGGATTTATGACAATAAAAAACTTTTAAGGTTTTATTTTTATCTTTTTTGCAAAAAAAAAAAAACAAAAAAACAACAAGAGGCCCATGGGCCTTAACGCTCACCTGAGGACATGGCCAACCTGAGGATATATCCAAAATCATTTGCAAAAATACATAAAATATTCTTATATACATTCCTACAAAAAAGTTAATAGTTTTCAAGATAATTAACAATTTGAGTCTTTTTATGCATCTATGACCTTGACCTTTAAACGTAAGACCTTGAATCTTATATCAAAATAATCACCATATCAATTCCTACAATATTCTAATATACATGCCATACAAAAAGTTAATAGTTTCCAAGATAATAAACAATTTCAGTCTTTTTATGCACCTATGACCTTGACCTTTGAATGTATGACCTTGAGCCACATATCAAAATGATTGTCATATCAATACCTACAAAATTCTAGTATACCTTTGCAAAAAGTTAATAGTTTTCAAGATAATTAACAATTTGGGTCTTTTTATGCATCTATGACCTTGACATTCAAATGTAAAACCTTGAATCTTATATCAGAATGATCACCATATCAATTCCTACAATAATCTAATATACATGCCAATACAAAAAGTTAATAGTTTCCAAGATAATTAACAATTTCAGTCTTTTTATGCACCTATGACCTTGACCTTTGAATGTATGACCTTGAACCATATATCAAAATGTTTGTCATGTCAATACCTACAATATTTTATAATACATGCCTATACAAAAAGTTTATAGTTTTCAAGCTAATGCACAATTTTAGTCTTTTTTAGCAAAAAAATAACATTTCAGGGGCAAAAACTCCTACATGCATTATCATACAGTTACGAAACTTTGTACCTTTTTACATTTTGTCCTGCTAAACATTTTAACAATGTTTAAATATTATATATCTCTTATAATTTGGAAGAAAAAAGCCTAAAACTGCACAAATTACAAACTAGGTCATGACCTTGATCTTTGACCTTGACCCCATTTTGAAGGTTATTTCAAGAAAAAGTCAAAACTGAAAACCCCATGTCAATATGTATTCATATAGTCAAGTTATAATAATTTGAAGCCATTTTACGAAATTTTCAAAATTAAACGCAAAAACGCGTAACCTAATTTTTTACCAAATTTCACGAAATGAACAATTTATAAGCTTAAGACCCTAGAGAAGCCAAATATCACATCAGATTTTTTCTCCCATCATCCCTTTCAGAGAAGAAGATTTTTTAAGTTTTTTGGAACCATGGGTCACCTTGACCTAGTTTTGGGAGCCATGACAACGTCACTAACAAATCTGAATTGCACTGGCCCATATATGCATCTGACCAAGTTTCATTGAAATCTACCTCATAGTTTTAGAA
Organism: Tegillarca granosa; assembly: GCA_029721355.1. NCBI lineage: Eukaryota > Metazoa > Mollusca > Bivalvia > Arcoida > Arcidae > Tegillarca > Tegillarca granosa. Next base: position 36,718,538 of record CM056605.1, read on the forward strand.
AAGAAGTTGAAAATGTAAAAGTTTACGCCGCGGACGACGACGACGACAACGCCGCCGTCGACGACGACGACAGACAAATTTTGATCAGAAAAGCTCACTTGAGCCTTCGGCTCAGGTGAGCTAAAAAACAAAAAAAAATTAGATGATTAGGTTTGTCCACTAAAAATTTTACCTCGAAACAAAAATCTTAAAATGGTTGCTTAATTTTTTAAATTAGTAGCACGGTGACTGTCATTTTTCCAAACCCACTTGGAGCACTTTTTAATAATATAAATGTATGACAAATTCTAAAGAAGACTTGCAGAGAAAATTAACATCAATTTAAGTTTTGATGTCAATTTTAAGCCAAAAATGCAGTTGATGGGAGTGACATCCCTATTTGAGAACCACAATACTTACTGCGACATCTCGCATAATAACATTTTTGCCATTTGTGTATAAAAATGTTTTCCCTTTTGGGTCAGCTCCAAGTACAACAGAACGAGCTCTTTCAGTTTTTGGTACTGTTGCAAAAATAGATTCTACAAATAGATATGATGAAATAAAATTTCATATTTATGAATTATTTATTTTTCGTAAACATATATATTATTGTTCTTCATCAAAATTTTTAAATCTGGGCACATACAAGAACAATTGAAATAAGACATCTAGATTCCTTTATATAATAACCATTCTAAAGTATTCTACAGTAATTTTAAAATATGAATTAAAGGGGTTGTCTCCCTTTAGCTGCATCATCTCTATGGACCTGTATATATGTGTACATGACAAACCAAATATAATTGGATGATAGAGATTGGTATTTGTCCTTACACAGTTAAACAATGTGTGAAAAATTAAGTGTCTGGTGATATTTTATATCAGTCACATCAATTCATAAATCACTGACGAAAACTGGCTAATGAGACTGTCAATAATAGAAACTTAGCATCTGGAAACCTTAAATTTGGGTCCATAAACAGCAAAATATCACAGTTTTTTAAATTTTTTCTACTGTTTGGTTCTTTGAATTGGTTGTAGAAGTGATGTCCATTCGGACAAAACTTAATAATCGATAATCAGCAAGGCATAATTGATTACCGTAATTAAAAGATTAATAATTGGAATTACTTAGTAATTGTACATCAGTATTCAGTAACAAATAAAGCTGAATATAAGTACTTTTATTGTGAAAGCCATGTGTTCTTGCTTAGTGATTGTAAGTTAAAGGCCAGAAAGCTCCTTGCCCCAACAGACTGACACTGGCCAAAGCATCTCACTGGTGTAAAAAGTGTCTGGATACTGATAAATTATCCGATCGCTGTCCACCATTGTTGTTTTTAGTAGCAAGAACCAGAAAGGAAACTGACTCGAATACAATCTGCCAATGTTGGTGATGATCGATTATTTATCTTGTGATCAATTATTAAAAAAAAAAATTAAACTTTATTTCTTTTACAACGATTTAGAAACAAGTTGTGCAACTTATATTAATCTAGCCCGTTGGCCCGAATTACAGCGAATTAGGATCGCTGCCCTGACAACGACCAACAATTGATCAACAGCGATAATAACAACATCACTAGGTTGTAGAAAATAAAGATTCTTTAACTTGTATCAAGGCAGTCATTTCCGATATGGTGGAGGAAAGTGGAGTATCCAAAAAAAAAAAAAAAAAAACACACACACACACACAAAAACCTTCAGCAAATGAACTGACAAACTTTATCACAAAAGAATCTGTCCAATCATGATTTGAAACTTGATGGAAAGGCATTATTATACATAAGCATGCACTTTAGAAACTTGACTATCAAAATGAGGGATTGTGCCAACATGTTCTATATTAAATATTCATAGTTTACAGGATAATATATTACAGAATCTGACTGCTGCTTCTGTGAGTTAATATACTGACACATTTTTAAGTGCATTTAACCAAGGTTTGTAAAATGAGTAGGATATCTGGGGGTCTAGGCAATAGTACTATAACTACATACAATATCATGTGTTTGTCTCTAGCCATTACTGTATTCTATCATGTTCCAGGGATTTTTCTGGCCACTCACAGGGTCTGGTAAAGGGACCCATTCCCAATGCCAAAATACATTCATTTATCCCAATTTTGTAGGTAAAAAATCCCAAATGATCCTGCTTTGAGAAACTTAAGAAAATGTGAAAAAAAACTCTATATTTTTGGTGTAGCTTGTATATCTTAATAATAACCTGTATTTATGCACATTTTGATTTATACTCAATGAGGATCTGGTAGAATGGGAACTCATGAAACAACTTTCTCAGATGTTTGTATTGAAGCCAGTCTATGAAGATATTGTGTTAATGTCTGAGTGATTTGGTACAAATGAGTGACTACCAGCATGTAACAAAATAGTAAATATTCCAGGCAAAATATTTGATGTGCTGACAATGTAAAAAATTTTAAAAGTTTAATGAAAAATTTTCTGAAAATGTTGATTTTGTCAATGATTTTCCCAATTTCATCCCAAGGTCCCTTTCCCAAAATGGCCAGAAAAATCCCTGTGTTCATGATTGCTTTGGCTGTTGGCAAGTACATGTGTGTTGCAGTCTGGATAGCCCAGTTGATAAAAAACTAGCATATAGTACAGGATATCCAAGGTTCATACCCTGGATTTACTTGATTTTATCATTATCATATTACAGTTAAGTAATCAATGTTACTTTCGGACTGACTGGCAATTGGTGGCATATTATAAGTCCATAAAAAAGAGCTAGGGTGAGAGATTTTCTCCTTGCAGGACAACAGGAAGTTCAAGAAAAAAGGAGAGAAATTAAATGGTCCAATAAGCTCAGTTGGCCGAGAACTCACCTTTAGTGTAAGATGTTTCAGGTGTTTGCCACTTTTCAAATCTGCATTCTGTCCTCATGTATGATTACATTGTGATGACATACTGATTATATTTATGTGTAGCAGGACTAAGCAATTCATGGTGTTTGTGTATATAGTAGGTATAAAAAAGTTATTTACTGCCAGACTATCTGGTCCAGATCTTTTAGCCTTGTGGTAGAGCGCTTGCTTATCAGACCCAGAAGGGGCAGGTTCGATCCTCAGCCGGAGCACTCGGTGAGGATGTATTTTTTCAGGTGTTTCCCTTCTCCTGTTACATTTGGTGCCCAACAAAATAACCCACGGATGGGTTGTGTGAGATTTCCAAGGTGGGAAATCTCAAGATAACAGGGGAGGAATGTAGCAGGACTGAGCTAGTCATGGTGTTAGTGTATATAGTAGGTATAATAGAGTGACTTACTACCAGACTATCTGGTCTGGATCTTTCAGAGTCGTGGAAGAGCACTCGCTTATCACCTGGAAGGGCCAGGTTCTATCCCCAGCTGGGGCACTTGGTGAGGATGTGCTTTTTTCAGGTGTTTCCTCCCTCTTTTACATATGTAATCTGATGCCACGGTAATACATTCTGTCACCACACTTTTTAACGTGGAAATCAACTAAATCTAATGACAGATGTAAAAAAGTTATTGTCCTTTTGATGTATGATTGCCATTACACTATGAATAAAAGGTTCATAGGTTCATGAGAATAACCCCCCCCCCTTCCCCAAACTCTAGACAGGTAGGCGGAAGGATAAAGGTACAGTGGGGAACACGCCTCATTGCGATCTTAAGGGCAATGAAATTGGACTTTCTATTCATATTATTTCACAAGACTTTTAAGAACTTCTTCAATGGATTTAATCAGTTTTACAATCACAATATAACAAGATTTTTTTGACGAAGTGAAACTTTTATTCACATTTCTCTTCCGCTTCCGGTCTGATATCAACAACAATTTTTTGTTCATGGGGCGTTTTTCACACCACACGCGATTTAAATTGATATAATAATTAAAATTCTGGTTTATGTAAACTCTACTTACTGTTATAAATCTTGACATTCGCCATTCTGGGTTATTTCAAATCTTAATTCAACTTGGTATTAGGTTTTCTATCTACCGGTATATTCCCGGAAGTGATTAATGAAGGCTCTTAATGCGCATGTGTCTCAGACACAGTACCATATACGGTCAACGGTATGTACTGAACAACTTTTGAGGGAACCGATAAATATTCAGTTTACCTTTTATGGCTTTAAAGTCTATGTATTTCAACCTTTTATGGTTTTAAAATCTTGGTATTTCAAAATATTTATTAATCAAGTACAGATTTAAAATATCCATTAAGTCATGAATACATGAATTAAATAAACCTTGTTTCCTAATATTTTTACATTTGTCTGTTTTTCTTTTTTTTCGATAAAGTTAAAGCTGCATTAAGTTTTCTAAAGAAAAAATTAAAACATTGCTAATCTAATTAATGATGTTCCTAATGAACAATGTTACATTTGGTTCAACGATAAAAGCTCGAATAAATACAGAAATTACAGTAAATACCCAGTGAGATGCAGCATTTGGGATCTCATATTAGAACATGCGGTTACGTCATTAAAACCCGGGCATTTAAACACAACTTTCAAAACGGTGAAATACGATAAATTAAACACAGAACTTCGTTGAATTTGTCATTTGTGACTTGGTAAGGGATACATAACACCATTTCGAATACATCTGGATATTAATGAAGGACAATTATCAAGTTTCACCTTTGATTCTAGGGTTTTTTCCGTACATCCGTGCGCATGCTCCAAGCCCATAATCACTGACCAACCGGTCAGAAGATTCCGTTTATTTACAGCTAAAAGAAATGAAATTTTAGAAAATGAATGTCACAGATCGTGGTTAGAAGATTTCTATTTTTTAAAAATATAAATTTTTAGAAAATCAAAAAACTTAATGCAGCTTTAACAGTAAATTGCTCGCAGTGACTCAAACCTTGCATTGTAAGTAAAATAAAGAGATTTAAATTTAATAAATCATTTACCTTTTATAGGCATCTAGTCAAACCAGAGACATATATATATATATATATATATATATATATATATATATATATATATGTCTGGCATCTAGTCAAACCAGAGACCAGAGACATATATATATATATATATATATATATATATATATATATATATATATATATATATATATATATATATATATATATATATATATATGTCTCTGGTCAAACTACATAAATTGTCATGTCACACTAAATTCAGTGGATTAGCGGAAATTCCGTCGCGGTTCTGTCAGCGACATAAAATGTCTTTGGTTCTATGACACGGAATTTTATAACACCTTTTTAAATCCACACACAACACGGTCAACACGACATATAAAATGAAATTTTAAAGCGCTTTTTTATGGAACTGGTATGACAGATAATTTCGATAAATGTATCGGTTATGTGCTAATAAGCTCTCGTTCTATCGGGACCATATTTCGTATAACATCTAAACTTTGGTTAATTCAGTGTCCTTGTAGTAAAAAAGATTTTGGAAAACCGATGAAATAAATTTAATTTATGTGACTTTCGATAAATTCGTGAAGGATTGATCGATAAAAAATACGGATTTGTGATCAGAATTCTTCTGACCCTAACACACACACCAAAAACATTATGCCTGACGGTTACATGTGTTGGGGCCAGAGGAAATATTCGGACTACGTAGGCTTTGGGAATATGGTGCGTCTTAATGTTCGATGTGTAAAGTTACTTAAACTATAAACTGGGTAAGGCATCTCAAAAAATTCACATAGTCTGTTCCAAATATTTGGGGCTGATGGCCCTCTTTTTAAAGGGTTATTTAAGATAATGGTGTAGACAAAGTACTTTTTTTTTTTTTTCTTTTTTTTTTTTTCTTTTTTTTTTTTTGCTGGATGGTGATTCTGGTACCAGAAATATTTTCTAAATCGGAAAAAAGTACGAATTAAATTAATCTTCTACTTTTGATTGTGTCTAACTAAAGATTATTTTATCCGAAACAATTTTATTTTGCCATGTGCTATTTCTGGGAAAAAATGGTTTGTGTCCGTGTTTGGATACACTTTTTTCAGTTTCTTTAAGTGCGCGTTCCAAGTCTCGTAAAAGTTTGCGCAAAAGCAGTCTTTAAAACTCTATTTAAAGCATGTCTGCGATATCGATTCCTTATGAAATCGCAGAAATGGCAAGCGGGCGAATTTTGAAATAACTTTATTCATTGTTGTTAAGGGAACAATATTCCTGAATATCAAACTTTCAACTTTTGATGATAACTCCTAACAAATCAGGTTACACATGTAGGTACAGAATTCCGTCTTTTTAAATACTCTTTCCCCCAAATCAGTTAGGCTTATTAACAAAATTTTGAATACACAGTTCCGGCCAGGTTAGTAGGTTGGGATTGGTATAATCCAAATTTGAGATCGCATGCATGCTAATTAATTTAAGAGGGTTGGGTCATATAGTGATAAATAAAAACGCGTGCAAAGGTGTGAGTTTTAAATCTGTCGGTGTATGGAAACATTTTATTGCCATTCAAAAATTATTTTCTAAGCCTGAATGTTTGAAGTCATGGTAAGCCCAGCATTGGTGGTATAAATTTAAAGAGGTAAATAGTTTTAGAATAAATTTATCAAAAGTGAAAAAGTGATATAAAGAAAGATAAATATACAGAAAGGAAGAACAGTAGTTTTACTTAGATTTTCAAATTCTTCCACAATACAAATATCTTTTCTAGAAGTTATATGAGTGTTATTTACATATATATATATATATATATATATATACTGCAGGTCTGTTCATTAAGAAAATTTTGTTCAGGTAAATGACTGGTTGAGTAATTATCATAGATTAAAAAAAACAAAAACCTCAGAATAAGTCATTTAATCTTTTCTAAATAAGTCCAAAGGTCAAAATATTTATTGCTTTTTGTATTATAATGACAGCACTTGTTTAAAAACTAATTTTCTGATTATTATATGGCAGATTTTAATTATTTATCTTGCTGTTTATTGTTAGTATTTGTTTTAAATATATCTTAATTTTTATGGAAATTAACATAGAGTCATAGATTTAATTTTTGTCACTCTCTCAAGGTATAGTAAGGAGGGTAATAAGACAAATCTTGAGGAATAAGACAGAGGTGGAGCAGTCGTGTTGAAAGTGTGGTTTAAAATTAAAAACAAAACTTTTAAACAGTAAATAGAGGAAAATAAGAAATTTTATATTTATTATTATTTAACACAGTGTAATAAAAGATAGGAAATCAATGATCCTAATCTATCAATAGTGACATTTCAAGATAACTTAAGAAATGAAATGGCCTGGAGATAATTTTATTGACTAATGTTTCAGGCTTTAGTTGACCATCAAGGTGGACATTGTCCACGGATGGATAAGGACATGAAGTCAGATATATTTCAATGAGATAATGTTTGATTTATTTACTACTTAGTAATTTCTCTCAAAGAGGCCAGTCTACCAGATGAGAACTAGATATAAAATTGTAATGTCTTGGTAAGCCTTGGTGTGAGATGATAGGTGTAAAGTCCTGGTCTAAATGTCTTGGTGTAAAGAACTATAATAAAATTGTAAGGTAGTTAGATAATATATGTCAAAGTATCCTAGATAAGTAATTTATCCACACTGACTTATATCAAAACCAGACTTAATAAGATTATTGTCATGTATATGTTACACTGGTCATTAATATTGATATAGACCACCAACTGTTTCTGCATGCATACATATGCATACAAGTGCAAAGATCATATTGTAATTGTTTATGTTAAAAATGTTACCTATCCCAAAAACCAAAAGTTTATTTGCTTTTTTTTTTAATTTAAAATGTCATTTTCACAGTTGACTTTTAATTTTGAAAAATATGGACACACACACACCTAGAACATTATGCAAGTAAAATATGTTATATGTGCTCAGAAATTGATGTGCAGGTTGAATGAAAATGAAAACTGGTTATTATTTCAGAATGGATATTGGATAATATAGATTTGCTATACCATTTTACAATACCACAAGAACACAAAGATACAAAACAAAACAAAACAAAAAAAAAAAAAAAAAAAAAAAAACAACCCCAAAAAATAAATCCATCCATCCATCCAAATATCATTATTTATGTTTGAACTAATGAATTTAAACATATTTATTTTTCAGAATACTGTGAAATAATGTTTTTTTAAATTTAAATAAAACAATTTTTTTTAAATTTAGATAAAACAATTTTTTTTTAAATTTAGATAAAACAATTTATTTTTAATTATAAAAGAAAAGTATGTGGTTCATGATTTTACAGCATTCATTTTAATTACCACATATTTTAAAAAATATTTTTAATGCAGTCAATGTAAATACATATTTGCACCAGCTGTTACTGTGATGAGTCTGTACTTATTGATTGGGTAATTTCCTGACAGGTCGGAATTATTAGATTAACTAAATCCTTAAATCACATTTTATTTACTCAGCAGACAAAATAAATATTAAGATAATCTGCTCAAGTAAATCTTATTTTACAAACACCTGAGATTATCATAGATGTCATTACCTGGTTATGTTGTACTCTGCTGAGCTGACTTTACAGCTAGTAGTCTGGACAATCATTAATCAGTGTTTTTATAACTCCTTTTTACAGTTATTGAGGGTCAGGGGATTTTAGAAATCACAAAAACTTGACAGGGTTTTATTCATGGAGAAGTCCAGATGCCACTGGCAGATTTCTCTACTTCAATGGTCAGGAAATAATAGAGGTGTTTTGATAAAGAAATATCCCTATTTATATTGAGGGGGGATTTAGACTTGTAATCAGTAAATGATTGGAAGTTGACTTTACAGGAGGGGGAAAAAGAAGTGCATGTAGTAACTAGCTAGAAGAACAAAGAAGTTGTAAAATTATAAATCTGAAATTTTTATGCTGAATATTACAAAAGTGTTAAAAAATTAGGTGAGACAATTTTCTTATATTACTTTTTAAAAGTTTTTCAAATTGAATTTTTGACTGTTAATCAATGAATTCACACACACACACACACACACACACACACACACACACACACACACACACACACACTAAAGTTTGCCAAGTGATGAAAAGAATTGCAAGGAAAAATTTAAAGAATTTTGATATAATATAAAAATTCATTTTTTATTTTTTTTTAACCACACACGCACTAAAATTGCAATGTGATTAGAAGAATTACAAACTTTCAATTTTTATTAAAAGAAAAAAAATAAAATAATTTTGGTATTATATGTAAATTCACTTTATAATTTTTAACACTCATCAATGCATGGTGAATTAAGATAAACAGTTCAAGTTTGTTTATCGGGAACATTTAAAACATTTTAAATGTTGGTATCGTCTTAAAGTAACATCATGGTAAATCACTGTTATTTAATAATGTCTTAGTGGAGGCCTCAACCAAAATCATTTAATTACTGTATTCCACCAACAGATCTAGCATTCCACCGCCTGAGAGACAGATGGGGTTTTTACACATTTGTTGTGGATTTTTAATTACACATATATTATTATCTAATTACACCTACAAACACATTACCTCCCTTTGGTTTTATTAACAGCTAATTAGTATGGGAAAATTTATTCATGATTTATTATTTTAAAAAATGAGAAAAATGCAATTATTTGTTAAAAGTATTTAAAGCTATGATGCAGTAGAAAAAAATTTGATCTTTTGAGTTAGCAGTGTCATATGGTGAATGACAGATCTTAATTATATTTACAGGTGTATCAGGTGAACATATATCTCTTACTGACTACCTGACAGTGTCAAATTATTGAAAGGTAGATGTTTATTGATGTTACATATAATACTCTCCCATTTGTATCTCTCATTTTAATTCAGTTTTTTAATTTTTGAAATACCAGTAGGGATAATGTAAAAGAAATCTCCTTTTTTGTGATTGGTCATTGATGTTTTAAGTCGAGGGATGCAAAATTATTATTCCAAAGGTTTTCTTGGTTAAAATCTTGACAATGTTTATATTTTGTTATATTAAAATGTTACTTAAATTTTAATTGTAAATAATTTTAAAAAATAACCAATACTTTAAAAAAAAGAAAATATATAATAAATAAAGTACATGCCTGAACTTAATAGTAAATAAATGTATAAATAAATAAATAAATAAATGAATGAATGGATGGATGGATGGATGGATGGATGGATGGATGGAATGAATGAATGAATGAATGAATGAATGAATGAATGAATGAATGAATGAATGAATGAATGAATGAAATTAAAAGGTGAATAAATAAATAAATAAAAGAAGGGAAAAAGATTTTTAAAAAAAGATAAATTTTGTAATACTTAATCCTTTTGATGTGAATTAAAATTTCAAAAAAAAAAAATAATAATCCAGATTTGTCAAATTTCATATTTATTTATGTCAGAGTTTGAATTATTATAGAATTTTTCACAAAGAATGTATAAATATGACATTTATTACGATGATTTTTAGTTTTATTGGATTAACTAGCAGAATGTTACACATAAATACTAAGTCTTTTGTGCTATAAAACTCCTTGAACCTTTCCAGATTAATATCAGGTAAAAATACTTAATACAATATTTATAAGCCTTCAAATTAACTAATCACTTCTTGATCAAAGATATAAAATCACACTGACTTATATAAGATAAAGCCGAGAGTGAAAGCCTGCTGGCATTTTTACACATCTATAATTTTCTTTTATGAGTGGTAACATGTAAAGTCTTATAACTAGAAGCCCTGACTGGCTAGCTGGTCAGCTATCAGTGTTCTGGGCTATTAATTAGATAATTGACAAAAACAGCTTAGTTGGCTAGCTGGAGGGTATTATAAACACATTGGCTTGATGTTCTTTCATTGGGTAATATACTTCATCAATAGTCAGTGGAACATGTTGTAAGCATTCAAGTGTCAAAATTTATCACATACTTGCGATTTACTTCAGATTTTATTTACTGCTTGGTTTAGGTTGTAAGGTAGAACTTCCTGCCTGGGACAATATTAACACCCAACATTTTGTGTAATTTTGTCAGTGGATTTTTTTTTATTATTATTAAGATTCAAAAACCACATTTGATTATATTTCTTCAAAAAAAAATATTTTGGTAAGACATTTTTTTCTTTTTTATATTGTTTTAGTGTTTTTGATAATGAATATGAAACTAAGGTAATTTGTGTTTAAATAGGTTTTCAAAAATTAAAAAATATGTATTTGTTTAAACTTTACCCATTTCATTCATTCATTTTTTTCAATCATTCATTCATTCAAATTATTTATTTATTCATTCATTCATTCATTCAAATTATTTATTTATTTATTTATTTATTTATTTATTTATTTATTTATTTATTTATTTATTTATTTATTTATTTATTTACAGGTGTAAACAGAAGTAGATATCTACAGTAGTTCTTATTTGAAGCTTAATTACACAGAAAGTCACATGTACAGATTAACATTGTATACTGGAATTTCTGAAAACATAATCTTAACATATATCATCGGAAGTGAATATCAAAATGGAAGGGGATTGGTGGAAAGACAAGATCGCAGAAGATATTTATGAAACATTTCGCATCAAAGAACAGTTGATACCTCGCTACCATGCCCATTCTCCACAGATTTGGTCTCGGCGGATAATAGTCGATTGGATTGCTGTTATTGTGGAGAACTTTAGCCTTCAGCCAACATCACAACATTTAGCTATTTACTTATTGGACTATTTCCTAGATAAATTAGAAGTTGATGAAAAGCATTTGTATTTGTTGGCAATAGCTTGTTTATTTATATCAGGTAAATATATATAGTGTGTGTGTGTGTGTGTGTGTGTGTGTGTGCAGTGAATTCTATATATAATAACCACCCACAGGATATGAGAAATCTGTTTAAAAAAGAGAGGTGGTCTTTTTATGTAGGTTCATTAATATAATTGAAAATAATAATAAACATATAATAATCACACCCACATTTAACAGTGTATATCATAAATGTTATTATAAAGTGATATCGCAATCTATATATTAAAATAAATGTCAAATATATGTACCGGTATTATGGATACAATAGTAAAATAATATTGTTTTCACTTATATCAAGACGGTCAGTTTTGGAATGATGGAGTGAACTGGAGTGCCCAGAGAAAACCAGTGACTTTTGGCAAGTAGCAAACTGACAGACTTTCTCACACTAGAATACAGAAGTGGATAATACCAGAGTTATAAGAGTTTTCTCCCTTTAATTGCAATATTAAATTTGTATTAATTCTAGAAAATAAATGAAAACATAATTTATTGTGAAAAGATCAGTTTAACCAATAAATATTTTTTGTATTGTTATCTCTTTACCTTAACTCAGCTTGTAATTTTAATGAAAAAAATAATTTAAAAAAAAAAAAACCAAGAAAAACCAAAAAAAAAAACTTGGAATTGAAATTCAAGAACTTCATGTATAAAGTCATGCTATATGTCTATATGCTTTTTACATGTAATTTGCTTTTGTGTTATGTGTGAACTGTTACCAGAGAGTTGTCTCCCTTTTACCTGTACTTCTTTAATTAATATTTAACTTGTTATTTTACAGTTAAATTTGAAGAACATTGTGACAGGAGACCATGTCTTTCAAGTGTTAATACATTCCTGCCACAAAATACAGTAGACTGGTACTCTAAAGACGAACTTTTATCCATGGAATTAACAGTGCTAAATTACTTTGATTGGATATTGTCAGTGCCAACTGTTGCTCATTTCTTGCCGTATTTTTTAAACGTGGCGGTGGATGAAACAGACATGTACAATGGATATACGATAAGATGTAAAGCCACAATGATTTCTTATGTGGAGAAATATGCCAAATATTACTCGGAAATATCATTACAAGGTGAAAAAATTATATTTCAATTTTATTTTGATATTTCATAACATTTATATATAAGCTTGTCTTCACAGTATGGATGTCAACATCTTTGTTTCTTTGTATAGTTTTTGATGGATCAGATGTGTCAATTTTTCTTAAATTAAAGTTCCTTCTTTCACTCTGAATTAAAATAAATTTAAATTGTAAATTTAAACTCCCTTAACATTTCACTTTTAATAAAGAGAGAGAGAGAGAGAGAATTATACATGTATTTTAATTCAATTTTGATATTTATTTACATACATTAGCTTGTCTTCACAGTCACAGTGGATGTCAGCATCTTTGCCTAATGTAATAGTTTTTGATGTGTAAGATATGCTGTTTCTCTATCAGAGAAAGCTACTTTTTCATATACTTCCTTCACATTTCACATTTACCATATTTCAAATAATTATGGAAATTAATATGATAAAATCTGGTACTTTTGATGTATTTACCTTACATTGTTTGTATTTTTGTGTAGATCATCTGTTCAGGAACTACAACCCCTCGATGATAGCGGCAGCTTGTATAGCCGCAGCCAGGATATATTTACAGTTAACACCCACATGGCCAAAACAGTTAGAACTGATGACAGATTATTATTTAGAAGAATTATTACCATGTGTTCATATGATGACAAGGTTTGTTTTTTAGTTGATTATAATGACCTTCAGCTTAGGTCCTATTCTTACTCGGAACACTTTAGTGTATGAGTGATTAACAACTGGCTCCAATTTCACTATCCTTCCTTAACTTAGATTTTCCTTAACATAGCTTCGACAAATTTTGGCGATCCCTTTTTAAATTACAAATAAACATTTGTGATGAAGCTAAATACAGATGTTACAAGCTTGAAGCGGTCTTCAAAATAACACCTTAAATTCTTAAATGATTAATAATAATTACCCCAATTATTACGATTTCAAATTTTTCGGATTTAAGTTGGGAAAATCTTAGCTTAGGAATGATTGTGAAACTGGGGCCTGTTGGCTAAAGGATTGTGTGTTTTGTTTTTTTTTGGGGTACTCCAGTTTACTTAACCAATCCAGAACTACTTGCAAGTTAAATTATCTTTACTGGGGCCTAAAAACATCATGTTATGACCACCAACACTAATTTCACAGATTTAATGATTTTAAAAAAGTAAGAATTATTAATGGCCGATTTCAGAGTTATTTCCTTTTAAGATTAATTAATGGCCAATTCAGAGATATTTCCTTTTAAGATTTATTAATGGCAAATTTCAAAGTTATTTCCTTTTTAAGATTTATTAATGGCATATTTCATAGTTATTTCCCTTTGAAGAGTTATTTCCCTTTGCAGACTTGGTTCTGTATTTCATATAATTTATGAAGTAGAAATACCATCATACAGTAAATGTTTTAACTTTTCATGTTGTATTATAATTACTTATCAACTGTTTTTGTGTTTTAGGATCCAACGCCAAGATGAAAAGAACAGATCTTTGTCAGCATCACAGTCCCCTGTACATTACAACTCTGTAACCACAGTGACATATCCTGTTTACACTGGATACGACATTACAATGCCATCATTATGTGTATATAAACAGGCAGACAGGTCACTGTATAGTGGTAACTATGGTAACTATATCACACCTGTCATTCTGTCTGACAGGCCACCACCTCTCGTTGGATTTTGTCAAGGATCATAGGGTATGTCTAAAATAAATTATTTTACTTTTTGTGTACATTGTACTAATGGCCACTGAAACCTATCACCAAACAAAAATCAGTATGCATATTGTTCAGTTGGTCATTTAATTGTTGTAGGTGAAAAACAAAACTTTTGTCACTACCTAAGTTGGTATTTCATAACTACTGCTATTTATTTCAAAAATTTGTACCAATGGTGGTCTCTTTCACAAAACTGATCAGAAAAAAGAATTAAAATATGTGATTAACTATTATTAAACAATATACGTTCATTCAAACTTTAGGTAGCGTGTCTATTCTTTTTTTTCCAACCTTTTACAGGAAGTGATTTAGTCTTTTATAGAAATATACATTTTGTTGACATTAATTTTTGTACATTTTAGTTAAAATATAAATTAAATTTATTTATTTATTTATTTTTTTATTTATTTATTTATTTTTTTATTTCAGGTTTGAGAAGATACCAAAGATTTATTATATTTTAAATAGAGACAATTTAGTTATATATTTTTACTGTAAGACTTGGTGCAGTATGAAACAGAAAATGGTGCTGAATATGTTATATATGTTTATGAAATAAATAAATCCACAATGTGTTCTATAAAACTTAGCATTACCATAATTATTGTTGAATTTTTTTCTACTATCTGGGTCATTGCATTTGTGACAGTGATTTGTGTGAATTTTTCAATAAATTTGAATAAAGTTGGGTATTTTTCATGTTAGCCTAAATCTGCCATTACCATGAAAGTCTTTGCAAAGAGTACAATGTAACAGATATGGAGATTTTACATGTTAAAAAACCTCATAAATGATGATTTTTTTTTTTTTAACACAGATTGGCATAATTGTCACCAAAGATTCACATCCAGTGAAAAAAATCCCCTTAGCAGTAAAAGTTTTCTTCCTATAGTAATATATTATGGTAATCAAAAATGCAGATAGTGACTTTCTGTTACAACCAGGCTCAAATAGGTAAAAAAAAAAAAAAAAAAATTTAATAAGTCAAATTTATTGGATTTTCTTCGAAAAAAAATTCATATTTCACTGTTGCAAATTGACTCGGATATTTATTGAATTTAGTATCAAATACAGTGTAACTAGAATTACTCAAAGTACTTTGGTTTGCAATATTGACAATTTTTTAAGAATTTGAGTAAACAGATTTGAAAATCTACGAAAATTATTATTATGTCTGTGGTATTGTGAGTTATAGAAGCTATTCTGTATGTTGTATTAAATATTGTTCTATGTTTCCAGTTTCCTGAAACCATTTTAATCTGTAAAAGAAACCATTAATTGTACTTTTTTAAGTTTCTTAAAATTCAAAATGATTTTATATAAACTTGGCAGAAATAATTATTGTAAAAAAAACCGACATTAGTTTATTACTTATCCAGAAAATAATCCATCAAATTGGAAAAAGGTAGAGGGTATTGGGGTTTATTTCCATAAAGATGGAAAATAGAGCGAGAAATTCGGAGTTATATAATGCACAAAACATTTGTCAAGGAAGGTTTGGTGGAGGAGGGTATTGAAGGTTATTTCCATGAATATGGAAAATGGATGGAAAAATTGGGAATTATAAATATTTGCAAAATGTTTGTCAAGGGAGCAGGGAATGGGGGGTTATTTCAATTAAGATTGAAAATTGAGGGAGGAATTGGGAGTTATTAATATTTGCAAAATGTTTGTCAAGTTCTTGTTAAAGGGGCTATTCATTTGGTTTTTGTTTGCATAAAGAAATGGTTTATGGTGAGACATGGTTAATAGTTGTGTAAATATATTGTAATTGAAAACAATTTTTGTCTTTCACGTCACAAAGTTAGTTTATAAATCTATTGTTATTTTTTCTACCTTTACAGAAGTGTTTTTGTGATAATTGAAGTATTTAGAATTCATTTTTTTGTAAGTTATAAAATTTCTTGTTCAATAAGGAAATGTTTTTGTTATATATTATCAAGGACACATAGTTATTCTGTCGTTCATCCTGCTGTGTCATTTATTTGATATAATTTTTACATTTGTGCGTTATTTAAATTTTGATATGTTTTAAATACATTTCATGGTGTTATAATATGTGGTTGGAATTCTCTAATTATCATGTATTATTTGTAAAGATAAATGTAATTTTTTAATATAAATCCATTTTGTAAGAATGTCAAATGGTTCAGTCATACTTATTTAGTATTATTAGATTTAATTAAATGACTGATTGAATGGGGTTTTACGTCTCAGTCAAGAATTTTTCATTTATATTAAGACACCACCAGCTATAGGTGGAGTGGTAGAAATTTTTACCTTTGCAGTGCCTTAAGGGCAATGTGCAAGGAGGGTTCTTTATCGTGCAATGTCTGCCATGACATGGGTCCTCTGGAGAACACATTAAATTCCATTTCTAAATGCTGAGTGCTTGGCGAAAGAACAGTCACTATCAATTTTCATGTCTTGGTAACACCTGGCCAGGGTTCGTATCCCAACCTCAGACATACACAGTGAGCACTCTACCAACTGAGCTACAGTATTTATAGGAGGCAAATTTTCCCATTTTTAACGGTGCAAAACATGTTACATTTACAAACACATGACAAAATTTTAAGGAACATAAATTTATGTCTCCCATCTCAGAAAAAGAAATAAGTTAAAAGTTTTCTTTCAGCAGAGGAAAGGCAGACACAACAGTATTAAAACACATAAATAAGTGCAGACTTCATGGTATTGTAAAATGTAAAATGAAAGTTAACAATTTTACATATTTTTAAAAGTTTCTTTATTATACATTATTAATATAATAATTAATGTACTATCAGATCCTTCATTAAAACCTTCTATAGGGACATCTTAGATTTGAAGGGGGTGTGTAGATGGCTCAGAAACACCACATCTGATGTCCATCAAGAGTTAATGCCAGGGAAGTCACCAGTAAGTCACCAGGACTTCAGCTCGATGACAGTGACGTCACCTAGCCTTTAGCTCAATGACAGTGAAGTCACCAACAATAACAGTGATGAACCCAGACCTTCAACTCAATGACATTGAAGTCACTAAGCCTTCATCTCAATGATAATGATGTCACCAAGCCTTCATCTCAATGACAGTGATGTCACCAGACCTTCAACTCAATGACAGTGAAGTCACCAAGCCTTCATCCCAATGATAGTGAAATCACCAAGCCTTCATCTCAATGATAGTGACGTCACCAGTACTTCATCTCCATGATAGTGACTTCACCAAGCCTTCAGTAGTTTTTATCACACCTTCCTAGAAAGAATACATTCCAGTTTATTAGATCCTAAAGGTTAAGATTTTGGATGTCATGTGCCCTTTAGTTTGCCCACACATTATTGCCACTTAGCAGGTGCCCTTTTTTGAGAGGTCAGATGGGTTTGTTTGTATATTCAGGAGTACATGTATTTCAAACTGATATTGTAAGTGTTAAAATTTGAATTTAATGAAATTTTTTTCTTCAATGGATGTACATGAATTAAAAGGTGCAATCATTAAAATTTTCTGCAAGTTTTTTTTTTTGTTGAATAAATTTAAATAGAACTTTAGAATGTGTTGTTTATAAATTTATGGTATATTTACCAATTTGAAATATTTTAGGAATATATCAAGATATCGTGTTTAATATTGGATCTTAGTTAGCATTTAAAGTATTGGTTTAATAATACAATGTCCCTTTTCCAACCAGGAAAAAAATTAATAGTTTAGATAACCATTCATGATTAATTTTTTAATCTTGGCAAAAATGCAGAAAAATAAACAAACATCAGTAATATGTCTTAAATGGATGACAAGGATTATCCCACATCCCAAGTCTGATTCCAGCGCAGCCGTTTACATTTAAAAGGCACCTGTTCAAATAAGATATATTTGCAAGGAACACCTCACACCCTAATGCTGTTTCAAGCCAAAACTTTACGAATAAAAATCATCTGTTCAAAATTAACAAGGACTACCTCACCCAGAAACTGGCTCCAGCCTGGTCCATATAAATAAAATGCCCTATTTTAATTGTACTCTACAAAAACAATTACAAGGAATACCTCACAACCAAAGTCTTTTCCAGCCAGACTCTTAAAAAATAAAATGAAGTAGTTCAGCTGTACCCTTCAATATCAATGATAAGTTATATACTATACTATCCAACCAGACTCTAACTTTTTTAACTTTATTAAAAATAAAATGCACCATTCTATGTTTCCATAAATTTAAAATTACTAGTAGCCAAATTTCAAAAATTTGTGAAAATATAGTCTTTTTTAACATGTTTAAAGTATTCTCTTACAAATTTGCTAAAATATGTTACTTTTTGAAAGAATTTCTCAGAAATTAGTAGCCAATGGCGATTTTGGCTACCAAGAATGGAAACATAGGCACCACTTCAATAGTACTATAGGTTTTAATACACTAGATGACTACAAGTTATCTTAATGACATTTACAATGTCTAAAGTTTGTTACCAAACTATTCAAAATAAATAACAACAAGTTAAAATAACTTGGTTTTATTTATAAAAATACAAATAATTTAATTATATACATGTAGGGTAAGTAATCATTATAATGTATTATGTGTATTACATACTTCATTATTATTAGATCATTAATTAGTAGTCTGTCAAATTATGATACAGTTGGTCACATGTCAGTCACATGACAGCAGAAAATGTTTAATGATGTTCCAGTCAGTCACATGTTAGTCACATGGCAGCATATAAATGTTCATTAGGATCCAGTCAGTCACATGTTATTCACATGGCAGAATAAAAGTTTATTACCGTATGTATATGCTGATCTAATATGTTGCATGTCAGTCACATGGCAGCATAGCTGCCAAGAGTTTTTAAAGTTAAGCATGTGACAACCCCAAGAATGAAGCATCTCCCCAAGAGAAATCGGAAATGATGGTGCTTCATCTGCAATTTGAAACTGACAGCAGTGAAAACTACTAAACATGCAAAAAGAAATATACTGGATCAGTATATTAATGCTGGATTTCAATTCTTGTACCAGCTGCTGAAAATGTTAGCAAACTTATAATAATAGATCAATGTTGTCAGGTTTTTTTTTCTGGATAGTTTGATAATGTGTGTGTTTGTGAAAGCTTAGCGTGTGAGCATGATTTACATGAAAAATATGAGTGATAAATGCGCATTGATTGACTTGACAGGTATGTGGCAGCATAATTTGTTATGTAACTGTCAGTATTTATGATGTTGCAGTCGGTCACATGTCAGTCACATGGTAGCATAAATTGTTAACATACATCCAGCATTTAATTCTATTTATAAACTGAAATAATAAATGAATCAATGGAAGAAATGTTTACCCAATAACCCAGATGTTATCAACCAATGAGCTAATGAATTCCCTATGTGCAGCTTCCTTTGTGTAACATTTTACTTCAGCACCATAAAACCATTAAATACATTTCATAATCTTAAGGAGTTTTAAATTTCGTTTTTTAATCCACAGGGATACTGAAGTGTTGAGATTAACGCAGCGTTTCAGTACATGTACATAGTTCCCCCGTCTTGATACTTAATAAGCATATAGCAACTAACATCTTCAAAAACAAGTAAAATTCTTATTAGTAGACTTTTTTGCTGTCTTCCTAAACTTCATATACAATGTATTTCCATATAAGAAATAACTATTGATTTCATTATCTTGTCTTCACAATTATAATTTAAAACATTTTTGTCCTGGAAAATTTTACTCACAACCAATCACATATCACAGT
This sequence comes from Tegillarca granosa, assembly GCA_029721355.1. Taxonomy (NCBI): domain Eukaryota; kingdom Metazoa; phylum Mollusca; class Bivalvia; order Arcoida; family Arcidae; genus Tegillarca; species Tegillarca granosa. The sequence continues at coordinate 36,738,784 of CM056605.1, forward strand.
GGAAAGTCATTATAAACTTCCAGTATAGATTAAGAACATTGCTTTACTGGTGTTTCCACAGTGAATGGGATATTGCAAAAAAAACAAACTGTCGCATGATAATCCCGTCATCAAAACTTTAACATCGCAATCTTTCTAAACCAAACACCTTCTTAAAAGGCCCCATAGTTCAAATCTGACATGGTTAAGGGAAGTCGCACTAAATAAAGATCTCGCAGGATGTCCTTTATGAAAAAATGAGCTTTATCAGTAATTTTATCAAGATGACTAAATGTATTGTCTGATTTTTTCTGCAGATTTCTGTTATAATCACTGGTAATTATTTAAGATCGCCTGCTATCTTTAGCTCTAATAGCAGCATCCTGAGCTTTCCTAATTACATGAGGACATTTTTCTCTCCGTGTCATTTTGTTTCCGTCAAAATATCCTTCATTACGTGGAAGACCGTGGGTACCATCAGAAAATGTCACTAAACCTAAAAGACAGTAAATTGAAAAAAAATACTTAAATATTCATGTATTGAAGTAAATAGGTGTGAAAAATGTGGAATAAGAACCATATAGCTATCAATGAAGTTGATCCACAAATGATCTGTACTTTATTACATTTGTGAATGGGTTGACCAATGTATCATGTGGAGAATACCCATAATGATTGTGCATGGATTGCCTTATGTAACAGGTGGAGAATACTCCATAGTTTTTGTGCATGGGTTGATCAATGCATCAGATGAAATATACTCCGTGATGATTGTACAACTGGTGTGTGTGTTTACAATTTTTTCTATAACATTCATATTTAAAATAATTTAATAACCACTTTACTTACCATATCCAGATATTTTTCCATCTTTAAATTCCCCTTCAAATCGCATTCCATCACAACGTAAAAATACTCCATGTCCGTTAAATTTACCTTGAGCAAAATCACCTTCATACCTGTTAATTACAAATAAATGTTTAGATGATTACCTAAGGACTCTAACCCAGGGCCTTCCCAATACTAGTGGAAGGCTCTACCATCTGAGCTACCCGGCCACATATCAAGCCTGATCCAATACATTCCTCCCTTTCTTTTTTTTTTTTTGATTCAACTATCCTGAATTGATCCCACCAGTTTTTATCCTGGGACCAACCTGTTGGTTGCCCACTTCCCAGGGTCGTACTAGCACCCAAATGTAACAGGAAAGGGAAAAAATGCAAGAGCCAAAGCGGGACTCAAACCAGGGGCCTTCTTAATACTAGCGGGACAGTACCATCTGAGCTACCCAGGCACATATCATGCCCGGTCTGCTACATATCATATGCTGGTGAACATCTGCTTATAGCATCTTACCGCAAAATTCAGTGGTGAGATTTTTTTAAAAATTATCACGTGAATTTGTAGTTGACATTGTTATGTTTTGTCATTGAAATAAAGAAAAAAAAAAAACCTTAGTGTGCTGTACTTAAACTTTTACAAATGTGTGAAGAAACACAGTCTTAACTGAAAAACAGTTACTCCCATACAGATCAAATGTGTGTTAAATTACAGTGTCATGACACATCATATTTAGCTTTCTTTCTCATATCAACATTTGGGGGGGGGGGGGGGGGGGCTCCCTTCCTGAATGCTTTGAAGCACGCTTATGATTCACAATGCCTCTCACAACCTAGGTTTGAATCCCACACTGGCAAATCCTAGTGTGAGAAAGTTTGTTAATCTGCTTGATGAAGTTTAGTAATTTTATCAGGTATCCCAGTTTCCTCCCCAGTCCAAGAACTGATTATTTTCATATAAGTGAAAGAATCTTGACTGAGACATTAAACACCTATATTTCACTCCTCTCATGTCTGATTTAACCTACATCAACTTGTGAAAATTAAATGAAGTACAAGGATAAACAAATTATCAGGTGGCCAAGTGTCAAAGAAAATGCTAATGAACAAGGGAGACAACCTTGTGACTTATCTGGAGTCTCTTGCTTTGAAGAACTAGATAGTGGAGTGGAGTAGAGTGGAGTGGAGAAATGGTATTTTTCGCCCCAGTCAAGATTCTTTCACATATTTTTGAGGCGATCAGTTTTGGGATGTTGGAGGAAACCAGAGTGCCCGGGAAAAACCACCGACCTTCGGCAAGAAAACTGACAAACTTTCTCACACTAGAATCTTTCCCCGAGTGGGATTTGAACCCAGGCCATGAGAGGCACTGTGATTCGTAAGCACGCGCTTTAGACCATTCAGCCAACAAGGCCCCCAAGAACTAGAGAGTTTTAATCTGATTTTTCATTTTTTACCTTTATTATCTAGACCAGTATTTTGAAAGGTTTCCAAGGATAGGCCTTTCTGACTTATTACTATTATACTTTGTTTTATGGCATTTAAGCAATGAAGTCTGATTAATCAGATCATATGACCAGAATAAATGTTGTTGTTGTTTTTAAAGTCTCCCACCCATGAAAGTGGGGGGAGACTTATTGTTTTTGTACTGTTTCTTTTTTTTCTGCCCAAATTTTGTCCGACACTTTTCTTAGAAATGGAAAGTCATACTAGTATCAACTTCAAACTTTCTGTGATAACTAGCATCATCTAAGGTTATGCTTACAGTACTTTTTTATCACAATTAGCAAACAAGAGCTAAATTTATCAGAGTTTAATGTCCCCTCCAAAAACTTTTTTTTAAACAGTTAATTCTTCCTTAAAACTCAGTGGTGGGACACTTGTTTGTCAGTCTATGTTTCCATTCTTGGTAGCCAAAATTGCCATTGGCTACTAATTTCTGAGAAATTCTTTCAAAAAGTAACATATTTTAGCAAATTTGTGAGAAAATACTTTAAAAAAGACTATATTTTCACAAATTTTTGAAATTTGGCTACTAGTAATTTTAAATTTATGGAAACATAGGTCAGTGTGCCTGCCCACTGAAATTGTCTTGTTTTTTTCCACTATATTAAAAGGTAGGGAGACATAGTGATTCAAATCTCAGTCAAGATATTTTCAAAATTATCAAGACCGTCAGTTTCAGAGTAGAAACCAAGAGTATTTGCTGAAAACCATCAACCTTAAGTAAGTTCACTGACAAACTTTCTCAGTGCGGGATTCAAACTTAGTGAGAGGTATTGAGATTCTTAAGCAAATGTTTATGATAAAATTATGCCAAATGGTGCCAAGAAACAATACTTCACATTACCAGCTCAGTGGTTTGTGTCGATTACCTGAGGTCAAATGCTGAGAACAGGTATCAGACTTCAGAAAATACTTAAAAAAAGACATTGTAGCTAAATGTGAAATATGAAATGAAACAACAATTGTTCAGATGGCTAGGTGTTGTGGTGAGAATGCCAAGAAAAAATACACCGAAAATACCTCTGCACAGGACACCATCTGGAAAAAGAAAACCTGGCAGACCCCATACCTCCTGGAGGTGAATTTTTGTGGCATAGTTAGAAAAGATGGGTTACACCAGGGGACAGGTACAACATATGGAGAAAAATGGACAGAGCTTGTTGAAGCCTTATTTCCCATAAAGGATGAGGATTGATCGATTGATTTAATGTGGTTTTACATCCCAGTCAAACATATTTCACTTATATCAAGATGTCACCAGCTATAAATGAAGTGGCAGGAATTTTGGCCTTATCAGTGTGCTTTGGGCAATGTGCAGGGAGGGTTCTTTAATGTGCCATGCCTGCTGTAACATGGGGCATCAGTTTTTAAGGTCTCATCTGAAGGACCCTGTGTCTTTCATTACTAAATACCAAGTGCCTGGTGAAAGAACAGTCACTACCAATTTTCAAATCTTGGTCACACCCAGCCAGGGTCAAACGGTTTAACCCTCGACCACCCACATACAAAGTGAGCACTGTACCAATCGAGCTACTGTAGTGGCCATACAGGATGAAGAGAAAGACAAGGTTTTATCACACATCCTTAAGTAACACACACACACACACAAACACACACACATGTAAAGCAGATATTACGAAGTGTTGTAATGTATACCGTAAAACAAGGGACAGTAAGAGACAATCTAATTTTATCAGGAAGAAAGACAACCTATTCTTTTCAGGTCTTTTTAGTCAGTGCAATAAGTTGAGTTGAGTAATGGTGTTTAACATCCTAGTCAAGAATGTTGAACTTATATCGAGACGTCATCAGCTGTATGTAAAAGTGCAGAAATTTTGCCTGTGTGTTGGGCTGATGGCATCATGCATCAGGATTCTTTATTGTGTCACGCCTACCATGACATGGGACATTGGTCTTTGAGGTCTCCTTATAAGGACCCCATGACTTTCATTTCTAAATGCCGAGTGCTTGGCGAAAGAACAGTCACTACCATTTTTCGATTTAAGCAGTGGTACCAGTGCAATGAAATAATTACAATACTTTGAACATAGACACATAAAACTAATTTTAATACATATTTACCTGGATGTATCTGAGAACAGCATTATCCCTGAACCACTACATAATCCATTGTCAAATGTCCCATAATACTCTGTTCCATCAGGAAACTTCATGTGACCATAACCATGGCGTTGACCTTCATCATTCCAATTTCCGTTATACTCACTTCCATCAGGATATTTATAAAGACCTCTCATTCTCTAAGAAGAAAAATTAAACTGAACATTAATAATAATTAAGTCTTTCATGTAATGATTTTCTATTTTAAACACTCTCTATAAAGAGATGATGATGATGATGAGGAGGAGGAGGAGGAGAAGGAGGATGACAAAGATGGTGGTGGTGGTGGTGAATTTTGCTGTAGCCAATGAAAAAAGATACCCCCCCCCAAAAAAAAAAAAAAAAAATAAATAAATAAATAAATAAATAAATAAGACAAAAGACATTATAAATTTATAAATATAGAGATCACAGATTAAAAAAAATTAAACTGGATGGAAATAAATACTTGTATATTGACAAATGATTGTTGAGGTTTACTTGAAGTATAACATACTATATCTCCATTTTAGTTTGATAGGAAGACCAATTAAAATATTTACATTGTAAAGAAGTTGCAACTAGATTTACAGCTATTTCATATTTTATATATATATATATATATATATATTATTCAAATTCTGATGAAAAAAAATTAACTTGTATATATAAATACCTTAAATTATTGTACTTAATAAATTTTAAAATATACCAAATTTGGTATACCCGATTAAACAGCTAAAAATTTTAAGAAATAACTTTTTTAGTCAGTGATATCTTCATTCGAGACTAATTCAGGAAGATCTATTAGTTGGTAAAACTGAATCATTTTATTTTTGAAATGAATTGTGAAATTAATGACTAAATCAAACGTGTCAAATTTTACTAAAAATAAAATATTAAAATCACGATTTATTCTTAACAAAATAAAGTTACACATGTCACAGGGGTCAGTCACGGCCATTCATGCATAACCCATTTTATTTGTTATGCACATTTTAAAAGCTCACGGGGTTGACCTTAGCCACTTTAGACAGTTGAAATTACCTGTGCGATAACGGTACTTGATATTTTCCAATTAACAATGATCTCCGTCCAGATGTCACAAATTTACACCTGTGTTTACAACACTCTTCCTTGTATTTCCCGTTTTCACCTGTGTGTGTTATACGTCACGTATTGGTGGGTTCCTTTGTTGTGACGTATGGGTTGTATACAATCAACATGGTAGATTGCGGTAACACACGGTGCTCGCAAGAGAAAAAATCTTTTAAGAAAGAATTGATGTCATGGAGCAAAAAGATACCTTTAATAGTTGGTGAGTAAATAAAGAAAAGTAAAATCGATGTGTTTGTTCCGCAAAAATTATTGGCAAGCTTATTTTCTTGATAAAATCCAGTACAATCTTTTGTCCAAATTTCCGTGAACCTTTCACGGCTATTCTTTCTGTCATACACCCACCCTTGTAAATTTAGCATCCTAATACACTAAAATTTACTCTTATTTAATTTCATTTTATTTATTTTAAAATCATATCGTTAAACTACGACATGACGTGATTGTGATTGAAGTATCTTTTGTAATTAAGTTAACCTGTAAGATGAGAAATTGACCAGGTAAATCTTTATAAAAAGCCGTAAACAGTTATTGATTTTTATTAAGTCAGCCTCCCAAATTGCCAAAACCGTATGTGTGATGCGTCGTCGCCCGGATGACGTTGTCGTCAATTTTCTATTAATTTATAAACGGCCATATTAAATTTCTGATTTTTTTTTTTTTAAAAAAAGATTTAACATATTTTGAAATAAAATTTAGAGAAATGTGATAATTACACACAAGACAAGTTTTGGACTGACACCTTCATCCTGTGTTATATATATCTTAATGGTAGAATTGGAGAAATTATTGATTTTTCTTCATTTAGCTTTGTCGCCATTCAGATTTGGTTACAGGGTTGACCTCCATTGAGTTTTATTTATGATAATTATGTCCTAGGACCAGCATGTTGTCTGTCCCTAGAGAAACCTATTCAACAAAACAACAAATTTTTTATTTTCAAATTACAGAACTACATATAAATCAAAATATGAACATGACAAGATTTAATTTGTAAATATTAATTATTTAATTAAAATATTCACTCATTTTACATAATAAATGCTTAATTGTTGTATTATTTTAATTACCCATGTTAGTTTCATTTTCATTATGATGAACTACACATTCAACAGGTTACTTTTCTTCACAATCTGACTTGATACACAAACCATTAATTCACACTTTTTAACCTTCAACTAAAGCTATATTTCTGTAATTTTTAGAAATTTCTGAAATTTTTATTATTTCAACATCATAATGATCTTAGATTTTATTTCAGAATTTTAAATTTTTTTTATTCAAATGTCTAAATTGGGGAGAATTTTAATGTCAAATTTTAAGACATTACACTGTTAAAATAAAATATCTAATGTTATATTTAATTATTTTGTGTAAGCAGAGACATACACCAATTGTAATTAAAAATCTCTGGTGTAAGGTTGTTGAACAAAACAGAACATTGTCTCAAAATTTAGAATTTTTTTAAATATCAATTAGAGAAAAATGGGAATATTTTAATTGAGTGAATAATTGTGAAACAGGGAACTTGTAATTGTTATTGGCTGTTAGGTCAGTCTTATTTTTGCATGGTGAATTTAAATGAGAATAATACCATTTTAGGATATTTGATAATTTGAAGGAAGAAAAAAAACAAATAATGGTTACTAAGATTACTTATTTAAAGACAGTTAAATAATTTAACTTAGTTTAAATATTACAGTAATGTTATTTTGATTATTCCTGTAAATAGTAATTTTATATAAGTGTTTCTAAAATGAAAATGTGTAATCAGTTGTGTATTCTGGGTTGTTTATCACACTCATATGATGTGGTATCTTACTAAAGAGTCTGGCATAAAACACACACACACACATATATATATAAATATATATATATATGTATATGCTGATTTTTCATTACATGATTTATTATTGCAGTTTCAAAAGAAAAAATGTATGCCATCTTCATTATATACATACATATATTAAATTTCTTTTTTCTTTTTCTATATTAATTCATTTTTGTAAAATTATAAAAGATTATAACCAATCCTACAGCTGATAATAATTATTGATTTATTTATTTTACTTTAAACTCTATCTACGCTGAAAACTGTCATCAATTTTAAATAAAGGTCAAAAGGTCATGTCATGTACCAGCATCAAGGTTAATGATGTTTAATCTATAGATTTGTAGGGCAAAAAAATGGGGGAAAGAACACTAATATTTAGAATAAAAAGAAAATTATTGGTCTGTAAAAGTAAAAACTGAAAATTTAATATTTAATATTTCTTAAAATCTTCAGTTTTTGTTTAATTTAAATATTTTAATATGTCCAGGTCATACAAATATACAATGTATATATATATATATATATATATATATATATATATATATATATATATATATATATATATATATATATATATATATATATATATTACACACTATTAATTACATCTAATAAGAATTTTTTTTATGCAATAATCTTTTTACGCTTCCTTATAAGACCTCTTTAATAAAGATAATAGCTTCTATGAATTTTTACAAATGACTTCTCGTTTTTAAATACATGTATTTAATATTTCTAGGTTTATATGTTTTATCTCTTTTGTTTAAATGATAATTCACGTTAAAGGAAGAATTTTGGGGTTTTATTGTTTTTGTGGTTCCTGTAAAAAATTTAATTGTAAGTAACGAAAGTTTAAAATGGCCTTTAAAGCAATTGCCATCTTTGAAATGTCATTTAGGTTTCACGACAATGGAAGGCATTTTGTGATTGGTCCAAGCATATTTTTTAAAGCTACATTAAGTTTTCAATTTTCTGAATTTTTTTTGATTTTCTAAAAAATATATATATATTTTTTTGAAAATAGATAACTTCTAATCACAATCTGTGACATACATTTTCTAAAAATTCATTCCTTTTAGCTGTAAATAAACAGAATCCTCTAAGTGGTTGGTCAATGTTTAACGATGATTATTATGTGCTTGGAGCAGCATTAGATCCCACATGCTACATACTTTTAACAGGTATTGGCTTTCCAGCTTTTTGTTTAGTTTAGTTTGCTTTCCTCGGGATCAATTTTAGGCGGAATTTTGGTTTACTCAGGCTTTACTTTAGACAAATTTTTGGTTGACTCAGGATCAATTTTAGGCAGAATTTTGGTTTACTCAGGCTTTACTTTAGACAAATTTTGGTTGACTCAGGATCAATTTTAGACAGAATTTTGGTTTACTCAGGCTTTACTTTAGACAAATTTTTGGTTGACTCAGTATCAGTTTTAGGCAGAATTTTGGTTTACTCAGGCTTTACTTTGACAAATTATTGGTTGACTCGGGATCAATTTTAGACAGAATTTTGGTTTACTCAGGCTTTACTTTAGACAAATTTTTGGTTGACTCAGGATCAATTTTAGGCAGAATTTTGGTTTACTCAGGCTTTACTTTAGACAAATTTTTGGTTGACTCAGGATCAATTTAAGACAGAATTTTGGTTTACTCAGGCTTTACTTTAGACAAATTTTTGGTTGACTCAGTATCAGTTTTAGGCAGAATTTTGGTTTACTCAGGCTTTACTTTGACAAATTTTGGTTGACTCAGGATCAATTTTAGGCGGAATTTTGGTTTACTCAGGCTTTACTTTAGACAAATATTTGGTTGACTCAGGATCAATTTTAGACAGAATTTTGGTTTACTCAGGCTTTACTTTAGACAAATTTTTGGTTGACTCAGTATCAGTTTTAGGCAGAATTTTGGTTTACTCAGGCTTTACTTTGACAAATTTTTGGTTGACTCGGGATCAATTTTAGGCAGAATTTTGGTTTACTCAGGCTTTACTTTAGACAAATTTTTGGTTGACTCAGGATCAATTTAGGCAGAATTTTGATTTACTCAGGCTTTACTTTAGACAAATTATTGGTTGACTCAGGATCAATTTTAGGCAGAATTTTGATTTACTCAGGCTTTACTTTAGACAAATTTTTGGTTGACTCAGGATCAATTTTAGGCAGAATTTTGATTTACTCAGGCTTTACTTTAGACAAATTTTTGGTTGACTCAGGATCAATTTTAGGCAGAATTTTGATTTACTCAGGCTTTACTTTAGACAAATTATTGGTTGACTCGGGATCAATTTTAGGCAGAATTTTGATTTACTCAGGCTTTACTTTAGACAAATTATTGGTTGACTCGGGATCAATTTTAGACAGAATTTTGGTTTACTCAGGCTTTACTTTAGACAAATTTTTGGTTGACTCAGGATCAATTTTAGGCAGAATTTTGATTTACTCAGGCTTTACTTTAGACAAATTATTGGTTGACTCGGGATCAATTTTAGGCAGAATTTTGATTTACTCAGGCTTTACTTTAGACAAATTATTGGTTGACTCGGGATCAATTTTAGGCAGAATTTTGATTTACTCAGGCTTTACTTTAGACAAATTATTGGTTGACTCGGGATCAATTTTAGACAGAATTTTGGTTTACTCAGGCTTTACTTTAGACAAATTATTGGTTGACTCGGGATCAATTTTAGACAGAATTTTGATTTACTCAGGCTTTACTTTAGACAAATTATTGGTTGACTCGGGATCAATTTTAGGCAGAATTTTGATTTACTCAGGCTTTACTTTAGACAAATTATTGGTTGACTCGGGATCAATTTTAGACAGAATTTTGGTTTACTCAGGCTTTACTTTAGACAAATTTTTGGTTGACTCAGGATCAATTTTAGGCAGAATTTTGATTTACTCAGGCTTTACTTTAGACAAATTATTGGTTGACTCGGGATCAATTTTAGACAGAATTTTGGTTTACTCAGGCTTTACTTTAGACAAATTTTTGGTTGACTCAGGATCAATTTTAGGCAGAATTTTGATTTACTCAGGCTTTACTTTAGACAAATTATTGGTTGACTCGGGATCAATTTTAGGCAGAATTTTGATTTACTCAGGCTTTACTTTAGACAAATTATTGGTTGACTCGGGATCAATTTTAGACAGAATTTTGGTTTACTCAGGCTTTACTTTAGACAAATTTTTGGTTGACTCAGGATCAATTTTAGACAGAATTTTGATTTACTCAGGCTTTACTTTAGACAAATTTTTGGTTGACTCCGGATCAATTTTAGGCAGAATTTTGATTTACTCAGGCTTTACTTTAGACAAATTATTGGTTGACTCGGGATCAATTTTGTGCTCTTCGGACAGTTTTTTTTCCAGAAAGAATGCATCATTCCTGGATACTTATTGAGTGTTATGGTGTGTGTGTGTGGGGGGGGGGGGGGGTAAAAACAAAAGCAGATGATAATATTACATTGTAGAAATATTTGTAATCTTTGTATCTATATAAATTTACACATTGTTATAAATTACAGTACATGTATTACATGTGTATTAGGAAAAGCCTACCATCTCTGTTTTTTTTTTGGGGGGGGGATGCTTTACAAAATTTTAATGCAGGCAGTTTTTAGAAAATGCCATTTTTAACCCACCTGACCATAGATGATGCAAGGTTATGACAAAGTGCAGCATTTGAGAGTTCATGAATCTTGTATCTCTGTGTACATCTTTAACTCATTTGTCAGCTCCTCTAAAGGTATTGGACAGATTAGAGTGAAACTTATATTTGAAGTATATGGGCCAGTGTTTTAAAGATTTGTTTGTGGCTTTGCCATAGCTATCAAAACTAGGTCAAGGTCATCTAGAGGTGCAAAAAATCTCTGCAAAATCTTTTTTTTCGGAAATAGATGATTGAGAAAAAAGCTGATTTGATAGTTTGCTGTAGGTGGAGTCTTGGGTCTATAATTTGTTCATTTCATGAAATTCAGTTAAAATGGATTGTGTGTTTTTGCAAAGACATTTTTTGAAAATTTCTCAAAATGGCTTCACATTTGACTCTTATTACAGATAATGACATAGGGTTTCAGTTTTTGATTTTTTTTTTTAATGACCTTTAAAATAGGGTCAAAGGGTAAAGGTCATAACCTAATTTTTTACTTTTGTGCTTTAAATCTTCAGCTAGTTTATCCATGAAAATTTTAAGCTTCATGAAACCAAGGTCAAGGATCAGAGAGTGGAGTGGAGTAATGGAGTTTTACGACCCAGTCAAGATTCTTTCACTTATCTCGAGGCGGCCAGTTCTGGGATGGTGGAGGAAACCAGAGTGCCTGGAGAAAACCACCGACCTTCGGCAAGCGAACTGACAAACTTTCTCACACTAGGATCTGTCCGGAGTGGGATTAGAACCCAGGCGGTGAGAGGCACTGTGATCCGTAAGCGCGCACTTTAGACCACTCGACCACTCAAGGATCAGAGTTGAATAACTATAAAATTGCTAAATCTAAACCATATATTAAGATTTTGTCATGAGGTTTTCTACTTTTGATGTTTTTATGTAGTGACTTTCAAAATTGTTTTAAGGTTATTTTTAAGCTATTTTTTAAAAAAAGAAATGTTATACATTTGATAAAGAAACTATATCAGTGATTTTGCTATGGTTTTTAAAAACTAACTTCCACCTTTCAGATTGGGAAAATTTGGACCCTTTTTATGTCACATATTATGCTCAGAATTTTGAAATTCATTGCAAAGATTTTAAATTGTGACAATATCTAACATTTTTTGTCTGTCAGAACAGTTTTGGACAACTGGATTTAACCTAAACTATTTGATTGAGTGTCACTGTTGCCTTTTGGGGAATTTTAGCTGTCAAATTGGGAAATTTTAGACTTATTTCTCAAGGGGAAACTACCTTTATTCGGTAGTAATTTTAGGCAAACAAAACCACTGTATATAGATGTTTAAATAGGAACAGAAATGTTAAAATTGAGTAAATCCCCATAGGGTTTTTTTTTGCCAGACATGTGACATGTATTATAAATGACATCAATTTACACCAAAACTTTTGTCAAAACTACCTGTTTAGTCATGTGAGAGTGTATTTATAAAACATTCATACCTCTTGATATAGTTGCCAACACTACCTACTTCACAGCCATTGACATTTCAAATTATCAGATACCCAAGTAATACTGCAATAAACACTTCAACACTTTAGTTAAAAATTGTAAATTATTTTTATGTCCACTTTTTATGCCACTGTAAAATAGAAAAGTGTGAAGTGTTTGTCTGTGTGTCAATCTGTCCATCCATCTCTCCACAATACATTGTTGTGCATACAATACCTTAAAATTGTTTTGAGAGATTCTCATCAAACTTCATACATTGACAGATATCCTCAAAAGAAAAAAAGCTATTGATTTTGAAGGTCAAATGACAAGGTCACTGTCACTAAAAATAGATTTATGGGTTTTTGTGCAATAACTTAAGTTGGCTTCAGCAGAATTTCAGAACTAAGACAAAATAAGTTATTTTGTATAATAAGTACCACAGTTGTTACATGTATATAAGTGGCGTCTTATTAAGTTAGCCTGATAAGAGTAAAAATTCTGTTGGTTCTAAGATTTTACCCTTGCACTACAAGAATACTAATACTATACATCTTCTGGTTATTCCCCGGCCTGATGAAATGACTGATTCCATTTCCCTTTTATTTTAACCTGGCCTCATGAAAAGAATTTTTGTTGTTCACTTTTCTACCCTTCCCTCATTTGGTGTTCATTCTTTGGTCCCCTGGTTTTACTCTGACCTCCTGAGAGTACTGACTTTAGTACCCTGTTTTTGACCTTGGTCTCATGTTTGTACTCATCTGTTGGTCCCCTAAATTTTCCTCACTCTATTATAAAAGTGCTTGTTTTTTCTTTCTTATTCTGTTGGTCTTTTGTTTCTATCCTGGCATAATGAAAATAATCATTCTTATGGCATGGCGTGGCATGTGTATGTGTGTGTGCACGTGTGTGTGCGTCGTTAACACCTATTTTCGACTTATCCTCCAAAACTGCTGGACAGATTTCAATGATACTTGGTCAGAAGCATATATGGGCTGGTGCAATTCAGATTTGTTCATGGCATTGCTAAAAATCTTAAAAAATCTTCTTCTCCGTAACCAATGATGGGAGAAAAAAATCTGATTCAATATTTGGCTTTTCTAGGGGTCTTAACCCTTTAGTTTGTTCATTTTGTAAAATTTGGTCAAAAATAAGTTATGCGTTATTGTGTTTAATTTAAAAATTTTTGTAAAATGGCTTCAGATTGTTAGAACTTGACTTTTTGAACAGATATTGGGGTTTTCAATTTTGACTTTTTCTTGAAATGACCTTTAAATTAGGGTCAAGTCACAAATCAAGGTCATAACCTTATTTGTGATTTGTGCAGTTTTAGGCAATTTTCTTGCAAATATTAAGAGATATATGAATTCAAAACATTGTTAAAATGTTCTGTATGAAACATTTAAATCGTAAATTCATTTTCAAGCTTGTCTCGAATATAAACAAAAGTGAAGTGGCAGCCATGTTTGTTTACTTATTTACCTATGGTAATGTAGTCTGGATTGTGTATTGCATTATATATGTATTCATACATGGGGTGAAAGGTTTTTGTCGTTCATTGTCAGTTATGAATGCAACGGCTCTCAAGCTTGCAGCTATAGAATTTCACAAGGCAAATGAAGATACATTTGTATACTGTGATAAATATTATTTGGATTTCAATGGGTTGTAGGTTATGCCCAGGGATGGGTTGTAATGGGGAAACTACTGGTTCTTATTCTGTTGTTTCCCTGATATTACCCAAATCAAATACAAGAGACTTTACAAATTTTTTACGTGACTTAAACTATTATTTCACCTGGCACAAGTTTTACAATCATTCACTCAATTGATCAACACTAAACTCAAATATTCTCACCTTTCTCTCATCAGTATTTAGAAAATTTTAAGTTTTATGTGACAACCTGACAAACCTATACTAAAAATTTAAATACATGTACAACATTAGATATTCATATTTTACTCTGGAATCCTTAAAGCTGCATTAAGTTTTCCAAGGAAAAAAATTAAAACGGTGCTGATCTAATTAATGATGTTCTTAATGAACAATGTTACATTTGGTTCAACGATAAAAGCTCGAATAAATACAGAAATTATAGTATTTACCCAGCGTTATGTAGCATGTGGGATCTAATATTAGAACATGGTTACGTCATGAAAAAACCGGGTCATTTAAACTCAACTTTCAAAACGGTGAAATATGATAAATTAAACATAGAACTTCATTAAATTTGTCAATTGTGACTTAGTTAGGGATACATAACACCATTGCGAATACATCTGGATATTAATGACCGCTCCCAGCTCATAATTTAATCATCGATAAACATTGACCAACCGGTTAGAGGATTCTGTTTATTTACAGCTAAAAGAAATAGAATTTTAGAAAATGAATCTCACGGATTGTGATTAGAAGTTATCTATTTTTAAAAAAATATATTTTTAGAAAACCAAAAAAAATTAAGAAAATTGATATACTTAATGCAGCTTTAAAAATTGACATTGAAATATTTCCTAATTTGAGTTAAGTTTACACTCGATTGAGTGAATGATTGTGAAATTAGAGCCTGGTCCTCATGATTATACTCCTTCTTTTGGTTCTCTGATTTTATCCTGGCCTCATGAGAACATCGGATTTCCTAGAGTTCTGGTTACTTTCATCCCTGGATTATTTTACCCTTTCAAAAAAAAAAAAAAAAAAAAAAACAGAAGTGTAGAAATATTCAGCTTAATGTTTTTTCTTCAAATTACAGGTTTGGAAGTGGTAGCTGAGGAAATAATTGGAAAGGATGTTGTTAGTGAATTGTTACGGCCATTTAATTGTAAGTTTATAACTTAGCATTAAATTGATCAAATTACAAGCCATCAACAGGGTGATTTAAGATTAAAGGAGAGGTAGTGACAGAATTAGAACATGAAATGTGTGAAGATGTGTAATAAACATGCAAATAAAATGCATTGTATTTGTCAGTGTCTGAGCACTGTTTTATACTGTACCACCTTGTGACAAGAACTCACGGTCAAAAGATAAAAAGGTAGGTTTGATTTGTTGATTATGACATATAGGTAGCAGAAGGTAAATATGGAATAAGGACATTCGAAGTTTGATAAGTTTAAATAACTGTTAAACTTATTTTGTTTCTTTTATTTTATAAAACTATGTGTACTTGAAAAAATATAAAGGCATTGAAATATAACATTTTTGTTAGCTTACCTGTCAAAGCCAGGGTAAGCTTATGGCATGGTGAAGCCTCCATTCGTATGTGCGACCGTAAACTTCTCCTTTAAAAATAACTGGCCAGTTCAAATAAAATTAGGTATGGAAGGCCCTTAGCTGTTATAGATTAATATTTTTATCCGACATGACCATCTAAAACCCATTATGGTTGGCATTACTATAAATAGCAAAAACGACTAAATGGCCATTACCTGTTCATTTATGTATCAATTTCTTTGAAATGTGAAACATAGAAAAATAGATGGCAGGGGATCAAGCATAATTAATGGGTTTTTCTGTACAGATTTCTGTTTGCGCAATAATTAAATAATATGCAAATAAGGTGCATTTTAGCCTAAATCTTTGAAAATCTTCTTCTGAATGTACATGGCCAATTGAAAGGAAATTTATGATAAATATTTCTAAAAATATCGGAAAATAAGAATAAGGCTAGAGAGTTTGTCTAAGTTTGAATAACTGGATATATTTTAAAAAGAAAAAGCCAAAAACAAAATTAAAGGTGTTCCAGTTGAGCAATACAGGCCTTATTGGGTCTTGTGTTTTAAAACTCTTTCTCAACTTGAAACTTTAAACTTTGTCTTTCTTAATGATACATTAAACTTTATTCATGTTTTTAATTTGTGTTAAATTACTGATTATACTAATCAAATTTTGAACAATTTGGTTCTGATGTTTTGTTTTGGCATTTTGCATGCTAGCCATTTAAAAGTTGGGAAAACATTATAAAAGATGGTTTAGCATTTTGCTTTTTTTTTTTCATGCAAAAATGGAAGGAAACAGATAATTGTTATCATACACATAACCATGGAGAATAAAGTTTCATTATAATATATTTTGTATTATATTCTCCCATCTCTAAATATGCAAGATCGAAAAATCCAGTGTAGGAACTACTTTTTGTTTGACCTAAATATTCTAGTCTGCTACTTACTCTCTATCCAGCATGGATTCCAGCTTACGATTCGGAAATATCGATCCATCAGAGTTTGTACAAAACACAGAAAACAAAAACACACTAACTAAAACTTTGGTTCAACTAGATCTAGTGAAAACATGCTTGAGGAATGTAAAAAACGAAACCTGAGAGCTAAGAGAAATTCCCCCGTCTGAATTAGATCCACTGACCAATTAACATTAAGTTATGTAATGCATTCCAAATCAACACATTCATTCGAATATATGTTTTCCAATGCAACAGTAAATATTAATATTTCCGTTGAACCAAGGAAGAAACGCATTCCCTTTATCCATTCAGACTCTGATGACGAATGAAAAACGTGTTTTTGAGCGCAAATTCCAGTGGATTAAACTTGCAGAATGTTGTGTTGTTAGTTTAAACTTTTACTTTACTATTACAATATTTTGTGATGTTCTTAAAATCATATATTCCAAGTTTCATTCATAGAAAATCATAATTGTATTGTTAATTGATGACATGAAGTGTGTGGTTAGTGTACTATATATTTTAGTGTGCATATTGATTTTTAGTGGTTTATGGTTCAAAGGTCAGGAGGTCACCTTGTCCTCCATAAGTCATTGACATTAAAATTAACTTGCGTAAATTTTTGTTGTGTGGCACATTTCAACAATCCAATTGAATTTTCGGTTTATATATTTTGTATTAACCAATTATTTTTATGAATTTTTTAGTTGTGATGTTTATTTTTTCATAAAATATAAAATAAAAATTTTACATTTTACAAGATGGTTGACAGACGCAATTTATTTTTGAAAATAGTGATATTATGATGGTGGAAAAATAATCATTCATATGTATTGATGTAGGATAGAGATATTCCATCCTCAGGATCATAATTTGGTGTCAGGGATGAGGTTTGACCCCTCGGGTGAAATATCTCTATCCTACATCAATACATATGAAAGATTCTTTTAATCCCATTTAAAAATTGGAAATTTTTAATAGTTATATTTTTGTACAAGTTTATGGTCACAAAAAAAAAATCAAAAAAAAAAAAAAAAAAAAAAAAAAAAAAAACCAGACAAAAACAATTACAAAAAAGAAAATAAAAAAAAAAACAGTTTGATGTAGGTCATTTAGAGTTATTTCAAATAAAAAAAAACAGTTTGATGTAGGTCATTTAGAGTTATATCCTATTTTCTAAAAACTAATTCACATCATAATGTCAACAAGAGATCTGCAATTCCAGAAGTATTACCTGTAAAGTGTGGTTTTGTCAAACCCGAGTTTAAGGTAATCCAATTCCAGTCTTCTCTAGCATTATATGCAGTTTGTTCCAAAATGATTCTAATCTATATTTTAAGATTTACTTTTCCATTAATTAAAATGTTTTAAAAGTTGAAAATATTTGACTCAAAAATTGGCAAAAGGTTGAAAATATTTAACTGAACATTAGGCAAAAGGGTTGAAAATATTTAACTGAACAATTGGCAAAGGTTGAAAATATTTAACTGAACAATTGGCAAAGGTTGAAAATATTTAACTGAAAAATTGTAAAAGGTTGAAAATATTTAACTAAACAATTGGCAAAGGTTGAAAATATTTAACTGAACAATTGGCAAAAAGTTGAAAATATTTAACTGAAAAATTGGCAAAAGGTTGAAAATATGTAACTGAAAAATTGGCAAAAGGTTAAAAATATTTAACTGAAAAATTGGCAAAAGGTTGAAAATATGTAACTGAAAAATTGGCAAAAGGTTGAAAATATTTAACTGAAAAACTGGCAAAAGGTTGAAAATATTTAACTTAAAAATTGGCAAAAGGTTGAAAATATGTTCTGAAAAAATTGGCAAAAGGGTTGAAAATATTTAACTGAAAAATTGGCAAAAGGTTGAAAATATTTTACTGAAAAATTGGCACCAGGATTAACAAGGGCAACTTTTTTAGATGATGGATATTTGGTTGCAATGTCTTAAATTTGATAAGACCTTGATGGCCTGCAGCATGCACTTAGGTTACACATCTCTGAGATCTTAGGTTTGAATCTCAACTAGGCAGATCCTAGTATGTGAAAGTTTGTCTGTTTCCTTGCCATATGTTGGTGATTTTCCTGGGCTCTCCAATTTCTACACCATCTAACAATTCACAGCCTTGATATAAGTGACAGAAACTTGCCTTGGGCATAAAACACCATCGCTCCATTGTGACACTTATGCGAGACACTAGTGAGAGATAGTAATGCCGCTGTATTGTAGTAAAATTCTTCAGAGTTTATTTGATTATGGTAATTCATACTTTATCAGGGATTGTTCTGTCATATTCCAATTTAGTGAATTGCTAATTCTTATAATTTCTTGCTCCAAAATATTAATTTTGGCTAATATTTTTTTTCCAAAATTTTCAGCAATTTCAGCATGAGCTTTTAAATTCTGAGGTCCACTGGAACTGTTTCATATCAGATTGCTCTAAATTTTACTGTTGACTTATTTTTGTTCCCTACTTTTCAAAAGCCAGAGCTAACCCTGTTTATATATTTACAGGTTTAGAACCAGAAGAAAAAACAGATTTTGAAGAAGCAAGTAATTGTGTTTTCTGTGAATCGCGGGTAAACCTCATGTTTGTAAGTAATTGTTGTGTGTTTGCATTCAGTGATTTGTGATAGTGGTCAGTGATAAATAGTTGTTTGTATTGGTGGTTAGTGGTGTGCGTGTTTGGTTTTAGTTTATGGACCTTTTACCTTGTCTGACAGTTACAGAAACCTATACCTTCAGATTTAATTGATTTTACACAAGGTCAGTAAAACAGAAGTGTGTAGAACTAGATGATTAGAAAGATTGGCTGACCTTTAACCTTTTTAAAAAAGTTAATTGACTTTAAACCTTTAATAGATTGGTTAACCTTTAACCTCTATTTGATAACAAATAAAATTTGTCATTCTTCTAAAAACTTTTAATTTAAGATTGAAATAACACTGCTGTTAAAACCGACAGTATATAAAGCCATGTTTAAAAAGTCAAGTATACCTAACAACAGATGAACATCCCCAGGTGGAAAGAAAATGTTCCATCACTTTGCAGAAAGTATTTGAAATAGATAAAATTTTTAAAGAAATGAGGTTAAAAAGTAGTATATGTAAGATTTGACTTCTTTTTCATGTCTGCTGTGAATCTTGATGTTGTCAGTACTGCCAGTGCTTTGATTGTAGTTACACTGTACAAAGAAGCAAGATTTACCTCCCTTATATGTCAAAACTGCCATTGCCATTCTTCAAAATCACAAGCGTCAAACCATATAAAATAGTTGCTTGTATCTGAAGTTGTGAAAATAATTTAGCACACAAGTTTAAAACATCATCTCTAAACCCTGTTATTTGTTACGTTTTGTATACTTCTGTAAGTTCGGAAATTTTTGCTTAATTTTGTGTAAAATTTAAAAGAGTAACAAGATGTTAAAATAAAAATGTCATAAATGCTTAATTTCATTATATTTCACATGCATTTATTTGTGCGGACGCATTTTAAAATATGGAAATACAGTGAAACTTGTGAAAACCGGACTGGCTCCGTTCCTTGAAAAAAATCTGGTTTTCACAGGATCTGGTTTATTAAGGTTATTCGCTAGAGTTCACTGCCCTTGATAATAAGTAGCAGATCCATTTGTTATCTCCCTTTGGGATGTGTAGCCACGGGTTACACATGTACATGTGGCTTATTGGAAACAATAAACTTAAAATACAACGTAAAGTGATAATCTAAAATTTTTTGGGTAGGTTGCTTGTATTTTAATGTTTTATTTATCTCAAATAAACTATCATGAAATGATAGATGTGGGGATCAGACGTTGATTTAAGATAGCGGAGAAAGTTGTGAATTATCACTGTGATATCGAGTCATACCAGCAAAATGAACCAACAAAGACATTCCTTTAAAAATTAACATGTTACAATCGAACACAAGCTAACCTCGATTTCGGTTGACTGATCTCTTTAATTCAATAATTATTGTTTATTTGTGACACCTTTCACACGTGTTAATGTATACTAAAGCCATTTGATGACGGTAATAATTTGTATTTCTTACAGTTTTGTTTTACTTAGAAGT
Organism: Tegillarca granosa; assembly: GCA_029721355.1. NCBI lineage: Eukaryota > Metazoa > Mollusca > Bivalvia > Arcoida > Arcidae > Tegillarca > Tegillarca granosa. The sequence continues at coordinate 36,759,512 of CM056605.1, forward strand.
TAAATGATGTTATTTATGATATCGGAAATTACTTTTACTTTTATTTGTAGTTAATGTTTTTATGATATCGGAAATAACAGTCATTTTGTTACAAATTTGCAAGTTTAAAAAATTTCAATAAAATTCTCGGTGTCGGTTTCGGTTTGTTTCATAATCAGAAAATCAAATCTGGTTTACAAAGCTGAAAATATATAGGTTTTTTATGATCCGGACGGTGAAATGTGTCCGATTTTCAGAATTCACAGGATCCGGTTTATTAAGGTTTCTATCATATAGAATAAAGAAGAGAGTAAATCGGGACAAGCACATACGTCCGGTTTTCACAGGATTCCGGTTTTTCCAGGGTCCGGTTTTCACAGGTTTCACTGTAATAGTGCATGAATATCTTGAAATTTTGTTGCTAACCTTATTGAACTTGTTGGAAAATTTCCTGATCTAAAGTACCATGGTACCCAGGCATGGATCCCTTGTATAATGTAAATTCTTTCTAATTATGGTATTCTGAGCTCTGTGTAGTTCTATGTTTATCATATATCATTGGCCAATCTAGAGGGGGGCATAATATTCCCCCTCATTGTTACTGAAATACATTTTTGTACATTTTTATATATACAAAAAAGCCTGGCACTCTGAATGAAAGATAATTTTCTCTTTAATGCAGGTTATTATGCACCAGAATGCAGAATTTTGTGTCAATTTTTCAAAATTTTCCTTAGAAGCTCCCCCAGACTTACTAAGAGGTTCAAAACTTCAGCTATCACTTATGCCCTCTCTTTATAAAATCTTGGATTCTCATCTGTATATGTATTAACATATTGTGTTTATGTATATAAAGCTTGTTAATTATTAAAAAAAGTCCTAAGTCATCAACCAGTAGACAGAAATGTACCACAACATTACTAAATGAAAATAAAAGGCGGAGTTGATTGGAGAAATGACGTTGGCACCTCAGCCAGTATTTAAAACTTATATCAAGGTGGTCAGTTCTGAGATGATGGAGGAATCTAAAGTGTCCAGAGAAAATCATGGACCTTTGTTGAAACAAGTGACTTTCACTAACTATGATCTGCTTCAGTGGGATTTTAACTTTGGCAGTAAAAGACACTGATTTGTATGCCAGTTTAGACCATTCTGTCATTAAGACCCCTGTATAAAGACAAGATATTTTTACATGTACTTGTTAATTGCCCATCATTGAATCCTATACATTAATAAAACTAGAGCTTCTTTTTACATGTAAAAAAAATCATATAGTCAAAATTTTTTCTTTCTATCTACTGTTTGTGGCACGGTGCTTGTGGCAGTGAATTTTGATTACTTTAATTTTTATAGAAAATACAATTACCTTGATTTTTTTTTTTTTTTCGAAATGTGCACATATGACACGGCAAAATCAAACAGGTTTTCTGTTCAGTATTTGATATTTTCCAATTACTTGAGTCTAAGACTCTGGCCATAGCTGAAAAATCGCCATGCACATCAAACTTACCATGAAAGTTTTCGATAGAAAGAAAACTGTTGCTGTTATGGGGATTTTACATGTTGAAAGACAAGCAAATGGTGGATTCTTTTGCACACATGAAGTAATTCGTCACCAACAACAACACTTCATGTCAATTTTTAACATTTAAAATCCCCATAGCAGTAACAGTTTTCCTTCTACAGAAATGTTTTATGGTAATGGCAGATTGGCACAGTGAGTAAGAAAAACCAATGTGAATTCAGGTTAATTCACTGTCACAAACACAGCCACTCATACAGTAAACCAGCTGAACACTGTAGCTGGTTTCTTTTTGAATTTATTCATTCCTGTTATGACTACATAGTTAAACTTGTTACTTTTCAGGAGGCTATTGAACAGTTAGTAGAAGAAGCAAAAAATGGAAAAGGTTTACATGACAACCCAAGTATGTATTGTATTTTTGATCTATTTTAATTGTTTGTTTGTTAGGATGTGATCTAAAATCTAGTTAACTTTATAAAAAAAAAAAAAAAACCTACTTTTAATTGGAAAAAAAATCATGACTTGTCTCAAATAGGTGGATGGATGGGATGTTGTGTATACACTCATGATTAATTGTCTACATCAAAACATCTGAACATGAGCTACTAGCACATCTAATGATGATTGACGAAAATAAAAATCATCCCTAAAATTTACATTAAGGGCTGGATTTGTTACTGATAATAACCACTCTATATTGTAATATTAATGATACAGTGCAATCCAGTACAGGAAATATTGATATATGTACAGGTATTAATAGTGTTTTTTCAAGGTCTGAAATATTTACATGAACTGCTGTGATATATATGTGGTGTATTTACAGGTCTGAAATATTCACATGAACTGCTGTTATATATTTCTTGCATTTACAGGTCTAAATTATTGACAAGAACTGTTGTAATTTATTTCTGGTGTATTTACAGGTCTGAAATATTTACAAGAACTGGTCTGATTTCTATCTGTTCCTTTTACAAGTCTGAAATATTTACAAGAACCGATGTGATATATTTTGGTTGTATTTACAGGTTTGAATTATTTACAAGAACTGGTGTGATTTATTTCTGTTGTATTTACAGGTCTGAATTATTTACAAGAATTGGAGCTGTGACATATTTCTGTTGTATCTACAGGTCTGAATTATTTACAAGAACTGCTGTGATATATTTCTTGTGTATTTACAAGTCTGAAATATTTACAAGAACTGGTCTGATTTATTTTTGGTTTATTTACAGGTCTGAAATATTTACAAGAACTTCTGTTATATATCTCTTGTATTTACAGGCCTGAAATATTGACAAGAACTATTGTGATATATTTCTGGTGTATTTACAGGTCTGAAATATTAACAAGAACTGGTCTGATTTATTTTTGGTTTATTCACAGGTCTGAAATATTTACAAGAACTGCTGCCTTATTGTCCACAATATTACACGGATAATGTTGGACGGGAAATACTTGCCGATCTTAAAACTACAGGAAGAACTTCCCCTGTTGATACAATGGATACTGAAATGAATGTACCTCAACCAGCAAAATGTCTGATTGAACTTAAAATTCCACATATTGTGGCTCATGCTAGGTATGATCATAATCTACTACTACTTCTTCTTCTTCTTCTTCTCTCTTGCTCTCCCCCCTTCTCTCTCTCTCTCTCTCTCTCTCTCCTCTCTCTCTCTCTCTCTCTCTCTCTCTCTCTCTCTCTCTCTCTCTCTCTCTCTCTCTTGCTCTCTCTGTTGCTCTCTCACTCTCTCTCTTTTACACACACACACACACACACACACACACACACACACACACACACACACACACACACACACATGGTTCCTTCCTGTGAGACTTTAAAAACCAATACCTGTGTCATGACAGGCACGGCACTTTATAGAACCTTTGCCCTAAGTGCACTTCAGAGGTCAAAATTTCTGCTACCCTACCTATAGCTTGTGACATCTTGATATACGTGAAATGTTCTTGACTGAGACATTGAAAATCCTCATTAAATCAATAAATCAGTCAATGACAGAATTTACAATTTATTTGCAGCAAATAAAATACTAGATAAATATTATAACATTTCAGAGACGAAAAGATAGATAATATGTATATTTTTAATAAAAACATTTCGATGGTTATAATGTTGATTACCGTAGTTGCTTTTGGTATTAGGTTGATAGGTATAATAATAATAATTTATTTTATTAAAGTGTCACATGTCATAGAAACATTAACTGCAACTAACATCATCATAGTACATTATATATGACATTTAGCCTAAAAGACTTATGAGACACTATTGAACACAATTAGTAAACTAAGATACTATATAAGTATTTATTTTGGCTATGTAGTAATATTGGTGCCTTTGGCGTAAAATTAATTTCCACCAATATAAATACATTTCAACATTAATTTTAGCTCACCTATCTAAGGGGTAAACAATAACAGTGCCAAAATGAAAATATACTAGATGTACCTCGGGGGGAGCACAAAATATAATACACGCAAATATAAATACTTATAATAAAGTATATACACATGTATTAAAAAAACTGCATATATATTTAAACTTGTATTAAAATAGATAATTGATGTTTGTTCATTGTTTACACATCTGCTGCAATGAGTTACTGTACATAACAGTGACTTTATAAAAAAAAAATCTGTGGTCACACTTGAACAATTTTGCTTTATTAGTTAAACATATTTTTTAATCTTATTGATGAGGGTTTTTTTTTTAACATTGGAAACCAGCTGGTCTACATCGCTAGATTGATGATATTTTCAATTAATTCAGTATCGATTCAGAAATGTGCATTGATTAGAAAAGATTGTAGTCGGTTGTCTATCAGATACTTGAATACTTCAAACATTCAAATATTCACATGTTTTTTAATATATAACATGGCTTATCCATCAGACCCTACCACAGTGTTGTACATAGTTAACTGAATTTTCTTTAGTTGACAGTATTGTCTTTAGTTGACAGTATTGTCCTTAGTTGACAGTATTGTCTTTAGTTGACAGTATTGTTTTGTTGACAGAAATGTCTTTAGTTGACAGAAATGTCTTTAGTTGACAGAATTGTTTATAGTTGACAAAATTGTCTTTAGTTGACATAATTGTCTTGATAACAGAATTTTCCTTAGTGTTAACATATGTACAGAGATGTCTTATGTGTCATGTATTGCTGATGGTACCTTTAGTAATTGCAATTCTTTTTTTATTATTTAACAGCAATAAAATAAAGAAAGAGATTGTTTCAAATTGTAAGAAAGCTTACACTGATGAAGAATTAACAGCAGCTGTCAGCGAAATACAAAGTGGAAAGCTTGGAACTAGAAGGGCCTCTGTTCTCTATGGTATACCAAGGTCCACTCTTAGGAACAAAATATTTAAACTTGGGAATGAAAAACTTGAAAATTTACTTAGTGGTTCTGACAGCTTGGAGGAAGATCACATGTTAAGTTCCGAAACGGCCATGAAATGGTCTGAATTGATTCAAGGAAATCACCTTCCATTATCGTTACCTCAGTTGCCATTTAACCTTCCTCTTGCCATTAAACAAGAGAGTGACTCCGATATGGATGACTGGGATATGAAACTTGATAGAATTCGTAAGAAACATAATTTGAATGGGAAAAAAGAGTTGTACCGAACTGATTATGCTCATGAGCTAAAAATGCCATTACTTGCTGATATTATCCGTAAATTAGCGGAAGAGAGATTAGACATGGAACGTAATGCTTCCAGAGTCCGAGATATGAATAAAGAGAAAATTGATGCTAATCTGGAGGAAGAATCAGCTGTTCAAAGCTTAAAAAGAAGTAGTCATTTATTACAAACAGCCTTAGCTTCTTCTGACATTAAAATTCCGTCCTACAGACCGATCCACAGTCAGAATAGTGATGATTTGTTGAGTGAATATATATACCCTAGTTCATATGATAAGCTTGATAATTCTAGAATTGGTGAAACTCTCAAAGATATTATTGTAAAAACAATTTCAGAAAAGGTGCGTGTGAAGTCACAAGCTTTGACAGATTTCTGTCAGGGTGTTGGCGCTCATATTTTGGAACCCAGAGAGGAAGCCAAATTAAATTCTTGTATTAGCACTCCATCTTCATCAGCAAGTGCCTCTCCGTCACCAACAAAAAGAATAAAACGAGAAGAAGAAGAAAATAAACGTAGCAATACAGAAAACATTCCATCCACCTCTTCCTCCTCCACAGCTTTGAAAAAGACGAGACCAAAGCGTGGACAGTATCGTAAATATAACAGTCAACTGTTGACAGAAGCCGTAAAAGCAGTACAACGTGGAGAGATGAGTGTACACAGGGCTGGCAGTTACTATGGAGTTCCACATTCAACATTAGAATATAAGGTCAAAGAACGTCATTTGTTAAGACAAAAGAGAATTAAAGAACAGAAACTTCAGAAAGAAGCGGCAGCATCTTCTGGGGACAGTAGTAGCAATAAAAAGGCAAGTAATAATAATAACAACAACCTCAGCTGCACAAGTTCTAGTAATTCAAATTCTAGCTCAAATACCAGTCCTGCAAAATTAGAAACTTCCAAACAGAGTTCGGCTTCTTCAGGAACAACAACTACCAGTAGTAGCTGGTTCCCACCATATTTGTCGTCAAGTTCACCGTTAGACGCAGCCTCCACGGGAAGTCTTGGAGCCTTTTATAACCCAGCTTCTGGGTTTGCCCTAAATACCCCTGCCTCAGAACTTTTAAGAAAACTACAGCACAAAGTTCAGAGTAAAGCTAATTCTTTACAAGAAAATAGCTATGAGCTTCTAGGTGGAAATAGCTCATTAGGAGAGGGATATTTATTCATTAATTAATGAATGCCAAATTAATATACACATTTACTTTGTTTTTGTGGTGAGATGATTTTTCATGCAATGTAGCAAATGGGGTTTACCAGTTTACATCTTGATCAATATTTCTGACAATTCTGTGTATACAGAAAGTTTGGAGAATGTTTCAGAATCTCATATAACATCACTTTTAGCTCACCTTGTAAAGTCCGGATGAGCCTATGGCATTGTAGGTTGCATTTGTAAACTTTATCTTCTTTCCTGAAAACACTAGAGGAAGGTCCTTGCGGGATAAAGATTAAAAAAATGTTTTGAAAAAAATTTATGGGTATAGTTTCAAAAGAAAAAAATGAAAACACACAAAGTAGGGGTCTTCCAGGTGAGCAATACAGGCCCTATTCAACCTCTTGTCATGGAAAACCATCAACTGATGTTATTCCATATCTGATTAAAATAATATTTATTTACAAAAGTATATCATGTTGTATGCTGGTGAACATTGTTTGTAAATGTAATTACATTGATGATGGCCAAGAACACTGCTGGCATCTGTATTAACAGAGTTGTCTCCCTTCTGGAACGAATCAAGTTAAACAATGTTTCCCTTTACAGCACAATTCATCTATACTAAAAAAAAATTAAAATTTAGCTGTATGCTGCCAAAATTGATGCACAACTTCTGACTTAAGACAAATCTTCTGATAAAACAGATTGGATGAGTTTTTCACTTGTTTATTATAAAACTCTATTTTCTAAAATTCATATCTTGGCAAAAATCATTATCATCATGTTCTTTAAATAAAATCATTGTCAGCAGTGTCCTTGACCTAAATCATTGTCATCAGTGTTCTTGGCTGGGATCATTGTCATCAGTGTTCTTGGCTGGGATCATTGTCAGCAGTGTCCTAGACCTAAATCATTGTCATCAGTGTTCTAGGCTGGGATCATTGTCATCAGTGTTCTTGCAGAGAATCATTGTTAGCAGTGTTCTTGACTAGAATCAATATCGGCAGTGTCCTTGACCTAGATCACTGTCATCAGTGTTCTAAGCTGGGATAATTGTCATCAGGGTTCGTGGATAAGATCATTTGTTTTGGCTAGGCTTAAGCTATATCTGATGAGATATCCATCAGTGTCACTTTCATCCATATTGCCCTATTTTAGTGGCAATTCTAATAATCTTGGCCTCATATAAAAAGGTGGCCTTATTTTGGTGCAATAAACTTAATATATACTGTGTATGTGTATGTGAAATTTATACATTTTGAACTTTTCATAAATATAACATAGCCAAAACAGTTTATTTATGTGGTTATAGTACATATGTGTTTATTGTACATGTGTATAACTTGATATATGTTTATGTGTATTTATATGTAAAGGCATAATACAGAATTTTCTATTCACAAAAACATACACACATTATGTGTTTATAATTAGGGAAATGTATAATTGTATGCACTGCTTTACCATCGAGCACTCTGTAGTGTTACTATGGAGACAGACATCAAAAAGTTATTTAAAGAGAGGTAATTTATGGATATTTTCAAATCAGCACAAATAGTAGTGGATGGCCTGTTTTAATTATTAAAAGTTTGAACACCACTTTAAAATTTTTACAAGAATAACAAAATTTTACAAACACTCATAATTTCCTCTACTCACATTTCAGTTGTGATATATTCTTTTTGCATTTTAATTACTGCAATATATATATATATATATATATATATATATATATATATATATATATATATATAGCATATTTAAATTTGTCCTTTTGAAAGATACGGCTTATGAGCAAATTGTTGAAGTTTTTCTGTTATATTTTTGTTGATGGTACTTTGGTTTTACAAAAATCACAGATATTGATGTCTTTTTGATATTTAGATATTTATTTATATACAAATATTCTAGCCAGAAGGAATGAAATATTAGGTCTCAGAATTAAAACTAGTCAATCACTCACCTTAAACATGACAGAATCATATATATATATATATATATATATATATATATATATATATATATATATATATATATATATATATATATATATATATATGTATTTTTTTTTTTTTTTTGTTATTTATTTATTTCATAACTGCCAGTCATATATATATATATATATATATATATATATATATATATATATATATATATATATATATACATGTATATGTATGTATGTATGTATATATATGCTGCTACCTTGGATTATTTATAATGCAGTGTATTTGTTATAAACCACATTATCTACAGACATTTCTGATTGTTTATACTTTTATTCGTTGTTTATAATTTCACTCGTTTTAAATGTGTTGTTTAGTAATCAAGAAAGAGAGGGGAACAAGAAGTCTCAATATAAAACCTATTTTACCTCTTGGAAGTTGCATTGGTATGGTCCATTTCTGTGTGTTTTTACTATACCATAGCTTTTTAGGGAGTAAAGGGTTGCTGTAATATTATTTTGTTGTACAGTAAAGTTATGATGATTCAGTTCGACTTATTGGACTTTGATTTTAACATCAAGTTCACAGGAGTTGTAAACTATGTTATAATTGGATAAAGATGGATCAAATACATTTCAATGAGTCAAGTTATTTATGGATTCAAGGAAACATTGTTTACGTTATCAGAGTATTACCCATATACGGAACAAAGGATATATGTGTGTTAATGTGTATTTGTATAGTGTATTCAGCCGTCCTGTATTTATTAATGATCAAATTATATTTATCAGGAATATTATAATTGTTTACATCAGTGGCATTTAAAATCATTTTAAATGTCACGGTTATACACAAAAGGCATAATATCAGAATTCAATTCTTTTTTTTTTTTTTTTTCATACATCATTTTGTAGATTGTACAGTGAATTTATAAAGTTTCAGAGAAGATTTGAAAATTTCATTAAAATTTACACACACACACACACACACGCACACCCATGCATGCATGCATGCACACACACCCATGCATGCATGCACACACACACACCGCTGCCACCACCAAAAAAAAAAATTTCTGGTTTTAAGAAATTAATTTTTTTAATTTTCATGTTGTCTTTTGAAAACAAAAAGAAAATAAAGAATATAATCTCTGACAAATAAATAAACATGTACCCAATGTTCAAGAAATTATAAAATTTTAAGGTAAAAAGTGGTCCAACCTACCATCTTTAGAATTCACTGTACTGTTAGTTTAATCATTGTACTGAGTACCTGCTTCATGTGTACTGTAATTATGTCTGTTATTGAGGCATGTGTGTTGTTTTTCATAGTGCCTTTTTCATTGTATACTTTGTGTCTCTTGTTTTTCTGTTAGGTATCATTGTTATTGCTAGTTTCTGTTTTCTCGACATATATATATTCTATAAACCTTAATCAGGCTTATTTTTCTGATTTTATCAGAATTTTTTTGGTAAATCATATCACATCTGTTATATCAATGTGTATGTTATTATTGGGATATAAATATTTTTATGAATATTTAAAATGTCAATATTCAGGACGTATTGTAAATTTTGAAACGGTGTATATATATATACAAAATGATGAAGTTTCAAAACTTAAGAATAATATATAAATATAAAATATATATAATAATATATAACATTTATATATGCATTTGATGTTTGAAATCAGATTGTATTGACTTTTTCATTTTTTGATCATTGAAGTTCATTTTTAAGATATTTATTGTTTTTATTGGTGTTTTTTTTTTTTTTCTTTTTAACATCCCTATTTAGTCAGAGAAATGTGCTTACAATCTAGTGTATATAAAGTCGTGTCGTGTTTCATAAATTTTTTTTTTTTTTTTTTTTTTTTTTTTTTTTTTTTTTTTTTTTTTTTTTTTTGTTCATACAGAATTATGATCATTTTAGTTACTTTAGTTACTCTGTTTCTAGTCAGTTTTTGTTGAAACGATAACTTACATAGTGTTTATATATATAATGATAACTCACATATTATATATATATATATTATAATATTTCATGTTTATTCATTAAAGAATTCTTGTAAACTGTCTCGAAAACCCTGCCACTGTTAATTTACAAAATTTTAAATTTCATGAAATCCATACCATATAGAAAAAATCATGTATCAAGTGTTCCAAAAATGACCAAAATATGCAAATATGCAATTTCATTGATATTTTATAATCATGATGTTGTGAAGTTCTAGAACTTCAAAAACAAGAAAAGAAAGATTGTTGCCTTTCCATATTTTTTTTCTTTTAATACACCTATTTTAAATCATATTCTTTTCAATTTTGTTGTCGATACGCATATTATAAAAACAATCTATTCAAGGTAATATTTGTGTTTTTTTGAGTATGTTGCCAGCACCGGAGGCTAAAATTTCCCAAAATTGTGTTTTTCAGAAATTTGTGTAATAGGGTTACTGTACACAACAAATAACCACACGATTTACTCTAGGGTTCTGTTTATTTCAATTCACATCTCCGATACAATTCAGTCAATTCAACTCAATTCGATTCTATTTAGTTCTATTCTAATCACAACCCTATCAAAGAAACAATATAACAATTGTAAGAAGCTATACAATAAAATATTCTCGGTTAAAATAATACAAATATCTTTGAGTGCAAATTCTGGAAATAACTTGGTGTTTAATGCAATTCAACAAAGTACTGAATTACAGTTCTTTGTAGTAATTTTAGATTAAATCAAATCATTCAATTTTAACCGTTATCGTATTCACATTTATCAACTACTGATTTATATATGTATCAAACTACATTTGGCATGTATACTTATGCCGAATAATATTCAAGTTAGTCAAGGGACATAATCCTTGATAACATCCTTTCTGCACTCATACCAATGCATCTAGAACTAAAACCGACATTTTCTAAACAAACACAAATATATTATTAAAACAATCAAATTGCATGTATACCTGTTTGTGGAACAGAGTCCTGCTTAGATGGTTCTTGTTTACACCACTTGTGTTAACAATATGTTACAGAACATCTACAACCAATACAAATAAAACTATATAAAACACAATAACAACATAAACGCTTTTTAGGTATACTATATATATATACTTCACAGTATTAGTGTATAACACCGTGTAACACAACAGTTCTATTTATACACTATATACACGCATTTTGACCTTTACCTGCACAGTGAATGTTCAATCACCGGCACGGTGTTTATATTATTGAACTATTGGATTACACATTTTAAAAAAAAGAAGTAAGGTTTTATAAATATAAAAGTGTTTATGACGGATGGATATTTTGAAAGGATATTATATGTAGTGTTTGGATACATGACGGAAGAAAGGGTAAGTATGTGAGAAATACCTTTATAAACAGGCATGAGTAATAAAAGTTTAGTTTGACAAAACTGACAACTGTACTTACTTTTCAAAAAGACGACCTTATTCAAAACACTAGAGATATTTCTAACAATTTCTTCAACACTGTCCAAAACAAGATGGCATCCAATCAACCTTTATATATATATATCAATCTAAAAATGATATAAACCAGGTATATCCCAACCAATGAAATCCTACGAATTGACAGTTATAGATGTCGCTGCGCATAAGGTAAGTATAATAGATATAAGTATGGTAAAGTAGAGGCTCCAGAAAGGAAAACTAAAATCTAAAATCTAAAGATAGTGACGTGCATATGCATGCAATTATAAAACATAAAATACTTAAAATCACGCTACCACATTTGTACTCATATCCTTGAGAATGTGCTTGATTGTTTATTTCATACAAGAATTAAAAATTGATAGAATCAGTTTTTAATTGTTTTATTCACTCCTTAAAGCTCACAAACAAATGTCATAAATTTCTTTCATCTTCTGTCCATTGCAGTTGCAATCTCTGAAAACATCTAGAACAAGCCCCCAAGGTAATCTATACTTGTATGTTTGCTTATAACCATAAACATAATTAATTTTGTAAAATTATTGCACATGTTTATTCATGAAAGACCTAAAAAAACCTTGGAAATTATTTTGTTGGCATAAGGTCCCCAAAATCATTCATAGTTTTTTGTGTGCAAAACTAATATGAAATACTTTTAAGATAGAAAAATAATTATTAAAAATGAAATAATGGGACATTATTATAAATGAATATATTAAAATGTATCAGCATTGCCATGTCTATTGTAGATTGTCTACTTGTAAATTAATGTTGACTTATGATTTGACGTAACAAGAGTTATTTCCCTTGGTGCTGGCAAATTTTTTTAACATTCTATGGTAAAACAAGAGGGAGAATTTTAATGGCAGAAATAAAGTGTTTTATTTGAAATATAAAGAAATAATTGTTTTATTTGAATTATGAATTGGTCTTAAGTTTTAGGTTAGCTTTGAACTCTATTTTCTAGTCCACAATTCATATTGTGCTAAGTCAAGGTGTTAAATATCATACATTTATTTGTTATTTAATTTTATTTTTCAGTTTTTGTTTTTATCTTATTTATTTATTTATTTATTTGTTAATTTTTTATATGTTTCTAAGTTACAAATAGTAGCTTTGTTTTGTTTTGATTTTTAGTGTAACATTCCTAATAGAGCTGTGTAAATTGTCTCAAAAGACAGAAACATGTTTTATTTGTAGAACTGACCTTAGATTTCAATGTAAATGGAAGTTTTTACGATTTTAGTTATGTCATGGATTTTCTGATATTCTGAAGATTTATTTATACATGTATATATACATTTGTAATTACTACAAACATTCCATATACAAAATTACTTTTTCCCCTTTGTGGAAAGAGACAACTAGCCAGGTGAGCAAACAAAGGCCTTTCAGGTCTATATATGCTGTTTATTTTGTTTTTTTTTCATCATGAGGAACATTAAAATTTTAGCCATTCCATAAAAATAACACCCCTAATAATGCAAAGTAAAAACAAATTGTCAAAATTTTAATCAGCAGTTATCTGTTTTTTCTACACATGTATTTTATCTACAATTCTGCTAGTCCTGTTTTTTTCCTGTCTCTCCAATAGAAAAAAGCCAACTTAAACTGGCTGCTATATTTGAATCTCTGCAGTGTGATACATGTTTTAATGATAAATGGTGGTGTTTGAAAAGTAAATGTTTCGAAATCCACTGGACTGAAATTGTCCAGGAACTGTAAAAATTAACAAAATGAGTCTACTTACGGTATGTTAATTTTTTAATAAAATGTCTGTTACAAAAGTCACATTCATGAACAGGGACTGAGTGTTTGGATGATCTTAACAGATTAAGAAGCAGTGACTTTCACTAACTTGATTTAAATTTCACTGGGTGAAAATCTTAGTGTAAAAAAGTTTGCTTTCAAAAAGTCAGTGGTTTTCTCATGGCTCTCCGAAAAATCTTGAGCTAACCAACCTCAATAAGGCAATTATGACACTGATAAATAGTTATAATGACAATACGTTGTATACTGAATTACCAGCATATTTGTTTCTGCTAAAACCCCCACCGATTTTCTCTGATCAGTCACAGACACTATGTCTCATCATGGATGTATGATCTGCATTTTACAAGATCTTGGTACATTGTACCATGTAACAGATTTACTGTTTCATACACTTGTATAGACTGGGCTTTGTTACCAAACTAAACACAACTTTGGTTACAAACTGTTAATTACTTGTGAGGACAAATGATGTTCCCTTTACACATCTAGATCATTATATTAATACTGTAAATTTGGAAATACTTGTCACATTAATTTTGTGAGAAATGTTGTTTCAAGTTAAGTGCAATTTTTTTTTTCACAAAGACAAATCCCATAAAATAAAACACCAGAATTTCCTAATTTACATTATTGAAAAAGTAGTAGCTAGTGTGCTGTATATATAGGGTATAATGGTTTTTTTCTGTTGACAAAATGTGCAATAAAATTGATGCATTTACTCATATAGGAATCTCAATATTTAAAAAAAAAATGTATGGTTTCCATGACAATTCTGTATAGATAATTATTTGTTTCTGTACATTTCTTATTTTAAAACACAATTCACTTTGTTTTTATTTATTAAGAATTTTTTATGAGAAAAAAAAGACTTTGTTAGTGTATCAACCTGCTGATCGCTATAGTAATGTTTAGAAACAATAAATTAAACAACTATGTTTCAGTTGTATAAAATAAAACCTGAAACTTCACAAGAATGTGCTCAACAAGAGATACCATTGTCAATGCTTGATTTTGGAAAATTATTGTTTTCCCTAGTAACGGATGACTGTCCTAGTAACTAATGACTGTCATATTGTTTTCATTAGTGATTGACATCCAACAATCTGCATTTTTTTTTTTTTTTTTGTTATAATCACAGTCAAACTGACTGTGATTACACCAATGGCTGCATTTTACACGTAAAAGTCTGTACGCTGAATCTCGGATTTCTTGTATTTTATTTATTTGTAATTTATTTATATTGTATGACGATGATTGGGCACTAAAGTCACTGGTGGATAATAATACATTGTTTATTTTTTTGTTAATTTATTTATAAATCTGATTATTTATTGAGTTAATTGGGGATGTACTTTTATCATGAGGATTACATTATATATATATATATATATATATAGATATATGATTTTTTTGTGTATACATAATTATGTCATATGATCTGTTATAATGGATGTACAACATCTAACTAAAGGTGTCTCAGTAAATGTTTTTGGAGAAAAAAAATATAACTTGTTATTGTTATATATTACTCAGTACAATTTACATGTTCAGACAAAAGAGAGGGCGGCAAAAATGGGCAAGTAACATCAGATAGCTCACTTATACTGGTGCAGCATTTTATGGAGGTTGTCCAGTAAACTGGACATTGATACCAAAGTTATGACAAAAGAGCTCTTTGCTTTTTGTGGATAATGCTTTATTAATTGAGTAAGTGTTTGTCACTTGCTTCATTATTGGAACATTTATTCCAATTACAAAGGTAGGACAATAAGTGATAAGTTCACAGCTACCAACTGCTTTAAGTAAAAATACACTCACAGCTACCAACTGCTTTAAGTAAATATACACATAAGTCACTGTCCATTAACATCTTGCAAAGTCTTGTTGGGGTTTGGACGCCTGTGATCACAAAGACACTAAAGCAAGATTTTCTGTCTGACTATGCTGTAGATGAAAGGACCCACATGCCCAATTATACGAAATAAGGCATTTAATTGCGCAAATAGATGTTTATACAGAGATCGTAATGTATAAGTGATTGGTGATCCAAGTTACAAGACCCAGATTGGAATGGAATAACAGTACACTACCTCATTTCTCAGTAACGATTCTTTACTTATATCCAGACAGACAGTTCTAGAATAGTGGAGTTAACTACAGAAAAACACAACCTTATGGCAGGGGAACTGACAAACTTTCTCACACTAGGATCTGCCAAGTGGAAAAAGAACCTAGTCACTGTGTAAGGATGTCTGGGGCCTTGGTGGCTGAGTGGTCTAATATGCATGGTCACCGATTACAGCACTCCTCACTGCCTATATTTGAATTCCATGTGGGCATATCCTAGAGTGAAAACATGTCAGTTTGCAAGCTTTATATTGATGGTTTTCACCAGGTACTCCAGTTTCCTCCACTTTTCTAGAACTGATGACCTCAATGTAAGTGCAAGAATCTTGACTAGGGAAATCCAATCTGAGAGAGCAAGTTCAAATGGCCACTGAGGTCTAGATATGAACAAAATCTGACAATATTATTTACATACATGTATTTATTGCAGTCTTTTACTCAATGATAATATACATATGATCTGATAATATTTACAAGGATGAAGATACTGAATTGGTTGTGCTATACAGTAAAACCTTGTTATAATGCCTCTCAAATCCTTTGTCACCTTGATTAACAATATTTTAAAAAGGCAAAGGTTATTTCTTTTATATGTTTTCTAAGTCTCCCTCAATTTTATTGCCAAACTTCTTAAATGTCAAAATTTGACTGAAAAATGACAGCAATAAACAAGGTTTTACTGAAAAAACAACAAACAAACACAAATGTATACAGTATACTTGGTAAATATCAGGACGTGAATTTATACTGGACATAAATAAAACAATCAAAAATGACAAGATATACAGAAATGTACTGGCAGTGAACATTAGAATATACTGATTTCTATACTGTAGTAGTAATTACCAAAAAAGTAAATCATATTTAAATATTCCCATAGCAACTCTTCTAAATAGTATTTAATCGCCAAAATAAAAATTGTTAAAATATATTTGTAAACAAATCGATCACACATAAACTGTATTAAATTGCCAAAATGTGATTTTCAACTGACATTTTCAAGTCAAAATTACCAAAATTTAGTGCCGCTAAATCAACCTACTATATGGTATAATCGTGTAATAAATATATGATGGAGAAGCATATTTGTTTTTATTTTATTTCACAAATATAAATGTATTCATTTTCCTTATCATATATTGTTACAGTTATGCGTGGTGTAGAGTGGATTAATGGTATTTTATGCCGCAGTGAAGAATCTTTCACTTATTTCGAGGCGGTCAGTTCTGGAATGGTGGAGGAAACCGGAGTGCCCGGAGAAAACCACCGACCTTAAGCAAGCAAAGTGACAAACTTTCTCACAAAAGGATCTGTCCCGAGTGGGATTCGTACCCAGGCGGTGAGAGGCGCTGTGATCCGTAAGCGCGCGCTTTAGACCACTTGGCCACCAAGGCCCCTGTTACAGTTATGCAGTTTTAATGTATCACAGTACATGTATAACACAATATCAGTGGCTGTCAGAGAATGTTTTGAATCATGATTAAAAAATAAAGTTGAGAAAATCCTATAAAAAAGCACTAACATTACTAGTTCAAAAATAATCAACAACCATATACTGTAAATGTACTGATTTTAGTGTGCATATATTTTAGCACAATTTACATTATTGATAAATTCCCATATAAGCGCAAAACAACTTTTGAAAAACAGACTATAAGTCAAGCATGTATTTTAGCAGTGTATTCAAATTAGTGCTACTCTCCTAGCACAAAAATTGCTAAAATTAATACACCAATAAAAATAGTATGTTTACAGTATATATTAAAACATTCATATATATATATAACAAGTCTAAAAACTGCTAGAAGAAAATATTGTTAATTCTGACACCTTACACTGCCTGATAGTTTTGATTTAATTATGTTGGCCGATGACATTGGTTTTCTAGTCTTGCTCCCTAATTTTATATCATCAAAAATTCTATAGCAAGATCCACTGGATTTTAGTACATCACATATTAATTTGCACAATATTGATTCACCTACATGAGTTCTATAATTTCTGGCATTTCTTGACGACAATAGTACCCTCAACAGTATGGTACTCTTGTTTTTCCTTTACTCCTGTGTGTGTCACCTTAAAAAAAGTTAGCTCCCCCTTGAAGAGTCTGCCATTTGTAAAACAACATGACATCTCGTTTTGCAGATGAAAATCTTGATCATTATGTGTATATTATGTTTTCCCTCTGGACCTGTGCTTCTATAGTGTATCTTTGGAGTATGATGTCGATGTCTGTGGCTCATGCACTAATGCTATAGTAGCACAGATCTCTCGTGAAAACATAATAATGTATAAAAAGTCACAGAAAAAGTATTACTTTATTTTGACAAGCTACCGCCATGAGGATTAGGTTTGATGCCAATAAATTAAAAAATCAAAAGTTCATTGTGGGGATGATGGATGTTATTTTAGTAAACATGTACCCATCAGATATATAATACATATATATACATAATTACGTAGTTAGAATGAATTTGTTATATAATGTTAAAAATTTACAGGTATGTACATAAATTACAACTAATACACAAAGGAATAGTGACGTGATAAAAAAGTGTTAATTTTGTATTAAAATCCTGAGATCAAAACAATGAAACATAAACACAAAGTATGCACAGAGAGAGAGCGAGGATATTTAGTATATGTCTAAATTTAAAAAGTGTGTGTGTTTGTGTGTGTGTGTGTGTGATAGAGAGAGAGAGAGAGAGAGAATATATAGCATGTGTCAAAATTTGTGTGTGTGTGTGTGTGTGTGTGTGTGTGTGTGTGTTTTACAGATAATGACAATTTAAATAAACATAAGACAGAGAAAGAATGAAGAGAGAGAGAATATATAGCATGTGTTGAAATTTGACAGAGACAGTACAATGTAAATTAATCTATATAAAAAATTTAACAATTAAATTCCTTGTGATATCATCAAATCTTCCATGTTGTTGTCTAAAATCTTCAATGTCTGAAAGTGGAAAACAACCATATTGCTATATACATATTGCTTTATTGCAAATGACTTAGGTAAAATACCAGCTAAAAACAGATTTTTTAATTTCAGAAAAATTTATCTGACAGCTAAGATATTCTGTCATAAAAGGCCACAAAATCAGTATTATCAGGGTTCAAAATTTAGGCCAGTGGATAGTTCTCAGACTTGTTATTTTTTAAATCATATCTGTACCAGGGTGCGCACCCACTTTCTTTGTCAAAAATATAAGAATATAGGAATTTTTTTTCCAAAATATAGGAAATTTATAGGAATCTGACTGAAAATACAGGAAAAATATAGGAATTTTCAAACATTGAATTGCTAAACTGAAAGAAATTTTGGGATTGTATACATCACTGACGACTACAATGGCCTCCTCCAACCCTCACAGCCACTCCATGTTCAAGCCTCTCCTCTTTATTTTTTATAGGAATTCTTTTTTCAATGTTCAATTCAAGACATTCCAATGATTTCTTAGAATAACTAAAAATGATGTATATAACCCCAGTCACTGCTTTGTGTGAGTGAACACAAAAAGTCCTAACACAAATAGAAACAAAAACATTCCAGAAAATTTAGGTATAGTGTGAAATATATAGGAATTTTGGGGTTTTTTTAAGAAAATATAGGAAAAATATATAGGAATTGCCAATTTTATAGGAATTTATAGGATTTTATAGGAAGAAGGCACCCTGCTGTACTGTTCTGAAAATTCATTTATATGTTCTAGAATTATTTTTTTATTCTAACAGTGATTTTGATATTAAAGTTAACTGTAAAGTGTATCATAATATTATGTTTTTTCATTAATATTTCATATTGCAAAATACTTATGAACTATAAAATAAACATTTACATATATGTATAAAGTATCAAGTGATAAAAAAAAATTACAGCATCGTGAACTAATACCGGGTAGTTCGAAAATACATAGAAATATATATACACTGGATGTGGGCACAAATTTGTATCTTGGCCTTATATGAAAATGATTTGCAGTATGTACATGAAAATCTCTCTCTCTCTCTCTCTCTCTCTCTCATATGTAATATCATTGCTAACTAAATAGAACAAAGTGATAGATAATGTTTAAAGAATGACTGGTTTGTTTGTACAACGATTTCTGTTTTACATGTGATATTTTGCTGTTTAGCAATATGAAAACTTTGACATGTCAGTTTTTATATTTTTTGCTACTTGTTTGTAAGCTCTCTCTCTCTCTCTCTCTCTCTCTCTCTCTCTCTCTCTCTCAAATATGTAATATCTATTTTAAATAAGACTTACTTTTTCATTGGCTAAGTGAAGTAAACATACAAAAGCTATCGGCACACTGAGATTGTTGGCCATATTATTTGAGACTTTCTTTGGCAGTTCATTCAACAAACTCTGGAAAGTACAAGTCCCATCCATTTCTTTGATGATCTTTAATGCTGGATTTGGAGTTGTTACAGAGTTCATTTTATCCTGAAAAAAGAATAACAATAATGTTCGAAGACATACATGTAAAGTGTGTAATTAAGTGTAAAAGATTTTTTTTTCCAGGTATATAATTACTATTATATATATATACATTATATAAGTTATGAAATAAAAGCAATCAAACTTATCAGATTTGTCAAACTTTTTTTCTGAATTCAGTAAAATCAGGTAAAAAAACATCCACTTTCTGGATGTTGTAAATACATTGTAATGTAATATTATATATATATATATATATATATAACCAATAAAGATTTAAATAAAAAAATATATATATATATATAAATAAATAAAAAATTCATTGTAATGTATACTCTGTCTCAAATTTGACTTACCTTAGCAATAATGGAATAATGGCCAAAAAATATATATTTATACATACATAGAGAGAGAGAGAGAGAGGGGGGGGGGGGAGAGAGAGAGAGAGAGAGAGAGAGAGAGAGAGAGAGAGAGAGAGAGAATACCTGTAGATGTATACTTCCTGGGAAAGCATATGATCAGGTCTTGTCAGTTACATTATATAATGGGATATTTGTGTGGAGGGGATATAAGGTGCCAAAGATATCCAAACCAACTCAAGATGACAGCCACCATTTTTTTACAAAGTGTAAGTGACATCCTGAAAAATGTCACTGACAGCTTGAATAAATGCCAATAATCTCAAAACATTTCACAAAACAAAATTACTTCTATGGGAACCCATTCAACAAAGGTCAGTATGATTATATTAACTATCAAGCCAGGAATTGATAAAAAAAAAAAAAAAAAAAAGAAAAAAAAAAAAAAAAAAGAAAAAAACCTATCAAGCCAGGAAAACGACTCCACCTCTTCTGCACTTTTTAGACAAGATAAAAACAATATCCAACACAAAGTACATGTAAATGATAATACAAACCTTTTCTTCATCATGTGTAAGAATATTCCAAATTGTAGATTTTAGTTTTTTAACATCCATTTTTTTAGCTGTCCTGGCATACTCTATATCAATCTTGGCGACCTAATAACAACAGTCAAATAACATTTATATTCTGCAATTAACATACACATAAATGTACTGTAGTTTAGAAAAAAAAAAAAAAACCAGCTTAACTTCCAGGTCCTATGTTTAGAAATTAATAATTTAAAATGAGATAAAAAATCTAACAAACTCTTAAACTTAAAAGCTGTTTATTATTTTATTGTCTCAATGTTGTTAAGCAAATAGAGCGCTGTCAACTAGTTAAGAAAAATCTTTAAAGGAGCAATGTATAAAATTCCGTGTAAATCATTTTAATGATGTATGGTCTGGTTCATGATGCCATAAAATTAATGTAATAACCTTGTCTGAGTTATGAAATAATAGCCACACGGTGTATGAACCAATTCATGATGCCATGAAAATCATTTAATTATAAAATAATAGCAACAAGGTGTGTAGTCTAATTCATGACGCCATGAAAATCATTGTAATATCTTGTCTGATTTTTGAAATCATAGGGACATGGTGTATGACCCAATTCATGTTGCCATGAAAATTAATGCAATATCTTGTCTGACTTATGAAATAATAGCAACATGGTGTATGGTATGATTCAAGATGCCACAAAAATCATTTAATTATAAAATAATAGCCACATGGTGTATGGTCCCGATTCATAATGCCATTAAAAATCATTGTAATAACTAGTCTGACTTATGAAATAATAGCGACATGGTGCATGGTCTGCTTCACCATGCCATCAAAATCATTGTAATATCCTGTCTGACTTATGAAGTATTAGTTACATGATGTATGGTTCTGATTCAAGATGCCATGAAAATTATTGTAATATCTTGTCCGACTTCTGAAATGAAAGCAAATAAACATGTGCCTCCTCTATCTAGTAAATACCAAATACATGCACTTCTGACACTGAAGTCCATAATAACTTCTGACTCTATACAATGTACACATCACTATGTGTCGAACTATTTATACCGGTAGTATGTTTACAGTATATAGACATATATGTATACATAAATGGTTAAATCGAATGAAAAAAACAAGTCATTTCCATAAATTTATGTATACATGTACATGAACTTATATATATATTTTTTTAAAATCTAATGGCAATATTTACTATAACAATACTTACTTTGTGTGGTTGTGCAATAAGTCTGTCACCTGTAAGTAATGTTCCATCAAGATGTGTCTGGTCAAAGGTCATCCGTTGTGAGCATTCCGAGTCCTGTGATTGGCTGAAAACACTTCCATCATCAGTAAAGTTAAAATCAAAGTTACCACCAGTGTCATCATCATTATCATCACCCTGACAGAAAAAAAAAATCTCAAAATCATCATCATCCTGAACAAAAAATGTCAAAATTATCATCACCCTGAACAACAAATGTCATAATTATCTTCACCCTAAAAAAAACATCAAAATTATCATCACCCTGAACCAAGAATGTCATAATTATCTTCACCCGAAAAAAAATGTCAAAATTATCATCACCCTAAACAAAAAATGTCAAAATTATCATCACCCTGAACAAAAAATGTCAAAATTATCATCACCCTGAACAAAAAATGTCAAAATTATCATCACCCTGAACAACAAATGTCAAAATTATCATCACCCTGAACAACAAATGTCATAATTATCTTCACCCTAAAAAAAACGTCAAAATTATCATCACCCTGAACAACAAATGTCATAATTATCTTCACCCAAAAAAAATGTCAAAATTATCATCACCCTGAACAACAAATGTCATAATTATCTTCACCCGAAAAAAAAATGTCAAAATTATCATCACCCTGAACAACAAATGTCATAATTATCTTCACCCTAAAAAAAAACGTCAAAATTATCATCACCCTGAACAACAAATGTCATAATTATCTTCACCCTAAAAAAAACGTCAAAATTATCATCACCCTGAACAACAAATGTCATAATTATCTTCACCCGAAAAAAAAATGTCAAAATTATCATCACCCTGAACAACAAATGTCATAATTATCTCACCCTAAAAAAAATGTCAAAATTATCATCACCCTGAACAACAAATGTCATAATTATCTTCACCCGAAAAAAAATGTCAAAATTATCATCACCCTGAACAACAAATGTCATAATTATCTTCACCCGAAAAAAAATGTCAAAATTATCATCACCCTGAACAACAAATGTCATAATTATCTTCACCCGAAAAAAAATGTCAAAATTATCATCACCCTGAACAACAAATGTCATAATTATCTTCACCCTAAAAAAAACGTCAAAATTATCATCACCCTGAACAACAAATGTCATAATTATCTTCACCCTAAAAAAAACGTCAAAATTATCATCACCCTGAACAACAAATGTCATAATTATCTTCACCCGAAAAAAAATGTCAAAATTATCATCACCCTGAACAACAAATGTCATAATTATCTCACCCTAAAAAAAACGTCAAAATTATCATCACCCTGAACAACAAATGTCATATTTATTTTCATCCTAAAAAAATGTTAAAATTATTATCATCCTGAACAACAAATGTCATAATTATCTTCACCCTGAACAACAAATGTCATAATTATCATCACCCTTTACAACAAATGTCATAATTATCTTCACCCTGAACAACAAATGTCATACTTATCTTCATCCTAAAAAAAATGTCATACTTATCTTCACACTGAACAAATAAGGTCATACTTATCATCACCCTAAAAATGTCAAAATTAGCAACATCATATAGTAAGTTTGGAGATCAGTGATCTCAATATGTCTTCTTGGTTACATCTTGTCTTGTTGGTCTCACTCTTTTGTTTGTTTCATATTTTTTATTATTTTTTTTTGGCACAAAGGCCATTGCCAAATACATGAGCATGTTTTTTTTGGAAAAGAATTTGCTTTCTTCTTATAAGACTTCTCACCTCCATATCTTGCGGACAGAAATTTTCCCGATCATTTCTGTTATCATAATCGTAATTATCTATGTTATCATCTATATTGTCTGTTGTAGCATTCTGTCTCTTAATCTACAAAATATTCAAAATAAAAAGTAATAAAGCAAAATAATCATACTTTGATGGGGGTGTTGATGGTTGTTACACGTTACTCAAGAAAAAGACATTTACATTATCTGTAAGACATGTACCTTTTTGTAATAAATATGGAACTGGATTTAAAATATCCCAGCTTAATCAAATCAATTGTAATACTAGTTTTATATAAGTAATAATCTAAAAACAGTGGACAAAAATGTAAAAAAAAAAGTTCAAATGTGGACAGGAGTTTGAAATCTGAAATGTTCTAAATCTAAAGTATGTTTAAAACTTCTGAACAGTTACCTACAATGAATGGCACAGTCACACCGACTGTCACACAGATGGATGTTAAGACAGACAAACAATCACAGATACATGTAGAAACCATTGTTTTAGTCTTTGTAAACTATCTAATTTATCAGCATCAAAATAAAGATATTATAGAAGACAGACACACAGGCAGAGAGAGAGAGAGAGAGAGAGAGAGAGAGAGAGAGAGAGAGAGAGAGACTGACATACACACAGGCAGTCAGACACACCATAACTTACCATTATTTTTGTCTTTGTAAACAATCTAAATAGTTTATCAGCATCAAAATGTAGATCTTTAGGTAGAGTATTTTTATCCTTGCTGTATTTAGTTAGGGTTAACTTTGTCAGAGTTGTTCCTTTGGATTTCTTGAAGAATTTATCAAAGTCTTTATCGTCTTCATACTCTAATTTAAACACAATTTTCTTCCTTTTACTTTTATCCTCTGTTAAATTTTTAAATCTCGGATCTGTAGGAAAATTCAAAATGCATGCTATTAAGTTTCTATAAATAACTACCCCCAAAAAAGAGATCATGAAGAGCTATTTCTTTATCAACATAATTGTGCAATGTTTGACGGAACTACTCTACATAACAGAGTATAAACAAATATGTTAGTATAGGAGGTTGGGTTTGAGAGCCGGGTCTGACCAAGGTTTGAAAATGTGTGGTGATTGTTCTTTTGCCAAGCACTGGACACTTAGAAATAAAAGTTGCAGGTTCCTTCAGAGGAGACCTTAAAAACTGATGCCTCATGTCATGGCAGACATGGCACATTAAAGAAACCTCCCTGCACATTGCACTAAGCGCACTGCAAAGGTCAAAATTTCTGTCACTTCATCTATTACTGGTGATGTCTCGATACAAGTGAAATATTTTCGACTGGGACATAAAACCCCATTCAATCAAATCAAATCAACAAACAAATATAGAAGCAGAACTGAATCCCTACATCCAGGATTCCAAATTTAAGCCTGTTTATAGATCTAAGACAGGGCTCTATAAACGCCGGTAAGGTCAAATGGCAGTCGGCAAAGGGTACATCAACGTTGTTGTTGGTAACCCGAAAAACGGTCATAATCAATCTAGTAAGCTTCTGTATATAGAGATCAGGGGAGGTTATTAATTATCTATGAACTAGACGTGTGTATGACAGTCAGTTTGTATATTCTAGCAGAAACGATGTGAACAGGGGAGGCCACTAGTTATCAATTAACTTGTAAGGTATTAGGTAATTACCTGTGAATAGAGAAGTTCAGTGAATCATAACACTGTCCTGAGTACTTTTAATTGTTAACAAGCTGGCATTAAAGAATTTCTAATCAGATTTTGTCGTACTTTTATGGAAAAAAAAGCCGATTCGAATATTTTTCAATCAGCTTTTTTAAGTTTGAATCAGCGTTTTTCGCCAAAAATCGGTGTTTGTGAAGCTCTGGTCTAAGACCTAATGTATCCTGTAACACGTGTTTTGTAAAATCCCCAACAAGAGTATTTTCTCAAAGAATACATTTAGATTTAAAGAATCAGCTCGTAAGAATCACAGTCTTAATTTTAAATACTGCATTAATATATATATTATATAATTTTCAAAATCGTATAAAAATGCTGATTCTAAACATGAAAACGTATCAGAGTAAAAATTAAAGAACCAAGTCGTTACAAAGACAATTTTTTTCATTTAATCACAAAGCATCTGCCAAGATTTTCTACTCCATCACAAAGTATTTGCCCAAATTTTTTACTCAATCACAAAGCATGTGCTCAGAATTTTATCTGATCACAAAACATCTGCCTAGATTTTCTACTCAATCACAAATCATCTGCCTAGATTTTCTACTCAATCACAAAACATCTGCCTAGATTTTCTATTCAATCACAAAAAATCTGCCAAGATTTTCTACTCAATCACAAAACATCTGCCTAGATTTTCTACTCAATCACAAAACATCTGCCTAGATTTACTACTCAATCACAAGTCTGCATCTGCCTAGATTTTCTACTCAATCACAAATCATCTGCCTAGATTTTCTACTCAATCACAAAACATCTGCCTAGATTTTCTACTCAATCACAAAAAATCTGCCAAGATTTTCTACTCAATCACAAGTCTGCAAATGCATCAATGTATACAAATGAGTTAAAGTAAAGGGGTAAGCTAAGTCCTTACATATAGTTTTTCTACTCAATCACAAAGGATCTGCCAAGATTTTCTACTCAATCATAAAACATCTGCCTAGGTACAGTATTTTACTCAATCAGAAACATTTGCCAATGTAAGATTTACTTAATGATCATACAAACCTTTTGATAATGGCCCTAATCTCCAATGTGAGGGACCAGCCCAAGTTCGTAAGATCGCTTTGTTAAAATAAGAATAATCTGATGGTTCTGAAGCTAAAACTGAAAGTAATGTTCCAGAGGTACCATGTCTGAAAATAAAAGAGAACTTCATAACTTATCAAAACAACTGAAGTACATCTAAAACAGTTTTAACATTAAATCAATTGAAAATTTCTGGATAGACTGTGATGCCAATGTACATGCCAGACTTACTTTCACTCTCCTACATTCTGTTATGGTAACCAATAATCACATTTAATTAAAATTATCACATGCTATATATATATACTATAAATAATAAAAAACAGCTCACTAAATTAATCAATGCTTACATGTCACAATAATGTCATGTGATTATCAACATTGCAACAAACTTTACTTCATTCTCCTGATGATAGTCATGAAATATGTTGAGAAAATTTTATATAAAATTTAGTGAGTTGTCTATTTTTATTATTAGTATACTACACCTTGTGCAAGAACTTTTTTACCAGTATATATATATATAAGACTGATCAGATCATCGAAAGGTTATGATGGATTTTTTCTGTATACTTTGATATTTAAATCTTTTGATGACATTTTAGGTTACAACAGAACAAACACATGCAAAAAAGGTAAATACAGGTAAACACAGGTAAATACAGGTAAATACAGGTAATCACAGGTACTATTTCAACAATTACAAAACAATTACATCTATTTAAATAAGATCTTACGTTAAATCCCTAATGGCATTCTGCATTAACTGTGCTGCTCTACCATCACCTATCTTAACACGATCTTCTGTAATCTGACCTTCACCTTCATTATGACTCGTATCAGATCCTAAAACAGACAAAAAATAACAGATTGACTTAAGGTGAATTAAAAAGAAGTTTTATAAAATTCCTCCAAAGAAACATCAAGTTTCTTCCTGGAAATGACTTTTCAACCTATACTCTCTCTGACCCTTGACCTTTAAGATAACCTTGGTTCAAGGTCATGGCAAATTTTTGGCCCATGAAGATCATTTGTGTGAATTTTTTTTAAAGCAATGTGTTCTGGGTCGAATAATTTTTTATAATAAACACCCTTTGTCTTTAAGAAATAACCATGGTTCAAAATCATGATAAAGTTTTCGACCAAGGAACCCATTTTGATTAAATTTCTAGAAAGACAAAAGTTGTAAAAATATTAGAAATTTTCTGTATACCTCCATTATCGTCATCATCATCCATGGGGAAATCTGCCATATCTTGAGGGAGGTCAGAGGCGTTATCATCCATGTCAGGAATAGGTTCAGCTTCAGCATTCATATCAAATTCATGATCTGTAGCACCTTGTGACGGTAGTACTGAAGTCTAAAAAAATTAAATACACAAAAAATAATTTT
This sequence comes from Tegillarca granosa, assembly GCA_029721355.1. NCBI lineage: Eukaryota > Metazoa > Mollusca > Bivalvia > Arcoida > Arcidae > Tegillarca > Tegillarca granosa. The sequence continues at coordinate 36,787,657 of CM056605.1, forward strand.
TAGGGCTAAAATAAAAAAAATGATCAAGCATTACAACTCTACCTGGCCTTAGTTTCACAATCATTCACTCAAATGAGTTAACACTCAACTGAAATACATGTATTCCCATCTCATCAATATTTTAAAAATTTTAAATTTTATAAGGCAATGTTTTGTTTTGTTCAACAAACCTACACTTAAACAATTTTAATATAACATTAGATATTCAATTTTTACTGTGTAATGTCTTAAAAACTTATATTGAGATATTCTCTAATGTGAGTTGAGTGTACACTGTATTAATTGAGTGAATTATTGTGAAACTGGGGCCTGAGGTCTAAGAGTGCCATACAGTTTTCTGGGAGGTTTTTTTCAAGCTATCAGTTACATGATTAATTTCGCTCCATATGGGTCTTTTTTAAACAAACGTATAAGTAATAATTATTTTAAATATTTTAGTGATTTTGTTGACGAATAAATTATACAATCAACACTATGATCATACATGTACATGTTGGAACTAGAACTGTCTCCAAATGAGACTAATACCCCCTACTTTCAATTTTTGGTGGGAAAATAAGTAATCTATGTATTAATCACAGGTGCTCAGGTTCTTATGACAAAAATAAATTACCGGGTATTCATTACAAAATTCAAGAATTTGATGAGTTATATTTGCAACTCCACAAATCAAATTACACAATCTACTCATGAGGACAAGCAGAAAAATAAACAATTTGAGCATGATCTGGTGACAGTTTCCATGAAATAACCCAGTTACATGAAAGATTTAGGATTATAATGAATGAGTGGGTAAATAAATTTAACCATGACATTGCTTCTCTAATGATTTATATATATAGCATAAAACAATCTACTTCTCTTTACCTCTGTGTTACCATCCCATTCTGTGAAGACGAAGTTTGAAAATGCTGGACAAATCTCTAAAGACCCAATATCTTTTCCACGGTACATTTCTGTAAATAAATTAATAAGAAAATAAAAGGTTTTCATATGTAACAGATCTCTTAAAAGTTCATCAATACATCAAGATTATTTATGTCTTAACAACCAGACAACATATTTCACAATAGTGCATGGCTCAGATAAAGTACTTAGTCACTCGTCCTGACAAAGTTGAAACAGCTCATGGAAGAGTGATTTAGCATATTCACTCTGCACAGTGCTGAGCAAAAAATCAGTATAACACCATCCATGATCTTAATATAATGCTTAAATAAAAATCTTTATAATATTTTCTGCTATCTGCTGGTAATATAGTCCTTTAAACCTGTGCCAAGTGAAAACTCCTTGAAATTAGCAATTGGCTTAATTGGAAAATGCAGAGCAATCACTGCTATGAACTATGACTTATGTTTATATATAAAAATGAATGTTTTATCAATACCTACAATATTTTCTTTATAAATGCCTATACAAAAACCTGTAACACTATTTCTAGTGCCAAGTGAAAATAAGTTAATGCAGAGTACTTAACACCTGTTTACTTGGCACAGTGCCAAGCTGCTATAAAAATTTTATCTGAGCCGTGAATCTGCCTGGAAAGGTGGCCATGATTTTTAAAGGCTGTGTAAAATTGCTCCAGACAGGATGAGACACATAAAGAAAGAATATAATCTAAACATAAATTATAAAATACACTAATGTCTATCAGGTATGAATTTTCTACAATATACAATAGAATCTGCTCCAAGTTCTCTGTTTCTATGGTTACAGACTAGAAGTAGATTTAACCATAATATGATGTGTTAATATATACATGTACATTATAAGGGGTTTGACATAAAACCCAGTACTTCAGTTCGACCTACATGTACAAGTATAATGTTTAGTAAATCCTTTGAAAAGAAAATATTCCTATAGATTTTTTTATTTATTCATTTATTTTATTCATTATTATTATTTTTATTACTTTTTTTCCAATTCAGACAAGCTATTTATATCAAATAATACTGAGATATACAAATGTATACCAAAACTAGACTTAAATTATAATTTAAGTCTAGTTTCGGTATACATTTGTACATCCCAGTACTATTTGACTTGGTAGGTCCAGTCTGGTATACATTTCAAATTCCAACACACAGAATGTAAACTTTTTATAAATAATTCTACAGCAGTTGATTAAAATTTTATTTTTATACCTTTAATGTCTGATAAATCTGTTGGTTTAACTTTGGAGTCCTGTGACTGTGAGAGTGAGAAGTCGTCACCAGCAGGTAAAATTGTAGATGAATCTAACACAAGTTCTTGACTGTCATCAAAACATCTCAGATTATTTAACAGTAGTCCTGCTGTGCCACCTTCATCAAAGGATGCTGTCATAACTTTAAACAAAGGATCTACCTGCAACATGATAAAAAGAAAAAAATCAATAAGCTATTGACATTAAACGTAGAGATTGGCTTGAATTGATAGTGTTTTATGCCCCAGTCAAGACTCTATCACTTATATCAAGGCAGTCAGTTCTGGAATGGTGGAAGAAGCTGGAGTGCCCGGAGAAAACAAATGACCTTCAACAAGCCACCTGACAAACTTGTTCACGCTAATATTTTTCTGAGCAGAATTTGAACCTATGTGGAGTGTGAAACTGTAATCCATGTACTTTTGACCACTCCTTTAAAGTAGGGACAACAAAATCAGACTGTCAAAGGGTAACAAATAATATCACCCAAAAGTTAACACATGCAATTGGAAAAAATGTCAGCCTTGAAAACTGTCAAAATACAATTATAGCCTTTTTTTGTTAAAATAATTATACAAAAATGCATGAAATAAAGGTATTTTAAACAATTTTTACTATTAATACATTTGATTTTACAATGCTCCAGACAGCCTAGCAAATACTCGAGTTTTTGACAAAAAAAAAAAAAAAATGAATATTGCAACTACAAATTGTACAAGAGGCCCATGGGCCTTAACGCTCACCTTAGGATATGTACAAAATTGTTTGCAAAGTGCAAAAGACAATGTATTAGATACAGAAACTTTACAAGTTTTCTAAAATTAAGGACTCCCACAAAACTTAATCAGAAATAATTCCAGTCACATTTCATTTATAAGTAGCTTATATAATATGCATGAAGTAACTGTAATGCAATGAATAATTTCCAAATCATTAAAAAATTTCAGTATACAGTCAAACTTCGATTATTCGAAGTTAAAGGGTCTTCATTTTAGGTTCGAATAATCGGGGGGTTCGAATAATCGAATAAGTTAATTTGAAACTTCAAACCTCGATCCACCGTACGTTATTTTAAGATACAACAGTATTCTATTGCACATTGAAAGTGTTTTATCGGTGTCAGTCTATAATGAATAATGTCATGACCTATCATGATTAATTTAATAAAAACAGAAATATTAATTTTATTTCTATAAAATTTAAACAATTAATACCATCTGGTACAAAATCATACACGCGTGGTACTACATAAGACACAGTAAGAACAGCCATCCAGAGAAAGAACACCATGCTTTTTATGCACCCAATACACGTTTTTATGATTTTACAGAATTTTAAACAAAATGAAACGGAACATGTCTATAAAATTTCTAGAATTGAAATGTGAATAAGGCGGAAAACTGTCTGTCAACTTTATAACAAAATAATGATTTTTTTTTTTTAATTCCCAGACTAGGCTATATAAAATATCAAATTAATATTCAGATGCCATTTTTTTTCAAAAAAAAATTTTATGGTGGTATCCGTGGTCAACAGAATTCTTTTTATCGTTTACTATAGTATCGCTACACACGTGCAGCTCATTTTCTATTACCTGGGATTATAATTACTGTTTGATTGAATAATTACGATTAATTTTTGCGACTGATGATCAACATGGCTTACGATGGACAATACATGGCGTACTCATGTCTACAAAATGACCATCAGTTATGCTTGGGTAACATAAACGGGTTTAAAGGTGAAACCATACTCGTTTGTATTAAATTGTACAGGTGAGAGTTGTTTCGTTTTAGAAATGAATAAAAATGTCAACTTCGAATTTTTGGGGGTATATTTCCACTGAAAAGTCTAACTTAGGACTCAAATTAGGTTCGAATAATCGCGGGTATTCGAATTACGAAGTTCGAATAAGCGAAGTTTTTTAATAAGAAGTTATAGTGCAGGGCGGTCAGGACCTACGGAGAACTTCGAATAACCTAAGGTATTCGAATAATAGAAGTTCGAATAACCGAAGTTTGACTGTACTTATGCAGCTATGTCCATGACCTTTGAACACATATGACCTTGAACCATATATGATCACCATGTTAATACCTACAATATTCTACTATATATCCCTATACAAAAAGTTAACAGTTTTCAAGATAATTAGCAATTTAAGTCTTATTTTGCAGCTGTGACGTTGACCTTTGAACATATGACCTTGAACCATATATCAAAATGATCGTTGTCACAATACCTACAATATTCTAATATATGTGCCTATACTAAAAGTCAATAGTTTTTGAGATAATTAGCAATTTATGTCTTCTTTTACAGCTGTGACCCTGACCTTTAAACATATAACCTTGAACCATATATCAAAATGATCGCCATATCAATTCCTACAAAATTCTAACATACATGCCTATACAATGGGTTAATAGTTTTCAAGATAATTAGCAATTTATGTCTTCTTTTGCAGCTGTGACCTTGATCTTTGATCATATGACCTTGAACCATATATCAAAATGATTGTTGTCACAATGCCTACAATATTCTTATATACATGCCTATACAAAAAGTTAATAGTTTTCAAGATAATTAGCAATTTTGGTATTTAAAAGCCAAAAATAACATTTCAGGGGCAACAACTCCTACATGGATTATCATATAGTTACGAAACTTGGTACCTTTTTAAATTTTGTCATGCTGAACATTTTAACAATGTTTTGATTTCATATACCTCTTAATATTTGCAAGAAAATTGCATAAATCACAAATTAGGTCATGACCTAGATTGGTGACCTTGACCCTAATTTAAAGGTCACTCAAGAAAAAGTCAAACTGTAAACCTCATTCATTATCTGTTCAAATAGTCAAGTTATAACAATTTGAAGCCATTTTACGAAATTTTTTTAATTAATCGCAAAAACGTGTAACCCATTTTTCGACCAAATTTCACGAAATGAACAAACTATAGGCTTAAGACCCTAGAGAAGCCAAATATCAAATCAGATTTTTTCTCCCATCATCGCTTTCGGAAAAGAAGATTTTTTAAGATTTTTGCACCCTAGGTCACCTTGACCTAGTTTTGGTAGCCATGACAATGCCATGAACAAATCTGAATTGCACTGGTCCATATATGCTTCTGACCAAGTATCATTGAAATCTGTCCAGCAGTTTTGGAGGAGAAGTTGAAAATAGGTGTTAACAACGCACGCACACCCGCATGCACGCACACACATACACATGCCGCACCATCATGCCATAAGCTCACATGACCTTTCGGTCAAGTGAGCTAAAAATGGTTGCCAGCAAGGCAAATAAAATTTTTAAGTTTTGTCTCTGTAAAAAGTAGAAATTCTGGAAATCTTGCCCATAACTGACTCTAACAATTAGTCTTACTTTAAACAAATATCGGCAGAGTTTGAACCAAAGAATGTATCACTGACTATAGTGTAAAGCACATAACTGACTATGATCTATTTCACATTTAGGCAACCAAAAACAATAGCTGCTTTTAGATTTCAATTGGAGCACTGTTTTATAATTTTTTAACAACATCAAGTTTTAGACTTACCTCAAATTCCAGATCCATTTTGTTCTGTCTGATGTTTTTCATATTAGTTTCTATTGTGTTACTCTTTTTGGCCTTTTAATGGAAAAAAAAAACACCAAAGTATGAAAATAATTCTTAAAACAAATTAATTCATAAATAAAACACAATTGCAAAATTTACAACAAAATCTTATTTATTTATATAAACAAAAATAAGATATGTTTCATTTAAAAATATAAATAATCCCTCTCATACATACCCTCTTTTTCTTTTTAATTTCTTCATTTTCTTCCTGTCCCTCTGGAACCTCTCCATCAACAGCTTCTACAATAAAATAAGAATAATTCTTTTTAAGTCAAAACAAGCAATGCATAAATATACATTTATTTTCTCTTATTTCATGTACACTTTTTATTAATCATCTAACTACCACAGCCTATTAATTAATTAATTAATTAATTAGGTACTTACCCTTCCAGAGTACCTGGCCTCACTTGCTTGATGAAAACCCACATGTATAACTGAATTAGCAAGTTTCCTAAGTTTTTTATAATTTTTTGTAGAAGGGGGGGGGGTGTTGGGTTGTGACTTGGACATCAACTGGTAAGTTTGTGTTTTATTAAATGATTGCTTTACACTTTTACCATCATTAACTGAAATTATCTAGCTTTGGTTTTCTTTTTCTTTTCATTTTATTTTTTTTAATTTCTTTAATTTTCATTGTAAACTATCAGTGAAATAAAAATGTTCTCAACACTATGTACATTGTACATGTACAACAATCAAAAGAACAAGTTGTACAATCAGCTGTTGAAAAGAACAATTATCAGGATTTTCAGCCAATCAAATTTAAAGAGTTCAGAGAGTCAGCCAATCAAAGTTAAAGCATTCAGAGAGCCAGCCAATCAAAGTTAAAGCATTCAGAGAGCCAGCCAATCAAAGTTAAAGCATTCAGAGAGCAATATAAAACAAATATATAGAACACAGAACTACATGTTCTTATAACGATTATGTCTATGAAATACACACCTTGCTCATCGCCTTCGTGCTTATTCTTGTCTGATCTTCCAAGCCCTGTCAGAACTTTATAAGTCTCTGAGTAGATAGCATCGACTCTTCCAGCATAAATCTTAGCACTGGCATCCAGTGTTGTACTGGCCACCTACAGATAAGATAAATATATCTGATTAACGAAAATAAAATACTTAACACTACCAAATGCATGTATATGTACACAAAACAGAATTGCATTATGGGATTTTTTATGCCAGTTGGTTTTGAAAATTCCAGATAGGGACAAAGTTTCACAAACACTGCAAATGGCTGCTATAGACAGTTTTGTTAAAGCTTGGGGTCGGAAAAATGGTGGCTGCTGGCCGCATTAGATAGTAACCACTATACAGAGGTGAAATAAAGAATAAAATTCATTGGGGGAATAAGATATGGCCATTATAGACAAGTGGTTACTTTATACAAGTAACTGCTAACACAAGTTAGACTGTACATGCATAAAGACTTGCACTTGGTTGTTATAAGCAATTATTAGCTTGACTTACACAATACACTTGAGCTAAAAGTTTATTTCAGACTAATATCCATTATAAACAAAACACCTACAGGATTAGCTCTGGCTCTAAAAAAAGTAGGAGCTAAAAAATTAGTCGAACTGTAAAAATCTGGAGCCAATTCACATATTAAACAGTTCTAGTAACCTCAGAAACTAAAACCTCATAATAAAATTGATGAAAATTTTGCAGCAACAATATTAGCCAAAATAAATATTTTAGCCAGAAAGTATAAAAATTAGCTATTGGCTAACTTGGCAGAGCAACCCATGTCCACACAAAAATATGCATCATCTTTGGTTCACAAATACATGTATATGGATAATCTCTGGTTCATAGCAAATTACACAGGTGACATATACATGCACTACATACCTGAAAATTCTCTAATTCTTTTTTCTTCAACAATTCAGACATATAATCTATAAGATGTAATCCAAAGGCATTCTTGGCATTGATTTTCTGAAAGAAATACAAAAAGTCTTAATAAAGTACAAGATGGGTTTACAGTAAAACTTAACACTTGGTAATGCAGCAAGAGACCAATTGCTGAAAAAGAAACATTAAAAAATTCTTAATCTGAGTTTTTAAAAAATACATAGACATATATAAAGTATTATACTGATTTCTTTTAAAGTCATGTTACAAGTACTACTTGATTTACTTCTCAAAAAGAAAAAAGAAAAAAAACAAAGATAGAACTTACAAGAAAGGAAGTAAAATGAAAATTAATGCCATTTTGATACATTTCACAATAGGTCTTATTAATGATTATTCCTTGAAAAAATTAACCACAATGAAACAGTTTTTAGTAATCAATTAAAAAAAAAAATTATACATACATTTTCTGTAGATAATTTTATACAGTTTGTATAATGATCTGAAAGCTGTGTAGCTGTCAAGCCATTCAAAGGTAAAGATCTTCTCCTGAAAAAAGGTAAAGACATAAACATTAAAAAATAAAACCCTACGGTTTGTGTCACTGTGTTTGTGTCAGTAAACCATGATTACTTTTCTAAGAAAATCCAATAACCTTCATTTAAGTTTGGTATTTTTCACTTACTTGAGCCCAGTCATCACTGAAAATAGCTAAGTCCAGTTCACCAAAATAATTTCAATTATTTGTTAAAATAATGTGAATCAACCATTATTAAACTCAAATATTACAACAATGTGTAATAATGTGTATCGATGATGCCACAGCTGCAACAGCAGTTTTGGTTTATAAGGCTAAATATTAAGCATATAAAACAAAGTAAAAAACATATAATTTTCAAATGTATGTAAAAAAGTTTATTATACACTGAATTCTATTGTAATCTTCTTGTTCCTATATAACCTTACCTATCTGAGGGAGAACCAGGACTTGCTGCAGTAGTTCTCTGTATCTCTAGAACTCTTGATCTTCTTCTTTCTCTTTTTTCTGTTAAATCATCATGTTCAGCAGTAAGTAATGGCAGTGGTGTGGTTAGACTTGCCCGGTGACTCGTCGTTGATGGCGATATAAACCCCTTAGATGAGAAATGAGCTCTACTTTGGATGTTTGGTGTTGTAAGTGGAGTCAGAATTTCTCGTGCAGATGGCATTTTGAATCTGAAAGATGATGGTAGTTTATTAAGTAAGACATCCAATGTATAAATACACTGACTTAAGATGGGTTAAAGATCTTTCTTTCAAATTATTTGGTAGCAAAAAAGATGGTGAGGTAAGAATATCTTGTTTTGTAAAAGGAACAAGAATTTGGCAAACACCAAAATTAAAGAAATTAATTTTTAATTTTGATAAAAGAGACAATAACATCTTGAAGTATATAAGCATTCAGCTATCAATCTAGGTTAGTAACTTTTCTTCATTCCCACTAACATTTTCAGTCTGAAAGGAAATTTGGCAACACTTCTTCAGACACTAGCTGGTATCAGAAAATCAATTGGTTTTTGATAAATCGTTGTGACTTTACACAGTCGCCAATCATAGTGTTAGGTTCAGAAGAAATTCAGACTACCATTTAGTAAAAAATTGTAAGATGTTTCATTCTTTGTTTAAACAACTAATGTCTATTTTGAACAGTTACAGAAAAACAAAATGCCTTGCTCTTCAAAAGCAACCTAAATCCATATTACTTTTTGAGCCACTCTGTTTGCAACAGTGAATTTTGCTTAATTTTATAGCTGCCCCAATTACTTTAGATAAAGTTTGGTATTTCTCACTCACTTGACTCTATTCCACTGAAAATTGCTATGCACATCCATGAATACCAAGGTACATTTCAGCACACAGTAAATAGTTGTCCTTATGGGGATTTTACATGCTGAAAAACTAGGCAAATGGTCGACTCTTTTGCCCATTTGACATAATGTGACACAAAAAATGTCAATCCTGATGTAAACGTTGCCAATTTACAATGTAAAATTCCTGTAACAACAACAGTTTTCTTCGTTGAGAAATATTCTATGGTAATCTGTACATGTCAATTTTGAGTTACCAAAGTTCAGTGATAATACCAAACTTAATTCAAGTTAATTTGATTTTTCAAAGAAAATCAAGCAAAATTTACTTTCATAAATACAGTGACACAAACAGCATTTGAATTCAATACCATATTTGGTGCATAGCAAATATTGGAACATATCCAAATATAAGCTGCATCTAAATTGGGATTAGCAACACAGTGCAGTAACACACACACACACACACACATTCAAAACAACGAGGAAACCAAGTGTTTTTTTAAGCAGGGCTAAATTATTTGTAGTGAACATGGTGAATTAGTAGGGCTTCATACACTTTACTGTCAATCTCGTTGAATGTTAACAGAAATTTAGGTTTTACCTGTCGAAAAATGCTGATTTTTTGGTTATTCACATATTTACAAATGAAAAATAAAATGATAATGAATTCTGATTCAATATTACCTTGTTACCTAGGAATAATCGACCCTATAACTACCAAACTACCTGGGTCAACTTTTGTTTACGAATAAAGTGGGCATTTCATATCTTGCTGTGTACCTTTCGTTTTCATCCAATGTCGTTTTCAGCTGTTAATCAATAGTTAATTAAGGTATGTTTTGTTCGGTTTGTACAGATTATTTACTGTTTGAAAGGAATACAATTATTTCAATATTTACCTTCGAATCACCGTATTTTCATTTGTATATTCGAAGTTTCCGCCTTCCTTTCAAAACTTCGTTGACGTGAATTAACGAGAATTAGAAATAAAACCTTGAATTGGAAACTGAATCGTCGCGAAATTCCGGATAACGAATTTTTAAAAACAACAGTTTTATTACCTAAGGCACGCGGTCTTTTATCTTTGGGATCACAAGATTAACAAAAATATTTGTTAATAATCAGATTGAAATTCCAAATTTCAAAACACCACAATTATTTAGGATATATTCTCCGGGTCAGCAATAATAAATTTCTATTTCATTTTTCAATTCTTAAAATATAATTTCCATATGTTGTGTATCTTTTTCGCGCAAAATATGAATAGTTAATTTTTTTACTAACAGGAAATGTGATGAAAATATGCCACATCGATATGTTTAGTGTCTCGTTGAAGATTCTACAGACAAGCCAGGTAAATGTCAACAAAACAGGTTTTGTACATTATAATTTATATCCTGAGCACTGCCACTGGCTGGATTTGGATATTCAAAAATAGTAGGCCTAAACCATTTGTTTCACTGACAATTTTATCTCTTTATCACAAAAACGGGGTTTAAAAAGCATGACTGAAATTACCCAAACAATATAATATGCATTAATAAATGACTACATCATTCCATTCTATACAAAAAAAAAAAAAAAAGAAGTAAAAGATAAATGTAGTCAGTCCAGGCTGTAGTTTTAACCTGCACAATTAGCTACAGTGTAACTCAAGTGAACACTAAATCATCATGCTGAAATAACACAGGATAAATGTGTTGCAGGACTGAGCTAGTCATTGTGTTGTATATAGTAGATATAATAGAGTGATTTACTGCCATACTATATGGTCCAGATAATTTATCTTTGGGGTAGAGTGATCGCTAATCACCCAGGAGGGCCGGATTCTTTCCTCAGTCAGGACAATTGATGAGGATGTGTTTTTTTTATATTTCTTCCCTCCTGTTACAAATGCTTTAAATGCATGTTTATGTGCAAAGATCATAGAAAAGAAATCAATCATTAAAGATATATATAATATGATATAGTCATTGTATAAATTTGTTTGCATGCAGGGCACTAGTCCACTGAGAAGAAACTTGTAAAGAATAATTACAAGATTACAACAGAATTTTTATGTCTAGAGATAGAGGTACACCAGTTCCCAAAGGAAATCAGGTACACAGACATAATCTAAAATAAGACCTTAAATTCATTCCCACAATTAAAATTTTATTTTTAAAATCTTCATGATAAAGGGTGTTCAACAATAAATCGAGGGTGGCTGATAAAAGAAGAAAAATAATTTTGAGACTTCAAAAGAGTATTGCGATAAGTTAGGTAGACAAGTTTTCAAGGGTCAGTATATTTAGGCTTTACTCTATTTGTAAATAATACAAGATTAAAAATATAAGATTATAAACTTGAACCTTTTTTTTTTTTTTTTTTTTTTTTGCACACTTTGTATACATGTGGGAGGTCAGGGTTTGATCAAGACTTTAAAATAAGTAGTGAATGTTCTTTTGCCAAGCACCAAGCATTATTGAATGAAAGTCACAGGGTTCTTCAGATGAGACCTTAAAAGCTGTCATGCCACATGTCATGGCAATTTTGGCATGATAAAGAACCCTCTCTCCCCCCCTGCACATTGTCATAAGTGCACTCCAGAGGTCAAAATTTCTGCCACTTCATTATATCTGGTGATGTCTTGATATAAGTGAAATATTCTTGACTTATACGTAAAGCCCCATTTCTTATCAATATTTTAAAAATATTAAGTTTTTGAGGCAATGTTTTGTTTAAAAAAAACCTACACTAAACAATTTAAATGTAACATTAGATATTTAAATAAAAGTGTGTAATGTCTTAAAAATTGACATTGAAATACATGTATTTCCTTATTTGAGTTGAGTGTACACTGTACAATCAATTGAGTGAATAATAGTGAAACTGGGGGCTGGTCTATCAAATATTTGTATAACGTTTCAACTTCAACGTCTGTAGAATAAGTAATAAACCATCCTTTTTTAGCTAACTCAGTTTTAACGAAGTCTTGCATTGGCAAATGTGTCAGTGTAATATTAACATTCTGATGATCAGAAGTGTGTTATTTAAAGCATTAATATTTATAAACTGTGAGTGGAAATATTATTGAAATTTTCATGTTGAAGAGGGGGTGCAGGTTATGCCCCAGGGTGGGTTGTAACCAAGGAAATATGGTATATAACATTTCACATTTCATTGGTTTGTGTAACATGTTCATAGATCAGTTTTATTTATACAAATAAGCATTTAAAATAAAGATAACATTCTATATTACAGTTAAGTGAAGGGTTAAAAGCAAGATTGAAGAGATGTGGACAGTACCATTCTTCCCCACTAGACTCCTGTAAATTATCTAAACAGGCATGCCTGACTTTGAAGGAATCAATACTTAAACAACCAGATGGACCTGGTTCAGACATTGTTACTATGGTTACAGACAAAGTCATTAAAGATAGATTCATAGAAACAAGTTTGTTACAACAGCATTCATTGGCTGAGATATCCACTTTGGGGGATGGTTTGACTATAGAAAGTAAAACATTGGAAAGGGAAAGAAGCAACAAGAAGGACTTTGAAAATGTTTGTGATAACTCACAGGTTATTGTTAATCCAGGGTCATCTCATTATTCTGAATTAGCTATATTACATACCCCAGAAGTAAACAGAAATACAAAAAATGGTGAAGAGAGACACAGCACAACATGTGCTACTAAAAACACCAAAAGAGGGCACCACAGTACACCTTGTGTTCCTAGAAACACTAGAAGGTTTGAAACATTGAGATGTGAAAAACTGGAACTTTCTGGCTCTGATATAGTGAAACAGAAACCAGTTTCAAACAGTGAGAATACATGTATTACCATGGTTGACACTTCTCAGGTAAAAACTATAACAAAATCTTCAACAGAAACCTTGTGTACAACATCTTGTGAACTGAAACCAGATGTTTGTTCTATTGAGGGTTTGCTGAAACAAAAAGAACAACTTAAAGAAATGTTGAAATCCAAAGAAGAAACTTTAAGAAAACTTAACTTGGTAAAAATGTATAGATCAAAGGTATGATTCACCATAGATTGTTGTAAAATAATCTCGTTAAGTAATTAGTTTTAGTCTTTTGATTTTTGCTAGTGGAGTGGAGTGGAGTAATGGTGTTTTATGCCCCAGTCAAGATTCTTTCACTTATTTCGAGACGGTCAGTTCTGGGATGGTGGAGGAAACCGGAGTGCCCGGAGAAAACCACCAACCTTTGGCAAGCGAACTGACAAACTTTCTCACACTAGGATCTGTCCCGAGGCAGATTTGAACCCAGGCAGTGAGAGGCACTGTGATCTGTAAGCACGTACATTAGACCACTCGGCCACCGAGGCCCCTTGATTTTTGCTAGTAAGTATAATTCTAATGGTAATGAAACCTTGGTTGTTTAGAATTTCTTTTTTTGGTACTGAAGTCAAGATTATTTTGCTTACATACAGTCTAACCTGTCTATAAGGGCCACCTGTCTACAAGAGCCACTCAGGGGAAATAACAAAAGTGGCCCTTTTTAGCTCACCCGACCAAAGTTCATTTTAGCTATTTTATGAATGAACTGTGACTAGATATTTATAACTAAGTATTGTGACAGTTCCGAACTGGGAAAAAAACTTGGAAAGTTTTTGTAAATAGTAAATTTATTGTCTATTGTAATTTGCAAATGATTTAGGACATAACCCCAGGTGAGCATTAAGGTCCATGGTCCTCTTGTATGGAGGTTTAAATATTGAACTTCAGCATTTCCCTACACAAGACCAATATAGCAATGTCAGATAATTAAAAGGCCATATTGTTTTAATACACACTGTACATCTTAAAATTCCATATTTTTTTAGGTTAATCTAAGCCTATCTTTAATTTGTTCTCCAAATTTAAGAGCACATTTTTTGGTCCATTAATATTTATATGATATTTAGTTGCGTCTTGAAAACCACTTCCACAGATCATTTATATCCATTTATATCTTCACAACCAGTTGGCCTAGACTGCCATTTTTGGTCTCATGCTACATTATTTTCATTATCAGTCAACACTTCAGCCTTTTGATTCAAACTATTATCTATCTGGTTTATATACCCACATCATAAATTTGCGCAATTTTTCCATTTACCAAGTTTGTCATTTTCTGATCTTTTATAACTTTCTTTAAACAAGAATTCCACAGATTTAAATGTATCACCTGGTTAGTTTTGATTGAGTAAAAAAATTACTTTAACAGAAACTTTCACATTTTGACATGCTACAGTTGCCATCTACAATGATGACACTGGAAAAGTAACACCTAAGTCTCGCGTTATGGCAATGCCAGACTTGACAAAAACAACCCCTGTATCAAGCTGATAAACTGTCCCAGAAATGATCTATCCCTCTTTATTGCAGTCAAAACTTGATGATGTAATATGCATGATATAGGCAAACTTATACTATATTTTAGCCTGTCATTTAAACATCAATGTGTCATGGAATTCAGACTCATTTCTTTTAATCAAAACTGGAATATCAAATTTCCAACCTTCATTATGCCTTGCCAACAATCTCAACAGATATTCACATTAAATAAGATAAAGAATGTTGGGAAAAAAAACAAATTGGAGAACTGCAATACACAAGCATTTCACCAAATATGTGTAAGTCATGTTTTTGATTTCTTACAAACAGAAGATTAAATAGAGACGAACCTACTCACACAATTTTTTTTCATTTCAGAATGATCTAGATCACCTGGCCTCAGTAACAGATAAATGGTTGTATGTCAGTCAGCAAGCTCTCAAAGATCTCCAACAACTAATGCCTGAACCTAAACCATCACTAACAGAACTAATTAATCATCTCCAGATCGATCATACTCTTATCAAGTTTAGCTCAGAGGAAGAGGACTTTATGATTTGATTTCAGATGAAGAGGCTTTTAAGTGCAACTTTAACTTTTTCTATTTATAAATTAATGTGATTCATTATGAATGATTTTAAAACCCGTTTTCAGTAAAACTGTGGGGACTTGTTGATTTCAGTTAATTTATTTTTTTTGTTTTTCAGTATTAAATATTTTCAATATTAAAATACTTTTAAAATGTGTTTTATGTTTAAGTTCCTTTTTGTTATCAACTTGCTGCAGAAATACTTTACTTTAATACCTTCCAAGTTGTAAATAATATAGGTCAGGCCCCAGTTTCACAATCATTCACTCAATTGAGTGTACACTCAACTCAAATATTCCCATTTTTCTCTCATCAATATTTTAAAAATTTTAAGTTTATGAGACTATGTTTTGTTTTGTTCAACAAACCTACAATAAACAATTCAGATATAACATTGTAATATCTTTAAAATAAAATCAAAATATTCTGTAATTTAAGTTGAGTGTAAATTCAATGGAGTGAATGGTTGTGAAACTGGGGCCAGGACAGAACAATCATCCTGTTTCCTCACATTTTAGGCTTAATTGTTGTAATGGTTTGTTAAGCGAGAAAGCAATCTGGTAATTAACCCCACACTTCCATGACATGCACTCTACCAAATAAGCTCGAAAACATTTCTTTACTTAATGGTTATATTTAGTTGTTGAAACCATATGAGCTTATTTTTTGCAACATCTAAAAATAAAGTGGTACTGCTAAATAGAAATTGCCATCAGTGTGTCCAGATATTTTGTCCACTCTATAACTTCCACATCTTTGGATGAATTTTGATCAAACTTGGATTCAATCTCATATCATCAAATGTAAACCAACATCAGAAGTGTTGCATATCAAATTTATCTGTGTAGGTCAGAGGTCAAGGTTACAAGGTCATAGATTTTAACTTTTGCATTGTTTGGGATGGGGTGTATTGTCTCTCAGGAGACTGTTCTGATTTAAATCTGTGACAAGAAGTGCTTCTGAATTAAGCCTACAACTTTCCTGTTCTGTACTACAGACTGGCAGGTCTCAAGATATAGTTGAGAAGTCCTCTTATTATGTCTTTACCAATGACTAACTTGGTAACCAAATGTTCAAAGCTGTTTGAATAACTTACAGGTAATTTGGTTAGTAATATTTGTAATCTTTGCACTAGTCAATTGTTTTAAATAACTTTTATGTTTAACTTTGGGCTTATTAATCCATTGTATGTTCATATACGAAGATTAATTAGCCATATTTGTCTGGTAGTTTTTCATTTAACAAGACACTATTCCATTCAACAATATTTTCTCACCTTTATTTTTTACCAATCAGACAACAGCCTTTATGTTTGTTATCCGACTTTCAAATTATTCTCAATGTGTCCTTCAGGAACATCAGTCTTTTTAGAAAGGATGTCTGTTGACTTTACCAGTCAAATAACATAAAAGAAACTACATTCTCTTGTCTGATTGGTCACAAATAAAGGTGGGAAAATATGGGTTAATGGGAGAGCCTCTTGTTTCATGGAAAACAAATGGTTGAATGTGGCTTTTTTTTTATCTTTATGGCATTAAAACCATAGGTTAAGCTTAAAGAATGACTTTGCATTGTTTTTTTTTTTTCAAAATGAGTATAGTGAATTAAGGTTGTATTACAAGCTTGTCAATTATTTCACATTTATCCAAGGAGCCATTGAGAAAAGATGCAGGAAACTAATATCTGGTTTTAAAACAAACACACGAAAACTGACAAACTTTCTTACACGAGTACCTGCAAACTGAGGCAGCAAAAGGCACTGTGATCTCATCATTATCCTGTTTATATTATCCAAGCCTTTGATTACTTCTTTGAAGTGGATTTGTATCACTCATTTTAGAGACTTAAGTCCTGTTTCACTAGGTCATCCCAGGTCAGTTTTGGTCTACCTGGGCACTGACTGTGATCTGAAAACTGTTTTATACCACTGGTCCACAGGGACCTCCTGTACAAAATTTGAGACCAAAATAAAATTTAATTCTAATGTTTATTTACAATATTTACATTAAATATAAAACTTGTGCTCTGAGATGAATGAAACAAATTAAAATGAAAATTAAATGATGGCAAGCAAAAATAATAAAACTAAAGTAAATGTAAATTTGTAATAAAACACAAAACACCAACTGAAGCCTTACTTTCATTTACACTGTCATTAAAGACTCGTATTTGTACAAACTTATTTCTATCAAAGAACATGTTTCTATGAATCTACAAGTAAATCATCAAACTGAATTGTCATCAATCTTGTCCAAATTCAGAATATAATGTTATAACATTGAAACCAATTAAAATCAATCTTGTCCAAATTTAGAATTTAATGTTATAGCATTGAAAACAAGTAAAAATAACTAAATTTCACAAAAAAAAGTTCTAGTTTAAAATAAAGTTACCTTTGTAATAGAAAACTGCAATGGTATAAGACATAATTGTCAGGATAATTAAAAAATTTACATCTGAAGACATGTAACATTTCACCTGTTATATTACAAAAAGTCTTGTTCTATTTTATCTGTCAGAATAAAAAAATTAATTAAGACCAAATTTTATTTCATTAAAAATTAAATCTTTTGAATCTTCTATTGGGAGAACAAGTTTCAAAGAAACTGGAGCAGTTTTAAAAGATTAAGACTTTAAAAATTGGCTGATGATTTATTACATGTATAAAACTAATAGGGAAAAAAATAATTTGTTTTCACAGATTTACATGATTTTACATGATACATCATACATCATCTTAAAGAATTTACTCTAAATTGATATCCAGACTATACCCGATTAAATGCATACAATTTAAACAGTTGCCATCCAAAGTATTTCATCTCATAACATAAAATACCTTTCCAACTTTTGCGTACTCATGAATTTTGATGCACCGGCTTTGATAAAACATGCATGACTCATAAAAGTTTTACTGTTTTACATACACTCAATTAATGTACATCTCATGACAACATCCAACAACTGGTCCACTGTCAGACTTTCATACACACATAATCTCTTCACATATTCACATCTTCATTTATCCATCTACACATAATGTTCTTACATGGACATATGTCTACACTCATACATGCACACTCGCACATCACTTTAGCACAGTTCACTCGTACATCAATTAAGCACAGATCACTTGTACATTACTTAAGCACAGATTACTCGTGCATCACTTAAGCACAGATCACTCGTGCATCACTTAAGCATAGACCACTCGTGCATCACTTAAGCACAGATCACTCATACATCACTTAAGCACAGATCATTCATACATCACTCAGATTATGATTCCTTCAGTTCGAGTGTCCCTATGTTATTAACAATGTCTAAACTATCATCAAGAAATAAAGGCTCGTCTGGCATGGGTATGTCATCTACAACTAAGTCTGGTTCTACCAAGTCTAACTCTAATAAATCTTCGTCTGTGATCCCTGTTTATGTAAAGTAAAAAATAACAATATTAATAATAATAATTATTGTTATTAAATGCATTTTCCAAATACTTCAACTTTATGATCGAATACTTAGTTTGAGGTACCCCCCCCCCCAAAAAAAAAATTATCATGCGTTATTTTGATTAATGAGAGCAAAATTGCACAAATTCAAAGTTAAATGTAACTAAGGTAAGATAAAAAAACATCAAAGCTTTCAAAAAAAAAAAAGTGACATTGGTTTTATGGGACAAAAAGAGTATACATAGCCATTTCAGATTTTATGTGGAAAAAGAAGAACTTTTTTTATTAACATTCATGATAGATACTAATACTTCTAGCCAGGGTTGGCTCTGACTCTAAATACTGTAAATCAGGAAATTAATGTGTCATAAAATCAATGCGAATTGCCGATTTTGAAGGAAAATGTGTATTGAAATAATGCGTTTTTTTTAAATTTCATATTTTAAAATTTTTTTATCTTACAATTATAAACATTAAATTATGGACTCAGAAATTATTATATTATGTCTTCCTTTATTTATAAACACGTCATAAACAAACTTTCCATAGACATTATTAAAATAAACAGCGAGGTGTGCCGAGGGTAAATTTTTATGCGCCGATGACCCATTGCTTTAAATTAACCAGGGTGGTAAAGGATTATCACAACAAAGAAATGCATGGTTAAAAAAAAACAAACATACATACTCAAATATAACGCTTGAAGTTGTTATTAAAATAAAGCATTAAAAATTAGGATGTCCATGTCGACAAGTGTACAACTGATCTTCGTCTTCAACTCACGAGTTAAGAATATTAGATTACTTATAATCACAGTACTTTCAATTTGATGTTCCAGTCTAGGTTCAAAATGATGTATCAGTCACGATTTCACTCGTAGCAAAATTCCCAGTAAGAAAAAAACAGCAAAAAATTATAGCTAAATGAAAATGTGCTCTAATTAATCAGTTACGATAGCAACTTCGGGTTAAGGGAGGTAACTCAATTTACAATAAATATACAGAAATCGAAAATAAATGCGACAGGAAATTAATGCGCTAAAACGGGCCTCGCATTTTTCGCATTAATTTCTTGCTCGCATTAATTTCCTGATTTACAGTATTTTGTTGCCAGTTATATTGACATAAGCTTAATTTTGTCAACAGTTCGTATGATCTGGTGTATCATCCTCCCAACAGTTGTCTCAGTATTGGTTTGCAAAAAGTTTCCTGCTGCCAAAATAACTGCAAAAAAACTTTAAAATAATATAGTAACAGGTAAAACTGACAAATGCCTGTAACTAACCCTACTATCAAATGATAATACATGTACATAGCTACATCTCACAAACGTCCAGTTACAAAGTTGCAGCAGTATAATCTTCAATAAATACTAACCACTGTCTGTTGAAGGTTTTGGCATTTTTTCTAATGCAGCTTTGAATTCTTTACGATTTTCTTCATACTCCTCTTCCACTTCACTATCAGAATCGGGGTGGATCTGGAAACATGGTGGTCTCCAGGCTATGATGTGATGTAGATATGTACTGATTCTGTCAGCTTTAGGCCAAATATCTTCAAAATCATCTACAATTTCAAAAATGTTTAAAATTAACTGTAATCATATGTTAATATTCATGTACATGTGAAATACTTAAACAAATGTCATAACTTTTACCAAATAATGATCATTATTAGCTTGGAGCATGTGCACTGATGTAAAGAGACTTGAATGAATCAAAAGGGAAACCTGACAAATTGCATTAACATCCAAATGTATTTGCAATGGTGTTATTTATCCCTTATAAAGTCGCAAATGAAAAATTTAATGAAATTCTGTGTTTAATTTATCGTATTTCACTGTTTTGTAAGTTGTGTTTTAACAACCCGTTATTTATGACGTACCCTTGTTCTAACATTAGATCCCACATGTCTTCATCTAGCTGGAAAATTACTGCTATCTCTATATTTATTCCAGCTATTATTGTTTAACCAAATGTAATATTGTACATTTCGAACAAAATTATGTAGATCAGCACTGTTTTCATTTTTTTCCAAGGAAAGCTTAATGTTGCTTTCAAGCTTATTTCTTAATCATATAGGAATGAGGTCATGACCCTGACTTTGACCTTTGCATTATGTAGAGATCAGTTCAACAGAATGTGAAAAATCAAAAACTAGACTGAAATATCTTCAAAAATAGCTGAAATAGCAGCAAAAGGAAAAAGTTTTTTTTTTTTACTATGAGGGTTTGAGGTCTGACAATTTTGGGGGGGTTTATGCTCAAACCATTCAAATATTTTGCAATTCTCAATGAACTTTATCTGATTCATATTGTTCTAACCTTGCTTTAAATATGGGATTCAGAAATATTCCATACCTTCCTCCTGTTTGTAGACAGGGCCTTTCTCTATCTCATCATAATCCTCAGGTTTTCCTTGTGTTGAAACTTTCACATTTGTCTTGGGTATGGCCCCTGTTCTTTTTCTAATATCATTTTCATTTACCTAGTAAAAGACAAAAATTTTGCAACAATAACAATCACCATTCTTTGTGGTTGATGAAAACAGATCAATGACATATGGTTTACTGGTATTCAGACTAAAATCAGCATGAAGTGTACAATCAGTGTTGGTGCGAAGTACAAACTTTGTGCAAAGTAAAAATCGGTGCCAAGTAAAATTCAGTGCCAAGTATGAAACCAGTGTCAAGATGCTTCATGCATTATTTAAACCAATGTAAACTTTTGTTTTCTTGAGCAACATATTTCCAAAAAACATAATCACGATTTTGGAAAGAAAAAAATGATCTTGTTTTTAATTGAGGATTAAGCATAATCATTGTGGTTTAGTCAGAGATGTGTGACTTTTCTGTGGAACCCAATAATACTTTTAAGTCATCACACAATATACAAATGTATTTTGTAAATCTTGTTTTTAATTGAGGATTAAGCATAATCATTGTGGTTTAGTCAGAGATGTGTGACTTTTCTGTGGAACCCAATAATACTTTTAAGTCATCACACAATATACAAATGTATTTTGTAAATTTCTTCAGATTTTCTTCATTATTGTAATTTGAGAATTTGGCTGGTTAGAATAAGAACTTTAATTCTGGCACTGGTTAGAAAAAGAACAAAATTTCTGACACTGGCTAGAATAAGAATGTCATTTCTGACACTGGTCAGAATAGGAACTTTATTTTTGACACTGGTTAGAATAAGAATTTAATTTCCGACACTGGTGTGTGCAAACAATTTTATTATTTTCCAAATTAGAAATTTCAGAAATGGTTAATTCCCAAAGCTGTATGATTATTCCAGGAATGTCTTATGACCATGACCTTTTTCAAGGTCTTATCACCATTTGAATTATTACCTGTAAGAAGTTTACAAGCATCACAGTATATGATCTTGTTTTTTCTTCAAGATATGACCTTAGCTCAAAATTGACATAACACATAATTTGAATATGGAAATAATTTGAAATAGGTTTCATGGAAACCCTCAATTCACAGCATCTAGTTATGATGAAAATATGATTTTCATACATAAACAATTTGTGATCTTAACCTTCCAGATATGAATAGATAAGTTCAAACCATATACTTGGACCATAGAAATTATTTGTGCCTAGTATCATAAAAATTCTTCAAAAGCAATGCCTAGTTCTAGTCCAGACACAAATTTGAATAGACTGGCAGACTGAATAATTCCTACAGCACACCCGTAAAATGTAAAATTTTGACATTTTACCTTTTGAACATTTCCTGGTTTGCTGGATAATGGCTGATTACCAATGATATTAGTTTCTCTTATCTGTAAACCTTTGGGCTTCTGAAAACCTGGTTGTTGTTGTTGTTTTTTAATATCTGGTTTTTGTGCGAGTGCTGTTGTATTTTTATTAACATCACCTAGAGCTTTTCTTGGTGGACCTGTTGTCTGGCTTAAACCATTGTTAAATGTCTTTCCGCCTAAAATAATAATGATCACAAAATACAGAATATGACCCATCACAGTACAACATGCAAGTATGTTTTGTTTTGTATTTTTTTTTTTACTATACAATAATATGACCCATCACAATACTATATATTTATCAGCAAGTATGTTATAAGTTTTACAATTCAATGCTACAGAGTTTCATATTTGATACACATTAACTTTTGTTCCGGAATTAAATGGCTTCGATCTCGAATAAGAGACCAATGTCGAGGAAGGGCCCCACATAATACCTTCTACTTATAAACAGGTACCGAGTATTACAAGAAACTTTCATCAACATGCAATCAAGCATTTAGAAGATAACTTGAAGAAAACAAAATGGACAAACAAACGCACAGATGGATGGACAGACAGACAAGGGATTACTACAGATACCAAGTGAGAACCATAAGGTAAGGACTATCACAAGCAATTTCATCAAAATCCCACCATTCCATCAGAAGATAACATGCTTAATACATTCAGCAAATTACATAGTATGCAGGCTCATTAAATATGCATGGAATTTGTTAAACATCAAACTTTAGTGAGTGACTTGTCAAAAATCGAACTTGAGCAAAGGACTTATGTACTAAGAATCACAAGCAAGTTTCAGCAAAATCCCATTATTCCTTCTTAAGATATCATGGGCAAAACATTCAGCCAATCAGATTGCAGAAGCCTCATTAAATATGCACGGAATTTATTGAACTTGAGCGAAGGATTTATTTACCTAGTATCACAAGCAAGTTTTATCAAAATCTCATCATTCCTTCTTAAGATATCATGTGGAAAACATTCAGCCAATCAGATTGCAACAGCCTCATTAAAAATACATGGAACTTGTCAAACATCGAACTTGAGCGAAGGACTTATATACTGAGTATCACAAACAAGTTTTATCAAAATCCCATCATTCCTACAAACAAGTTTCATCAAAATCCCATCATTCCTTTAGAAGATATCATGAATCAGAATTTGTCAAACATTGAACTTGAGCGAAGGACTTATATACTTAGTATCACAAGCAAGTTTCATCGAAATCCCATCATTCCTTTAGAAGATATCGTGCAAAAAACATTCAGCCAATCAGTTTGCAGCGGCCTCATTAAATATGCACGGAATTTGTTGAACATCGAACTTGAGCGAGGGATTTATGTACCAATTTTCACAAACAAGTTTCAGAAAAATTCCACCATTCCTTCTCAAGATATCGTGCGGAAAACGAAACGGACAGACAGACAAGCAGATTACTATAGGACACCCGCATCAGGATGCGGGGCCCTAATAAACCAAAATACGGGATATCAATTTGTCATCTGAAATCAGTCCCGATATTTTATGGTCAATGGTATCCATATGTGTACATTTTGTTTCGTCACTTTGACTATTGACAAGTTTGTTTTTACAGATGCCATGTTGAAGATGTTTAGCTTTTTTATTATATGTACCATCAAGTTCTTTTTTTTCAGAAACAAGAATGAATATTAATCCATTTATTATATATAACACTTGATTTATTTACTAGTAAAATTTAAACCCTGTTTAAGATTTTAATTCTGGGTATACACGATTATAATACATGCATAAATACCATTTCTTTGTGCTGGACCAGACAGTCCTTTTCTTTGTACACCAAAAGCTCCGGCATTTTCCTTGTCTACATATGGCTGAAATGTTAATGAAGCCATTCTTCTTCACAGATCTGAAAATAAAACGATTTCATAAATTGGTTTGACGAGCAAATTCTGCTAATTGAAATTTAAAAAAAAGTCCGCGCTCAAAACGGGAGTTTATGAACCAAATTTCCAATGATTTGAGAACCACGACACTCCATGATCATTTTCAGGTCGAAATATTTTAAGCCTACGCATTAAATTCAGATTTTTTTTCTCTGACACGGGGGGGGGGGTGTCGCACAAACCATTTGCATTATTTTTATAACTACTGGTAATCTTAACAATCCTTGTTCAAAATATATGCAAAGTGAATAAGTATATAACAACAAGACATATGTACCCCTTTTAAGTAGCTTCTTTGTAAGACTTTTTGTGGATAATATCTCAAGTACACTTCGACAATATTTTTGTTTGCTGTTTGAAGGTGGCGCTTTAAGCTTGTTGAGATAAATTTAACCAATGAGATTTGAGTTTTTGATTGTCTATAATACTTAAAAATGAAAACGGTAATGGACTTAAATATTGACCGGAGTAGGACAAAAAAAAAAAAAAAAAAAAAAAAAAAAAAAAAAAAAAAAAACCTATCATTTGTTTTTGAAAATTTCCGTTTTTTAATTAACAAGCGAACTTGATTGTGGTTCACGAAACTAATA